>WIPJ01001432.1:13437-42202 GCA_018155075.1 Cassiopea andromeda
CTTTTGTTTTCACCATTTCCTGGGCCCCATACGCAGTTCTTTCTTTCATGAATGCCTTTGCTAGCTCAAGCGTTGATACGAATTCAATTGTCCAATCCGTGGCAGTCATACCAGCTAAAGCATCAACCCTATACAATCCAGTTCTTATTGCTTGGTACGACCATAGTTTCCGGCAGTATTTACTGAGATTATTAAAGTGCAGTGAGCTAGCTCGCTACAGAAGTGGGCGAGTCGTTCCATTTGATAATACGGTAAACACATCAAAGGTGACCATGGTAGGAAAACTTGCCGAGATGAATCCTTCAAAATATTGACAAAGAAGACACTTTATGCTGTTATCTGCATGCTGTTGTTGTTGACTTTATTTTGAGTAGGCTGTTATACCTAGCTTTTTCAGCAAATTTAGGCCTACCATGCATGCCACATCCAAGCCTGGGACCCCATGTTGAACGTCCCTTTTGAAGAACGGCGGAGTGAGCTGTTTTGGTCATGCAACGGGAAGGTTGCCTATCCAGTTTCTGACCGTACACAGCAGTGCTTAACTTCAGTTGAACTAATGGAACTGGCCGGGCCGCTTGGCTACTCACCCCGTATATTCATAGTAAAGAATTAGGGCCCCTAAGCATAACGCCATCCAAGCCCATTTTGCGTCAACAGGCCCTTTGAAAATAAGTGTTATCACTAGCTGACTAGTTAGTGACAAAGCAGTTTAAGTTGTCCCATTGTAGCATTTAACTTGCATAGCAGTAAACATACATGAAATATTATGATGACGAAAAGTTGCTGCGTCTGTGTATCTTCTTAAGTATCTAATGATATCCCAAGAATCTAGGATTTGCGCAGCGGATCTGCGCACTAGGTTTATAATAGTCGTAGGTTTATGCGGATGATAACACTATGTTGGGGTGGAACAAATAAAAATACCAATAATAGTACAGAACTGTATGTTTTAAGCTATTTGAAGAGAAACATGTATCGTTGCTGATTCAGCTAACGCAGGGTTTTAAGTTTGCGAGCCGACGAGCAGCATTGTTTGGCCCCTACCTCTATAGAATGTATGGCGCTAGTCAGTGGCGTAATGAAGACTGTTGGGCCCTTATGAATTAAGTACTTTGGGGCCTGTGTAACGAATAAACAAAAACAGATGAATGAACACAGTGTTGTGTAAGCAACAATGGTTAGTAACAGTTTTGGAATGGCCTTATGAAGCCTTTAAGCAAGGTATGGCCAAAAAGCACATAATACAGTACATCCTCGTTTATCCGAACCTCGTTTATCCAAACCTCATTTATCCGAATGCCCCATTGCCGTCACCGAAAATTTTCAAATCTATTTGTCTGACATGGCCTCGTTACCAAGATGAAGCAATCAGTGCCAGTACCACTATGCTCCTTCATCTCCGTGAACTTGCTGCAGAAACGAGAGCGTACAATTTCAAACAACCCTATATCCATGCGTTTTTCAAATTGCTTTTTTGAATCGTACTCAAACTTTGTAAATCCGACCTAAAAGGCGATAAGACAATCGTTTTCTCTAGTCTCTTTTTCGAACGTATGTGAAATTATATGGCATGTTTTGTCAAGCTTAAATTTGCATCCTCGCTTATCCGAATCTTCAGCTTCTCCGAACGGCTCGCTCCGCATTTGAGTTCACGACATTCGGATAAACGAGGACACACTGTAAAATGAATTTGTTGGGGATTCCTTTTGTTGGGGATTCCTTTTGGTTGTGAGTCCTTAGTTATTGAACTACGGTGCCCTAAACTGCGTTACGCCACTGATGCTAATGTGACTCGCAGTGGGAGTCGACCTCTGATGAGTATTCAGTCAACGCCTACCCACCAACCCTCTTAGCGCCTGTTCTTGCGGATTTGTTGTATATCCACACCCAAGATCGGCCAGCTCCAAGGTAAATTGAGTATAAAAAGCCTGAGATTGTGCAAAACACTTTCTGATGCACAAGTGACAAAGGTACCCTACATTACCTGATGCCTAAGCTGCCATTCTGACAGTTTTTTGTGCTCAATAGGGAGCAGTTTTAACTTAGATCTGTAGACCAGTTATACACATTTTTTAAATAAGAAACTTTGATCGGTACCTACCACTAAAAGTTTCTTAAATTTGACGTAATAAAAGTTTCTTAATTGGTTCTTATTTTCGAGACCGAAACTCGCCTTACTGTTTGTAAGTCGAACACTTTGGGTGGATATAACCGCTCAACATCACGAAAAATATACAAGCAGATCAAAATAACAAGTTACAATCTTTTTCAAACTAAAACCGTACAAAGTAACGAGTAGAAGCAAGTCAATGTACTCTTTTTTTAGACAAATCCATCTTTTCGACGCAAAATCCATGTTAGTGGTGATCACGTGACCTTTCATATGGTCTGCTATGATTGGATAAGTCTTTAATTTTGTAAACAAAGATGCGAAAACTAGGACAGGAGTCTGTGGAAAAGAACCACAACTAATTAATATGGTGAAACGCTGCTACTGCAAGAAATACCACAACGACTACAGACGATAAAATGCTCATACAATGAAGAACAGGATTGTCGTGAAAGTCAACACTACCTTTACGGCCTAAATTGATTATAGTCTTTGCTAGCGTGACCTCCAATCTGCCCTCTTGACAGCAGGAACATCTGCAAGTCATTAACGTCTATTTTGTCTGTCATTCAACGGTGGGTTTATAGATTTGACATCACCGAACTTTTCTAGTTTTCAAACTAATAGAAAGGATTTTTACATTCGCAGCAAACGGCCACAGACTTGCCCCAGTTTTCGCGCTTCTATTTACAAAGAGAAGACTTTGGCCAATCATAGCGCGCTATTTTAAAGGTCATGTGACCCCATGTAACACGTGGACTTTGGGACGAAAAGGTGGATTGATATTGAAGAGTTTCTTAATTTTTCTTGAACAAAGTACTAGAGTTCCTTAATTTTTTGACCGGCCTAGTACTCGTTTCTTATAAACCAGTTTCTTATAAAAAAAGTGTATATTGGCATAGCAACGGAGCAACGCTATGATGATTGGTTGAAGTTGATTTTTCTCTCATAGAATTGCCAACAATGTTATAGCAAAATTTGACCCACAAAGATACGTCTATGCTTAAGAATGCATATGGTACAAGGAGCTGTACTTGCTCTTACTGTCCTTTGACTTTCAGAGAGTCAAAGCGTGTAAAGCTGAACTTACAGAGCTTTCAATAGAAGGCAGCTACTGGTGATCTATCGCCGGCTACTTCTGCAAAAACTGTCATCTTCTTTGAGTTAAAGTGACTGTAATGAAAGTTGGAATTGTGAAGGAGACCAAGTGGTTTGGGCAAGAGTGAGGAGCACGAGGGAACAAATATGGCGGCTTAACATTAACGAGTTGTTGGATTGCAAGAAATTATTATAGTAGAAAAATAGTTATAGACGCGGTACATAGGCAGGTTTTTACTATCTGACGTAGAAAAGTTCACAAAATGTGTGCCCTTCCATGGTACCTAGCCCCCTATATATATGTAATCAGCCGCTTACTCTAAATATTATTGGCAGCTCTAAACCTTTATCATATCGATGATTTCTCCCTATGAACATACATCATACCGACCATGATCTCTATTGAGAGGCCAATAGGAGTTTTGCATAGTCCTTGACACCTGTGTTGTCCTTTGCTAAAAGCCCGTTGGGTCGTTATGCCTGTCATACTCCCAATGGCATCGTCTACTGTAAATTTTTTTGCCATTGTATTGGTTATAAGTGTAAAAAATTCCTCTCTACGCTTTTGAAGTCATTTATCTTAATAATATTGTACTAATTGCATAGTTGGAATTAATTGAGTATTTTTCAATATACTCTGTATTGTTGCGTGAGGTTTTTCACATGGGAATTGCTAAGGAAAAACTGAAGACCTTCGTTGTCTCTCTTTGGTACACACTTGCAGTGAATGCAAACCTGGTAGTATGTCGCCGTTCCCCCCAGGCTCCTTTCATTAAATTGCATATATTGTGGCTTTCACAATCGTGCACGAGGAAGAGTCAGTGGGATTGTGGTAATACATCAGACTCGATGGCAAAATGTAAAAAATGCAGATACAGTGGAGACACGAGATCTTAGAATTTGAAAGCCTACGCACTTCCTTCCAGACGGGATGTATCATGCAATAGCGTGACTATAAGCGGAGTGACTATAACCGGAGTTGACTGTATGTCAATTTAGTGAATCCCCTTCCAGACTGTCCTATCGGACCTCAGAAGAACCAATGCCTAAAAGCGAGGCATATGAATAGTTCTGATTTCGTTTCTCATCATATGCACAAACGGAAAGCTTTTGGAATTGTAGGAAAAAGAAATCAATTCCAATATTAAGTCTTTCTCGATGCACACATGGTGGCCAAAAGTAGCTGCAAAAGTTTGTTCCATAAAATTTAAGCTATGCCTGTATTCCTATAGCTTCATAGTGAAACTCTTTTACTTTCTGATAATCGGTAGAGAACTTTAACCACCAAAACTTGCTCCTTCTGCCTGTTCAAGCCTAGCAACTTCTCTCAGCTCAAAACTGTCAAAACATCTTCGATCAGCAGATTTCTAAGATACGTTATCAATATGCTTTTGAAAACTTTCAGATAGGAAGCAAGTATTTTGATAAAGATCTATAGAATATAATACTACTCAATGCTAGCTATGTCATTACTTATTCTAGTAGCATTCATAGCATACAACGTTCTTACTAAAGACTCCAAATTCTCAACCCTTTCCCTTAGCTCATCCGTGTTCATCTGGCTTGTCCCTTTTGGTTCATCACCATTTTCTTCTTCTCTTGCAACAGCCCTCTGCAAATTGCAAAAAAGGGTGAATAACTCTGCAGAAGGGTTACCAAGCATATGAGAAGTTGAGGTGGAAAAATATAACATTCTCGACCATGAATACTAACTGTTAGTATCAGAAGTGAACAACACAGTTTTGGTCCTAGGCAAAACATATTGGATTTCCCAATCAACTTATCGCCCGGGCCATCGGCTCGCATGAAAATTTACAACTTATGGAGGTATCGAGCTAATTCTTTGGGTAATACTGTTTGGAGACGAAAATAGGCAACAACAGGGTGAATTGGAAACTATTCTTTGTAAATTCTAGCCGATGCTTGGTTAGGTGCAAATCTCAGCTATTTCTGGTGGAATAACTTGAGATCGGGAATCTCTTGGCAAACTTATCTTGTAAATTTTCTGGACATTTGCCATTAAGGATTTTGTGTGTCATGACTAACCTGGAACTGGTTTCATTACAAGGTGCTTGCAAACAGATGACGTGGAATGGTAGTATTCCTCACTAGTTAAAGTTTCTCTTATCATTCAATGAAAATGAAAACAGCAAAATTACCTCCGCAATTACTTTCACAGCTAAATCCATATCCGAATTCTTTGGATTTTCTGTTGTCAATTTACAGTAACAGGAAGTAAGAAAATCCTAAAAACCAAAGTCGAGGCTTTAGACAGGAGAAGTGCCAGAACAATTCTTGGAAGAAGAGTTAAGCTTTGGGCTACTGAGTAGAAAATGTATATTCATAAAAACAATCTAGATTAAATCGCTTCAAAAAGGAAACGATACAGCTTCTGAGAAGCTGAGATGGGTAGTAGCAGTCAAGCATGACCACTAGGAACAGCAGTGTTTTCTTTATTCTTTGTCTTTACTGATAGGACATCGTGCCTAAATATGTATTTATCCATTTTATTGTTTATACTCTCTGAAACGGTCTACCAGTAGGCCGCTTTGTTGTTGTTGTTGTTGTTGTTGTGTACTTAATTCAATAAATATCCTATTTTCTTGGACTGTCATACTTTTGATTTTCCTGCAAAACATCCGGAGAGGAAACAGAGTAATTACTAGGCAGAATAACAGCTCGACTCACTGCAATAACAGAGAATATAAGTACTTATTTAATTACAATTAGCATAGCTATTTTGACGTACTAATTTTTCTAGTTTTCGAAAAACAAAATCGATGATGTTCAGGTATGCCTTTCGGTAACTTTATTTCACTAGCATTGCAACAGTGAGTGTAATTCATTTACCTTGTCAATATCTCTTAATGCCAGTGAGATAATGTTTTCTGATGCCTCAGAACTCGTATTGGTAATGGACGGCTCATAAATATGCCGTTTAAAGTTTGCTATTGGCTGCATTGGTTTTGATGATGATCGGCTTGCAAAATCTTGTAGTGGCCTAAAAACCTCAAGATTTGCTATACTCCCTAAAAACAAGATTTAGCAACTAAAGATTAGAGAAGTAGAAGATGCAGTGGCTTATGCCAGCATTGGTGGTTAAATATAGCTTTAAAAAAATTAAATGTCGGATATTCAATGATTTTGCTGTAAGGTAGTCACGCTATGAAAGTGGTATTGCTACTCTGAAACTTCAGTCTCTTTACAGTGCATGTAAAACTACTGGTAGTGCAAGTTCGCTACATTTCAGATTATAGTTGACGTTGTAATGAAAATGTAATGTTATTTACACCCATGGTCTCGTCTCTTATGTCTATGCTCACTTGTGTAGTTGTAGCAAATGCTGCAATTTGTTTAGTATGTAATATTTCATTTATCTTTATGGTAGCACTGTCTAACAAATGCAGCAGCTTTTTCTGCACTTAGTGCTCGGAGAAGACCCTAAGGCCTATAGGTAAACCCCAACAAAGATGAAAATAGTAAGGCTACGTGGAGAGGGAGATAAAGTCAAGCTTGATATAGGATTTGAAAGAAGACAAGTTCTTGGAATCTGGGAAGGAGGAGGTAGGCAAAACGCTCCATTGGTTGCCGGTTCTTCGAATGAATGAAGATCGAGTTCGGAGAGTGTAGAGCTTCGAGTTGAGATGTTGATATCTAGTACGAACACGTATTCAATAACTTGGATCCCCTAATATTAATGGAGTATTTACTGATGAGCTATATCTTCTAGAAACAGAGGACAGTAGTGCTTCTTCCGAATACAACCCTCTTCCCGCGATCACTTTAAACTAGAGAACAAAACAGGAAGTAATATGAACGAGCACAACTACCGGCGTGAACAAAAGTGAAAAACGAAAAACAATATATGGAACTGAAAGTTGAAAAGGGAACAAAGATAAAATGCTAATTGCAAAAGATAGTGATAGAAGATGCTGATAAATCTTAGAGATAACACATTGAAGACAATTCAATGATTAATGTTGCCAACTAAATGCGGCTGATGAAAGATGGCGATGTAAGGCAGATGATAACGACTGTTATTAATGGTGTTTGGAAACAATGGCGCTAAACGTGTTTAGTAATGAAGGGGATAAATGGTGATTGAGAGATAGTAAGAACAAAAGAGAGGAAGAACTGCTAATTAAAGGAAACCAGAACAATACAAACTGCTGCAACTAGCAGATGTCTAAGAATAAATACCTTTAAATTCTATCTGTCTTGTACATTGTCCGCTTTTTATATGCCAGAGCCTAACGCTAAAGTCAGCTGAGCCGGAAACTAGTGTATCACCAAGTGAATTTACTGACAATTTCGTCACCTCTTTGCTGAAATTCAGGAAATAATTTAGCTTGAACTAGACTTTGACTGAAATCCATCATGGCAACGTAAACGGAAAAGAAGTAAATAAAAGTAGACACTTGAAAATATACTCAATTCATTGCTGAGCCTCAATACCCTTGAATTTTTCTGATCTTGGGCTTAAAATTGTTCTTAAATGTTTCTTAAGTGTAAAATGTGCTACTTAGTCTGAAAATCAAAGGAATATATTCAAATCTTTGTTGATGCCTTACTTCATCATTAAGTTAACTTTATTCGTATAAAAAAGTGAGCATTCGGTAAGAAATCTGGATACACAACTGTTTAATTAACACGGTTGCATTAAACAAACACGTAACATTAAGGCTCCATTTACACTATACCGACTTCTATCGTCGCGTTGCATCATGGAATGATCTCTGTCGGATAGGGCGATCATATCACCTACAGAGCGAAGTGACTTTTCTTGTATTTACGGAGCGTCTCCTACCGGATAGCTTTGGCATGGTGTAAATGGTACCCCCTATCTGATAGAAAAATCGCGGCGCGATGATAGCTATCCGATATAGTGTAAATGGGGCCTAGGAGTATCTCAAGAAAATGAATGTATGTTAAATTGTGCATAGCCAGTAAATGGCAGCAATGACTAGGCACTGAGAATTCACGCAAAATGCGATTGTAAAGATCCAGCTACTACCTGTGACCAACGAAGCATTCAGATGTAGAATCATCAACTATGGTCTGTTCTTTTCGTATATTCTAAAAGAAGCGACCTTGTTACCTGAGCACATATTGAAGAATCAAAAGACAATCAGTTTAAAAGGTTACAACAGCAGAATGCCTTCAAATAGTCAACCCAACAGGTTTTTAAAACTCTTTGCCTTAAATCAAGCAGGGTCAAATATCAATTTTAGCATTCAATACTAGTAGGAATCAATATAAAAGGCAAGGAGTCCTTTTTCCATTCAATATTAGAAATAGGACGATGTAGATAGATATGTCAAAAGTGTTGACGGTTTTCCATTTTCTCAACTAATTTCTACAGGTTAGCCCTACAATAAGAGTTCAATTGAACCCTTTGTCAACCTGAAAAAAACTTAATTTCTTGCTAATTATATTCAAATTACTAATATTTTAGATGTTGCAAACTGTGTCTTCACCAGCCTTACTTCAAAATACAAATTTATGACGTCAATATTCACCATAGCTGTGAGGCTCAGTGCATGAATCTTCCCCGTTAAGCTGCCAACAAAAAGGAAATACTCAGAAAGGTCCATTGTGATTGCTGTTAGTCCAGTGTCCAATAGGAATGAGCAGAGAAGTATACCAGATGCCAAGTCATATAACTAAAAGATATGGGATTACTTATTCAAAAGAGTGACAGTTTTATCTAAATTGATCTTAAAGGCTTAACCACAAAAGGACTATCTACATGACATTAAAGAGACTTAGACATCTCAGAGCTGTGAGATTAGAGAAATCATTTGTGAGTCACAGTTGGGAAGCTGCTGACTACAGCATGTTCTAAAACAGATGCAGAAAAATGTAAGAAATTATTTTTTTTATTTCAATCACTGAATTCTTACTCTACACTGTGTCAATAATATACCAAAGTCTCTCCCTTGAATAAATACAATCTCTAATTCTATTCAAGAGCCCCTGGAGCTGGCACATATCCCTGCCCATCCATCCTGGAGTCAGCATGGATCCTAAGTTGGAATCACAGTTTTCATACAGTATACCCCAGTGAATAAGAAAGAGAGAGTTTGGTACAACTCGGTATTCTTTTCATAATAAAAAAAAATTAGCAAAAACCCTTTTTTACCTTACATGTCTGGTCCAAAGAACAAGTTGCTACTCTACACCTTATTCCTCCAGGTGTAATGTGAATGTCTTTAACTGGCAATGAATGATTTGACCAAGTGTGGATAGGCTTCTGATCTGAAATACCACTGCTGCTGCTTCCTGGTGTGGATAGCAGACTATACCACAAAAACAAAATTCTATGCATTATGCTGGATCTGACATATTTCTCTATTAGGGGCCACTCAAAAGTATGTATCTTCTGAAGGGAGGGCTACCCAAAAAAGTGTACAAAAATGTACAACGGGGAGGGTGGGCTTTTCAAAGAACATACATGGGCTCATGTAATTTTCAAATGGTAATTACTTGCAAAGCATCCCAAATAAATAAAACTGTCTTTTACAGATTGTACACACAAGATCACCTTCTCATTGATATTATACACACATCTGATAATGTTTTGAGTTCTTGGGTATGTATCAATTTCTGCAACCTTTGAAATTACTAAGATAAACAATAGTAGCAAATGTCTAGGCAGGGGGTAATGACTTGAAAGTATGTATGATAAGGGGGATATTCAAAAACATACAAAAGTGTACAAGGGGGAGGGGATCCAAAAATCAATAAAATTGAGTGTACATACTTTTTGAATGACCCCTCATTTGTATAGCAACAAAGTTTCTCTTGGTAGTCCCTATCAAGAGCTAAATATGGCACATGGGGGGTAGTTAAATGCAATCAGAACTGAGGACTAGGGAGAACATGCCCCCCAGTTCACTCCAGCATCAATTTTCTAATTCATCCAAATTGGAAGAGAAAATGTTAGGGCTAGGGTGAGGAATCTTTAGCAACATTTGATTCTTTTCTTCTAGCTGTTTTTTATACACTAATGCACCTAAAATAGGAAGGTGGTCTCTTGTAGTGAAATGGATGTGGAAACTGAAGGGCATGGCCATTCAAGGGTGTGGCCTGCTGCAGTCTCCTCCAGTTTGTGGTATCTGGCACAGTCTCTGGAGATCCCACTAGTAAACAATGCAGATGAAGTAAACATCTTATACAAACAAAATACAAAGGGTCACATTTGAAAAGTCCATGACCTTACAAAATGCCCACTTAGAATTTAATATTAATAGCAAATTTTCAAAAAGACCTGTTAATGTGTGCAAGGAAAAGCATGCACAATTTAATTTGCATCAGATTGGTAAGACTGGTTTAGGAAGTAATGAATCTCCTAAAGGAAAGCAGCCCTCTGAATTGAAAGAAGAAGAGGACCACACACAAGTGCCAACCATAGCTGGTCAAAGGTCAGCAAAATTTCCAAAATATAATTACAACATTTTACAACATTTATTAGTGCATTCTATTAAAGCAATTAAGTATTTCAGCAACTGAAGATGGATTGAGTTAGATCCAAAACATGTTTTGCAAACCGAAAACAATCGTTATATTTTTGCATCTAATCTCTAAATGCAATTATTTGCATTGGCAACTTGAGCAATTTCCCATACTGAACCTTTAGACAAACATCCCCTTTTGTCAATAATCCACTTGAGTGACTTTGCCTCACTCACAAGAACAACAAAGTGCATGTGCATGCCCAATGCCAAAGTGAGGCTGGGATGAAGTTGCCGACTTGGAAGTGAGTTTGGCTAACAGGTTGGCATTGCAGAAAGACAACCTAAATTCAGAGGGTTGGGAAAGTGAAATTGAAGAAGGTAATAAAAACATGAATAAAATGTTGGGAGAAAGAATGCTGCTAGTCAGAGGGGAGGTGCCAGAAAAAATTCTTGAGGATGTAAAGTCTCATAATGCTTACTTGGAAATGAATGATGATATAAAATAATGCAAACTATAGATACTGAATTTGTTGAGTACAAAGCTGAAAACCTCAAATCTGCAGCATAAATCAACAATCTGGGAGTCTTGTGGTGTGTCAAACCCCCCACACCCCTCCATAGCATTTCCCCTGATTAGTCTTTTTTGTCTTTGCTGATAGAGCACTGTGCCCAAATATTTATTTAAACTACTATAAATACTATTCTATTCTTTCAAACATGTGAATAAGGAAAAATAATTTGCCAAAACTTTCTTTAACATTCTGTAGTCTTATCATGCTGGTATCTGGTAGCTATTTTTTGTTGATTATGCACACTCTACTATAGCATACAAAAGTGTAACAGTATATTGCAAAAGACAGCAGAAAAAGTTTACATATTGTAGGAAAGTTAGAATTTGACCTGAACAAACCTTAAAAAATTCCATACAATTACTAGGTTATCTTCTCCTGCTGATACAAAGTGACTCCCATTATCTGTGAACTTTAAGTTGGTGACATTTTGATAATGTCTTGATAGAATTTTCATGAGGTTTCCAGTTGCCATCTAAAAATGGGCATTTCAGTAAATCCATGCTCTATGGTTGTATGTAGTAATTACTGATAATTGGTTTGATTTAACAGACCATTAATGATATACTTCAAACTTGAGAAGCTGGCTCCATTTTAAGTCTACTGATAACTAATTCTAAATGAGTAGCTCTTACAAAATAAGTTCCTGCTTCCAAAACCAGGAAAAGAGCCTGCCTTCTCATCAAAATGTAGGTTGATATCAACTTGACAGCAAATCTACCAAAATTACATCACAAATACAATTTCACTTACCTGCCAGATGAAAATTTTGTTGAGAAGTGCAACAAGACAGTAATTGCCATCTGGGGAGCAGCTAATGGCAGTCACCTTGTCTGGACAGACAATTTTCCCTTGAACTTGCTCCTAAAAGCAGATTAAAATAGCTATTTATGGAAATAGACATTCAAATTAGGTGGTACATCATCCTCACATTTTAAAACTTTTGGGTTAATTTCTTCTTTGAAAACTGCAGGCTCACCCATATTTAGTTTTTGAGGATGCTCTTGGACAGATGCATGATTGTTCTTAGATTAAGTCTGGAAAAACCTGATGATATAGCACCCATTCAACATGAGACAGCACTTTTATTGACTTGGCCAGCAAAACCGCAAGTTGAACAAAACAAAGTACTGGAATAAACATGTGAAAAATAGCACCAAGACAATGAAACAACTTTCTATATCAGAAGTTAAGTGCAATCTTATCATCATCCTCCTGGCAAGCCTTCCAGTTTCCTGCCTCTTAAATGCCATTGCCCTTAGCCATCATAACACTTCCTATATCTTTGGCAAGGGAAAGCAAGGTGATATTGTCCATTCATGTATTTTTGGCAGGCTCATTCAGAGAGACAAAGCAAAATGTGAACAAAGACATTCACCTTGTCAATTCAATTAAACAATAGCTGCCAAATAGCATTGTAAACTTTTACATTGCAAAACAAATCCATTCTATTTATTTTAAAAATATGTTTTCTGATACTCTAGGTTCAAAGATCATTGCCTGATAGCAGTAGCATAACGCTGATGAGAAAGTAAGGCTATGTAAACATGGACACTACTTTCATCATTACCAACATCAGCACTACTGGTACCTACAATTTGCCTAGAATTGAAGATATATAAATCATTTAGACAAATGACATGATATATTGTTTCTCGAAGTAGTCTCTCTTGCATCATTTTAGATATTTAAAAATGAATAAGGTTATGTCTAAGCTATACATCATAGCTTCTTTTCACAAGTTAATATATAACTTTAGTATCACAATACCTTCCTCCATTCCCAGACACTAATAACTTGTTTGTTTTCTTGAGATGTTAGGACATAATCAGATCCTGCCCTAGCAAGACAAGAGCAACCTTGCTGTTGGATGGTTTTGTAGCTTTTGATCAAGTTTCCTGTTCGAAGATTCCACAAAGAAAATGATTGATCATCGTTCAGAGCACTCACCAACAACACTTCAGAATTTTTGTCTGCCATTTTTGCGGAACCATGCCTTCACCAGGACGAGGCAAATATAATATAGCTCTAGCAAAACTGTGCTACAGTGCCAGCCTTCGGGCCTGAAATATTGCCAGCATAAAATGGCACAAGTTCTATGGATTATTTGATTATGTATCAAGATTGTTTTAGTTGAGGGCTTCTGCGGGACATGTTTCCAACAGCTGGCTACTTTAGAAACTCCCCATGCCCTTTCTTTGTACATGGATTGTGTCATAGGCCCTACTGTCATTTCCGACATGCGAAGAAAGGTACGGTCTTAACCCTCTTCCATAACCTAGCAAGATTTTTATTCAATGCTCTTCATATGAAGTATCAAACATTGGATATTCTTTATTGCTTGGGATCTTTGACACATAATTTCCTTCCTCATAGTGTCCAGTCCAAATATATTTATTTTGATTTGTTAGTAGCCCAGAATAATGCAATTTATCAAGTGCTAGTTCTCAGTATCATTATATTTTTCTGATTACTATTTAGTGCATATTTACTAGATTTTTAGTTACCATGTATATTAGACATAAACTCCCGAAGCTTTGGAGTGTGCATAGCTTCACTAGAAGGAATTTGGCGCAGCCATGGTATGGAATGAAGGTTGAAGGAGCCCAAGAGATAGGTATAGAATCATGGGTTGGTGGTCCATCAAGTGGACCTTTTTTGTCATCTCTTTCAATGACTTTTTAATTCTAGATGCTAAAGCAAAACGAGATACAAGCTCAGGATGGACATATGGAGAGACTATTGGTAAGAGCCTTCCCAGTTATCTCTCCAATGTTGTCCATGTGGAAATTTTCTAGCATGCAAATAGAAGATATTTTCTGACACACCAACACAACAACATTCTACTATCAAATTATTGCAAGATTCAGAATATGTAAAGCTATGCAATGCTCATTCCATGGGAACTTGGGTTTTATGACATCTTTTATCACATGTATGTGTAGGCAAGAAAACACTAGAGGATTTCTCCATTGTTAGTAAATCTGATAATTTTTCTGATCTCCCTATTCATGAAAGCCTTCTTATTCAAAGAGATAGATTCACTCTTACTTCCCAGCAATCTTCTATTCCTATGATTCAGTTTTAATTAGTCCATGCTCTTTCTTTGTGGTTTCTTTATTCTCTCTTGAGACAATATTGTTCTGTCTATGGTGTTTACCAGCTATATATTTTTTGTCCTCTCTAGTACTCCCTTCCACATTCTTACTTACTCATTTATGCTTCCTTCCATGCGCATTTTTATCACATGTTCATTGATCCATCTTATGTTATTTATTTGCGCCCATTTATACCCTCCTCATACTGTAGATGACTCAAGCACCAGTCAAACATTTAACCTGAATCACACTATCTAAATTGTATTGTTCAAGTAAGACAAATTGGAATAGTTATTTAATGGAATAGTCTTCATAAGTCAGTTCAATGGAATATTCTTCATGGAATATTTTATTACCCTAGATCAGTTGTCAGTATCAATAAAGAGATATGTGGACTCTTTTTTGTTGTCATTCTGCTTCTTCATTTGATTAAAAGGCTGCAATTTCCATCTTCAGCATCAATATGTGGGAAAGGTCTATCTATACACAAATTGCTATGGAGCCCTTGTTCATTTCTATTTCTATTCCTGTTTTCTAGATACTGATGAGAGGGAAGCATCACAAAGCACAGAGAATGATAATTTGATGAGAATAATTAAAAACCTCTCACCAGGTAAAAAGAAAGCTGATGATGGTTTGTCTACAAAGAAATCTGTATCATTTGCCCAGTATGAACCAGGTCAATCAACGAAGGATGATGAAAGCAAAGAACTCTTTAGTTGTAAGTCTCAGCCCATTTTTGAAAACTTCTCTGTATCAATGGTCTTTGTGGAAACTTGGTAAAGTGGGTGAAATTAGGGTGATTACCCATATTTTATGCTAAACTTGAACTTCTCCAAGTTTCATGATTTCCTCATAGTTCTTGGACCACTATTAGACTTTGATGGTTCTACTGTTCTCCAACTCTTTTTTCAATTATCTTGTTCTTTGTTACAAATTGTTATTTTCTTTGTATTTGTTTACCAAGGTATCTTTTGTCTTCCTTGGACTCTTTTCCTTATCACTTGACAATGAATAAGTTTTTGGACATGAGTATTTGGTTTTCGTTTTATGTGATCAACCTATTTTAGCTTGAGGGCTACAAAATTAGATTTTTTTGAAGTTCAGGGTTGAAACAGAACCTTGCAGTGAGTCATTGAGTGTTCTTTGTGATTTATGCTTTATTTTTTATTTGGATTATATGTGTATGATATGATTAATGGGATCAATTCACTGTTTTCTTGATGAAAGATACACCATCTGCTGTTAAGGATGAACATAAGGACACATGCAGTCAGAAGATAAAATCAGAAGCTATTGAATCAAATAGTGACCCTATTCCAAAACAAGTTGTTTTGGAGATTTCAGACCTGTTGCAAATAACAAGTGCTACTGATGAATCAGCAAAAATTGTTGAGGAAGTACAGAAAAGAAAGAGAGCAAAGAAAGGTTGTTGTTAATGTTCTACATAATTTAAGATAGTATAGTTATGTGCCATAAAAATATTGCCAAGAATTTCTTTTGAAAAATGCATCTTAGGAAGTTTTCATATACAAGGAGTATTGATGATTTATTTGGAAGCTTTAAATTTGGCTTGTTAAGAATGGGAGCAAAAAAATTTTTCATTTTAGGTAGTGATGAACAGAATATAGATGACAAAGGACATGAAGAAATTAAAGCTGTAGAAAAGGAAGAGATAGAGGAGAAAAATATATTTGAAGTGATTGATGTTGTACCAAAGAAGCCACCAAAATTAAAGGATGTGAATTTCTTTGAACTGGAAAGAGATGAAACTGTGTCTAGAGCTAAGAAAAAGAAGACATCCAAGAAGAAAAATAGTAAAGGACATAGTGAAGGCCCTAAGGATTCTTCTAGTGATTCATTTGAAAACAGTGGAGCTATGTTAAAGAAAACATTTGACTCATATGACCCTAGTAGGTCCATTTTGCAAATTTGTGCTATTTTGCTGGTTGCTTTTGAGAGGCTGTAGTTTCTTCCAACCCTCAGAGTTGGTTGAATTTTGTTATTCATTAATTTTTGCCTACTTTCATGATAATAATAGTGCAGATATTGACAATGATGATGACTGTGATGGTGATTATGATTATGATGGCAAACACAAATTTGGAGACCTCATCATGGCTATCGAAAGAGACAACCACCTTGAAAAATTGATAGCAATTCATTTTGTAGTGATTCTGAATTGGGACATGTTGGTAGCTTGTGGCAAACTATATAGCCCCAACCCTTCAACAAAAATAGGCTTACTGATAACTGTTGGGGTAACAGAATCAATTTAGAACCAACTCAGCCAACAACTGGCAAATGATCCACTAGCCCACAGGGCTACTCTTAGGCCCCATCAATGCAATGGGTGAAAAGAGTATGTTGGCAGTGGTTATGATTATTATGATTGTGAAGATGACTTTATAGTTATGATAATTAGTGTAACAGACCAGAAACCTATGAATAGCATTGCCATGATCCCAATGCCTGTCTGCATTTTTATGTCCTTTCTTTTATGCACAAGCTGCTTTTCAATGTACCCAACTCTATGCTTCTATTAATTTACAGACACAGCAGAAGATTCTGTACTTGCAGATTCTGCTGGTGAAGATAGCCAAACCAGCCTGACAAGTAGAGAAGACAGCACCTCCGATGCTGCTAGAGAAACTGTTGGGGCTGGAAGTATTAAGCGAAGAATTGCTCACAACCCTAATATTGAGGTTTGAAAGTGAATTAGTTATTTAGATTCTATTAAGATTCGAATTGAATCTCCTTATCTTCTTGAGCATCATATGTCATTAGAATTAAGCAATTTTGCAGCTATTGTGTTGAAAAAGCAACCTAATCGTCTGTCCCTGCTGATCTTTTACTGTAAATTCTCTTTTTAGCCCCCCCCCATTAAGCCCTCTCTCTCTCTATTACACCCCCTAGAAAATGTTGAATACTACCAAGCATAAGTAAGCTTCATAGAAGTAAGTAAACTAAGCTGGATCACGCTTTAAAAGCAATGGTTCTCATGCTATCAAGAAGTAAAGTCATTCATTGACCTACTGCAGATAAAAACGCTCTATATCAATGGTTACTACACAATTTTTCAATTTTGTTTGTTCTGCTGTGAACTAATGATGTATAAGCTAGACAAAATGAGTATTTTTCTTTATTTTCAAACAGCAAATATTTAGATAACTATCGAAAATTTTCAAGAAATTTTATTATTTCCCCGTCTCTTATAAGCCCACCTTCCATTAAGCCCCCCTTTATAGTGCTTGAAATTAATAAGCCCCTGGGGGCTTAGTAGAGAATGTACTGTAATTTATAGAAATTTTTATGTTTCTGTTCCATGAAGGATCTACGCAAACATGGACCATGATATTAGGAAAGTAGTCTACAGTAAGTCTTTGGTTTGCAGTAATTTTGCTTATTCTTTACGTACTGATTTTAGGCAATAAGGCAGCCTTTGAGTAAGAAGGGACTGACAATGCGCGACTCAGTTAAACCATCATTCATATCACCGAGTATTACATCCATAAAAGCTGAAGCCAAGAGACCGAAGTCCACAGATATGGAAGTACGTAGACGTCTGTAGCATAGTACCCAAATTTTGATTGGTTACAATCAAATTCTTCCTACCGTCTCCATCAATAGGAGACGAAGATTTCGTCACCAATCGGCTCTCGCAGCAAAAGTTAGACCAATTTAACGGTTTTTGAAGCAATTTTACCTCTGATGCTAAAAAGACTTTTGGTGGAGGCGGTAGGGACATTTTGCTTGTGATCAAACACCTTAACCAATCCAACTCTGAGCCTTATGCTCCTCTGTATATGTCAATTTATCTTTATTCGTCACAGCATGGCTGATATTTTTCTTTGCATCAGTGTTGGTGGAAAGCTAAGCTCATTATCAGTTTGTTTTGGCATTGCTAATATGCTGTTTTTGTTCTTTCGTTTATAATAATTTGCAAAGTCTTATCGATAGGCCCATGTTTTTTGAATAAACTAAAATATTTTGGGGCTTCATCAATTAGTGACAACAAAATTAGCGCAGAGCCGAGCGCCGCTCGAAGGCACAAAACACTTCACTTCTAATTTTGCAAGCATTTTAAATCAAATTTATACATGAGGTATTGCTAGATAGTCATCGCTATGCACAATCCTAAAAGTAGAGTCAAGTAAATAGGCTCCTCCACATCACCAATATGTTTTGTAGAGTCCCGTATGTAAACACTACATGATCCGATCATCCATTACATCCAATGTTTTCTGTAGGCAGATTTTACCTCAGATCTGCCCTCACAGGCACAGAATACTTTTTAAGAGGCCTGGATTAGGATGAATTGAATTAACACTGTTAGCCAACATGTTTTTTAGGCTTTGTCTAGACTTTATTCAAGGGTTGTTTCATATACTCAATCTTCGAAATCCGCATTTGAGTTTATCACAATAAATTATGTGCAATAAGTTGGATTAATTAGCCTAACTAGGTGTACATCAAAGATGTGAGTGAAAATACATTCCTTTATGAAATTATAATTGTTGATAATGTCTATCTTAAGGTATTTTTAAACGATAGAGCATCTGTTTGTTGCATTGAACTCAATAAACACATGGACAATTAATTCTTCAGGAACGCAACTTCTAGATTAATAAATTCCAGAATGCA
This sequence comes from Cassiopea andromeda, assembly GCA_018155075.1. Taxonomy (NCBI): domain Eukaryota; kingdom Metazoa; phylum Cnidaria; class Scyphozoa; order Rhizostomeae; family Cassiopeidae; genus Cassiopea; species Cassiopea andromeda. The sequence goes on from WIPJ01001432.1 coordinate 32,414, forward strand.
GAATAGAAATCGGTGGGAAATTAGTGTCCCAAAGGAATGTTTAGTCTCTGAAATTTCACAATTTCCTGTGTACTTTATTCTTTACTTGCAATGCAAACAAGTTTCAAAATGGAAATGATTTTTTTAATTTGTACTTTGCAATTCGACTTTTCCAATTGTCTGTCGCGATTTTCTATCGCCGTATTCTACAGGGAGAAAAAGTCAACCTGAGAACATCGTTTACGACCCATGATGGAGTTTATATCGGCAAGAAGAGAAAGGCCCACGTGATTGAGCCTCATCATAACACAACATCAACTGCACCGACATCTGCTTCAAATGCCTGTACCACCGATGACGTATTTGCCCCAGTCAGGCCTCAAATAGCCGTGGAATTCGGCTCTAAAGTACCCAAAGCTGTAAGGCAGCGTTATTTAGACAAAATGATTGATGAATATACACCTAAGCTTCAGTCTCTCCAAGACGTTTACGATAAGGTAACTACCGTATATGACCGAATAAACGCCTAGGGCGCTTATTCAAAATGGTACCATTCTTTATATAGCATCCATAATGAACAAAATAGTTATATGACTACAGCAGAATATTTACTTTTGTGTTACACTTGATTAAGTATACGTACACAGGCAGAATCGATCTCCCTCCTGCTAGAGGGGGCGCTTGTTGCTAAAGTTTGCTCCATCCCGGGGCGCTTATTCGGGTAGGGGTGTTTATTCGACACTGGGCAGTTATTCGGTTACTTACGGTATTATATCTTTTGTTGGTAAACCCAGTGTTACCTTGATCTTGTCCATAGCGAAACTTTTGAATAGCCTACCAAATAAGACAAAGCAGTCGCCTTTCATTTGTGTTTTCAAAATAATTTATAATGGACTGGGGATTATCCTTGTTGTCGGACGATAGCTGTCTATGTTTAAATGTGCCTGATTCCATCTCAACATGATTGGCTCTTTTTGGACAGTAATAGTACCTAGATGGGGTGATTCTCAGTTCCTCGATCGTATATTCGATTTTATATTTTATTTAAGAAAGTTCCATTTGTATTTTTTATTACAGTATTTATGTTTTGTTTTTATTTTTTTATTAAATTAACTGTAACATTAATAGAGGGACCCTTGGTTAAAAACATTTGCTGAAGAGACACTCTTCCAAATATGAAATGAAAAATCAAAATGACAATAGCGGGTAGCGAAATCCCATTGTCATTGCCGACTGTTGCTATCTATGCAATATTAATGATATCTTATTACAATTCAGTGGCGGTTTTAATCGGGGGGGGGGGCAAAGGGACTGAGTTTGCCGAGTATTTTAGAAGAAACACGTGTACTCGATGAATACTGGGGAATATTTGTCGATTACACGTGCTTTTCATGAGAAAAGGTATACCAGATAATTGAGGCTCAGGCAAAAAGTGATTTTCTTATTAGAAAATCGTTTATTTGACCTTAAGTTTTACTAAGCTTTCCGAAATTGAATTGCACTTTGTCCCCCTTGCCCCCTAATATTCGCTACTGTCACAGTTCCTCAACTTTTAACATAATTTGGTGTGATTGCCTCTCCCACCAAGTCCCTCCTTTTTGTTCTAGTAATCAAGAAACCAAGTGATTAGAACATTTGTCTCTTCCGAAGAAGGCTTGCTTCATATCTCTACTGGTAGCTGCATGCTTGACAGTTAACCATGCTACATCTGTAGCTGATGGATTAAGGATAAGATTTCTGTCAAACTGGAACCTTTCTACTTGTTTCAAAATCGTGTGTTGGAGCAGAGCTTTACCATCATGCTTTCTTACAATAATATCTTTGGTGTGCAGCTTCTTTTACCGGGTATTAGATTCTCCTCACAGCAGCTAGAAATTATTTCTTCAGGGTGTACACTCCGGCTGGAAATGCTGGAAAAGCTGGAAAATGGGCCTTTTTCAGACTTTAGCTGGAAAAGCTGGAAAACCATAGGTTTTTCTCCTGCTGTGGCTAGAAAAGCTAGAATTTATTTTTGGGCCTAATGATAATTAAAGGCATTATTGGATGAAAAACGATTTTATCGAGGAGCAGGATTAAAGAAGAAAAGATTGTTCAATATCACGTGGGACAGGTCTTTTTTCACCAAGTCGATCCAGGATTGGAAGTTTTCCCTATGTTTTGCCAGGGTGATTGGTAGATCCTTGCCCTCCGTGGGTGGTAACCCGAAGATATTGAATTTAAATAAGAAATTTCAATTTATTGGCAATTCTAAAGTCATTCTATACTTTGTAACAATAGTCGAACTGCCTTTTCAATGGCTGGAATTTCATATCAAAATTCATGGTATGGCTGGAAAATAATGTGTTTTTCTTCCCAAAAAGCTGAAAAAAGGTGATCTTTTTCTGAAAATTTGGCTGGAATTTCCACTTTAGCTCAGTGGATACCCTGTTCTTTCACTCAAAGAGAAATAACATTCACTTCTCATGTAGTATGATTTTTCGCTCATTTGTTCTTCCTGTAGTGCTTTTTTCTATCTTTATTATAACAAAATCTGGTTTTCACCATTTTAATTCAATTTTTAGTCGTCGGAAGAAGAGCAGCAAATCTTTAATCGATGCTCAAGTCGACAAATCTACACCAGCCTTTGCGTTAACGCTGTTAAGCGAATACGCGAATTGCCTGACGTAGACCACGATGCTGCAAAAGGAGTTTCCGTTGCCAAGAAGCAAGCCGTCAAGCCATTGCAGAAATCGTATGCAAAGATAGCTGCCGAGCTTGTTGGGTCGATTACTCCTTCAAAAACAATAATTAGGCCACCGTCAGTATCATTAGCCATGGCAGACAAGAAGCATAGCTCGCTTCTTGGTAGTGGACAAGAAGGGAGCAGAAAGTCATTGATTACTAATGTGTCTGATTTAACAGGTTTGTCCATACCTTTTCGGTATTATTATGCAGAGTGCTGTAAGGATTCCTTACAATCCTCCAAAGTGCGTTGTACTGTATTCTAAGGCTGGGCTTGCACGGGACCATTTCCATTTGGAACCGTAACATTGTGTAAGGATAGGCCTCACGTTTTCACGGGACTGCTTGGAACGGTTCTATTTGGAACTGCTAATTGGTTCCAGTTGGAGCTGCTTTCGGATTAGGTCCCAACTGGAACCGTACTCGTGGAAGTGGGTGGATCGTTTCCAAATAGGTCCAGATAGGAAGTGAACGAAGGAAGTTCGAAGAACAGTGATTGGCATCCTTCTTCTACTCCTCTATTATTTTCTTGCGCACCTGCGACACATGATAAGCAAGACTCATTATGATACTTCATATAAGCGTAGAGGTGTGTAGATACCTACTTCTTCCAATTCTTTCTAGTTATTTTAATTTTGGATTCCATAGAGGATGTTTTCTATGAACACCTACAGAAATACCTGACAACAGACGAAGAAAGATGGGATAATAATTACCCAAAGGAATCCCCAGACAAGGCTGGTTGTGCTGTTTTCAAAGAGAGAAAGGGATCTGAAAATGGTAGGTGTTTCATTGTGTCATGGACAATTTTCATATCCCTACAACTTTCTGTTCCATGCATGAGCAACATTGCAAACTAATGCCGTGTCCACTCAACACGAACTAACCTAGGTTCGCCCTCGGTTAGTTTAATCTAGGGCAAACCCAGGCTGTGTCCACACTGAAGTTACCAAATTTACAATGTGAACAGAAACTTGGGGCGAACCTAGGTTAAGAAAATCTACGCATGTACAGGAGGCATGTTATGTTGAATCCCCGTTACAAATTTGAATTAAATATAGTGGAGAGCAACGTGTACGGTATTAAAACTTGTAGTTCAATTAATTTTTTCTACAAATTGCAATAATGACAAAGCTTGCGATACTGTAGTTGACAGAATATATAGGAATTGAGCTTTTAAAAAGAATTAAGAACGTCATTATGTTGCTTCTGATGTAAATCAATAATTATACATACGCAAGCACAATTTACACTCAGAAAAGCACTCAAAAGCATCGATCAAATAACTGAAGCCGCCATTGCGCATGCCTTAAGTGTAAAGCTAACCTAGGTTCGCCCCAGGTTTGTGCACACACTACATTTTTCACATCTAAGCTGGGGCTAACCTAGGACGAACCCATCTCCAAAGCAGGGCTAAACTAATCTGGGGCGAACCTAGGTTAGTAGTATTCACACTAGGAAAATCTAACCTGGGTTAGTTGAAATCTGGGGCGAACCTAGTTTAGTTTGTGTAGTGTGGACACGACTTTAGTAGAGCAGTTACTTGGCAAAATATCAAGTTCAATTCTGTTCCAACGCCTATTGTTTAACAGCTGGGACATCAGCTTTACTACGTTATAACCCTTCTCTGCTATGTTTTGCCAGTATCTTTACATATAATCAAAGTTACTTTGTTTCTGCATCCAATCTTATAATTGCTTTACCTTTTTACTTTTTGAAGTAACGAAGCAGAACTGTGCACGTTGTGGTAAACCATTTCAACTGAACTCTGATGGAGAGTATATTACGAGAAATGAATGCCACTATCATTGGGGAAAACTACGAAGAATGAAAGGTTTGTACTTTCAACCTACACCATTTAGAGAATCCAACGTTTTAGATGATACAATGATCCTGTAGCATGCTGAGAGATTATCTTCCAGGGGCGGGGACTTCCATCATTTTGAAAAATGGTGCCCCCTCAGACCTTAGAATGGCGCTTCATCAACCCTGAAGGTATGGTAGGATAATGCTTTGTCGCCTTGACGTCCCTTGAAAAGTGCTCTCAAGTGAGGGCGCATGGCATCTGCTCCTATATCAGCACGCCAATGTAATAGTAAATACGACTGATTTACGTTGAAAAACCAATCTAGAAATCCTCTAAATGGCGATTGTCTTGAAATTAGGCCGAGGTGGCATTGTAACACAGTTCTCCTGTTGTCAAGCTGATGCTGGCGGTCATGGATGTTCTGTTGCAAAAGTAAGTACATTACTGTTGATCCTTGAGCTTGTCGCTCATTTTCTCATTTTCATTTGATTATTTATTAATTTATCGTTTCATTCATTAATTTTCCCAACCTGTTAATTTAATACATTGCATAAGATTTATGTTCAAAGCTATAACTTTATATGATTGAATTAATGGGAAAATGAATGAAAGGATGAGTAAACGAATCAAGGGAAAAATAGATGATTTAGTAAATGAAGAAATGAATGGAAGAACGAATAGATGCATTTAGGAATGAATGAGTAGACAAATGAATGAAGGAATGTATTTATGTATGAATGAATGAATGGATAGATGGATGGATGAATGAGTGAGTGAGTCAGTGAGTGAGTCAGTGAATGCATAAATGAATAAGTACTTGAATCAGTGAGAATGGAAATTAATGCACTATTCTCTCACTGCATGCTATGCCCATAACTTTAGAGCTTATTTTTCCATCTGATGCCAATTAATAAAACTATTCTGGAAATCCATTAGTTACACGTCGCTGATTACATGGGAGACCTTGATGGTTATGTGGTAACAAGAACTCACACCAAGACCAATACCCACAAGATTTATTCTCTGGATTGTGAAATGGTAAGAGCATGCACCCATTAGAGCTACCTAATTCATTATAATTCTAGCTATGCTAGATCACTTTATATTGCTCAATACACAGGGAACTATTGACGACAATGAAATGGTGACAGATAAATGAGTTGGTGATAGAGGTGGTTAAAATGGGGTCTGTTTGCCTTTCCCTTTACTACCGAATGCTGATGCTAGCTTTCCTCTCTAGCACCACTTACAAAGATGGAAGACATTCAAGAACCGACCGTTTGCATAGCATTTGTGCGGATCTTTTATTTGCTTAGTAATATTATATTTGAATTGCTTTAGTACGAAGTGAGTATTTCCTAAGACATTGTGGCTCATCTGTTCTTCCAGTGTTATACTTCGCATGGCTTGGAATTAACTAGAGTTACGGTTGTCGATTTCAATTTATCGCAAGTTCTGGACGCATTTGTTATGCCAGATCGAAAAGTCATCGATTACAACACTCGGTAAGGTACCTCTAATCCTTTCTATTTCCTTTTCAGCTATTTTAGTCTTTACATTAATTTGATTTTATCTTCAATTTGGTAAAAATATTTGCTGCAGTTCGTTGAATTAACACAGTTATTGCAAAGGTCTAAAATCAGTAATAACCAAACTTTGAAAATTACCTCTCAAACTTTTACATGCTGTAGACAAATTGCTTTAATTCTTTTGTTTTACATTATATGCTATATCAATCAGACAGACTTTACGACTGTACATCAATGAAAGAAGTTATAAATATACAGGCAATAGCCTATGTAATGTTTATAGCATGGTGGCAAATTAAACTGTTTTGACGCCTGGTTTTGTCACTGTAATTGAGTACTAATTCTGATGCTGGGAAATGAGGACTAGAGACTTCATGAAAACTGAAACGTAGTTTTTCTTATTTTGATGACTTAATCTGATTTATCTCTATTATACACGGATTGCAAATCGTAGTTATTTCACTTCATATAATATCAATGCAGCCGCTTCAAGAATCTTTTAGCTTACTTTGTACTGGAACTCCCTACCTAGTGAAATAAAATCTTCTAGGACTTTTGGGTCATTTCAGAAAAAACTGAAGGCCATGCTTGTGGAAAAAAAGTAGAAAAATTATTTTAGTGTCTTACTTCTCGTATGTTTTCTTTTACTAAAGATTATATTATTGTGTAAAGTTGATTTAGTTGTGTGTGTATATGTATATATATATATATATATATATATATATATATATATATATATATAGGCTCACCTTGCTCACCTTGAAAAGGCACTATCCCTAGTTGGGGTGTCCTTTTAAATGACGTCTCCACTCAGCTCGATCCTGCGCAGTTCTTCTTTGCAGTCTTCGGCTGTTTTTGGTCTACCTCTTTTTCTTTTCCCATGTTGTTCAAAATTGTATATCTTCTTAAGGATGTTCTCTCCTCTGCGATATACATGACCAAACCATCGTAGTCTGTTTGTTCTTATAACTTCATTTATAGGTTCTACATCTAAAGCTCGCCTTACATCTTCATTTCTCCTTCTATCTAGTCTGGTAATTCCTTCAATTCTTCTCAGCATCTTCATCTCCGTTACCTCAAATTTATCATTTTCTTTCTTTTTGACTGTTAGACACTCACTGCCGTATGTCATAGCTGGTCGTATCATTGTTTTGTAGATTTCGCTTTTCATCCTTTTGGGAATCTTTTTATCAAATAATATGCCTGCCACCTCCTTCCATGTTGTCCATGCTTTTTGTTGTCTGTTTACAACCTCTCTTGTCACTGATGTATCATCGCTAAGAATTGTCCCTAGATATTTAAACTTTTCCACTCTATTTACCTGTTGTTGTTCTACTCGTAGGTCACTATGTTGCTCTCCTGTAGTCATGTATTTGATTTTCTCCATATTTATCTTTAGTCCACATCGTTCAAAGAGTCTCTTCCAGGCTAGGAACGCCCTTGGAGTTCCGCTATAGATCTTCTCACAACAACTAGTTCATCCGCGTAGAGCATTTCCCATGGGGCTTCTGTTTCTCGTTCTCTTGATATTATGTCCAGTATTAATATAAATAGTACTGGGCTTAAGGCCGATCTCTGGTGCAGTCCCTGTCTTATTTCGAAACTTCTACTGACCCCCTGTTTGCTTCTGACTTTGGTTGTCGCTCCGCAATATGTGTCCTTTATCAGTGCAATTAACTTTTCCGGTACGTTCTTTTCTCTGAGGCTGTACCATATGAACTCTCTGGGTATTGTATCATATGCCTTTTCTAAATCTACGAATATTAAGTGTAGTTCCTGCTGTTTCTCTCTGCATTCTTCCATTAATACTTTTATTGTGAATGTTGGGTCGATCGTCGATTTTCCCGGTTGGAATCCAAATTGATTCTCTGCTACTTCCACCCTTTCTCTGATTCTTGATTCTAATGTTCTTTCCCATAGTTTCATTGTGTGGTTTACCAACTTTATCCCTCTGTAGCTTGCGCAGTTCATGTGGTCGCCTTTGCCCTTATATATTGGAGTTATTGTACTTCTTCTCTGTTCTTCTGGCATTTCTCCATTTATTAATATGTTGTTAAATATTTTAGTCAAAATTTTGACTCCTAGATTTCCTAAAACCTTAAATGCTTCTATTGGTATACCATCTGGACCTACGCTTCTGTTGTTTTTCATCTTGGAAAGATGTTTCTTTACTTCTGCTTCTTTGATAGGTGTTATATCTTCCATGTTTCTCTTTTCCGAGTTTGGGGAAACGTGCTGTCTACTTTCGTTTAAAAGTTTCTCGTAGTATGTTGCCCATCTCTCCTTGTTTTCTTCTTTTGAATACAATGTGTCTCTTTGTTCATTCTTGATGTAATATCCCTCATAGTTATCTTTTGTCTTGTTGTTTCTTGCTCGGGCTATTTTGAATATTTCTTTTTGTCCTTCTTTTGATTTCAGGTTCTCATAAAGTGCCGCTGTTGCTTGTGACTTTGCAATTGCAACTTCCTGATTTGCTAGCTGTTTTGCTCTTCTATATGCTTCCTCATTTTGGGGTGTTCTTTCTTTTTTCCAATTTTTAAAGCGTTTCTTTTTTTCATTACTTACTGTGCGTAGCTCTTCTTGCCACCACCAACTCTCTTTTTCCTTCCATTTTCCTCTTTTTGTCTTTCCACAGCATTCTGTTCCAGCATTTCTTATTACTTCGTTTACTTCTTCCAGGTTTCTAGTTGTTCTCCTCTTAAGTTGTTTTCAACCAGTTCTCTGTACCTTGTTGCTGTTTCTTCTGTCTTTAATTTCCACCATTTGATTTTTTGATCCGCTGTTCTTTTTTGGGGTTTCACTTTATGACTGGTGTATAAGTCCATTACAAGCATTCCATGTTGAGTTACTGCCTCTTCACCATTTATAACTTTCACATTTTTAATGTTTCCCAGCATATATCTACTAGTTATGAAAACATCTATTTGTGATTTCCTTCCAACGTTTGTGTATGTAACAAGCTGTTCTGGTTGTTTGGTGAAGTAAGTGTTGGCGATGATGAGTTCCCACACGTCTGAAAATTCCAACACCCTCTCTCCTAAGTCATTTAATTCTCCAAATCCATTGCCTCCATGTGATTGATGTTCTCCTTTTTCCGTCCCTAAGTGTCCATTTAAATCGGCGCCAAGAATGATGTCTTCATTTGTGAGGTCTAGTCTGCTCACAATGTCTTCCAGGTCTTGATAGAAGATGTCATGTTCTGCCATTTCCATTCCACTTTGCGGCGAATATGCCGAGATAAAATTCAGCTTTTTTCCTGAACTTTTATCACTAAATTTTAAAAGCATTATTCTATCACTAATTCTTTCAACTGCTAGAATGTTTTCACATAGTGTGTCCTTTAGCATGATTCCTACACCATTCCGGCTTTTACTCTCGCCACTATAGAAAAGTTTGTAGCCCATCCTCATTTCTCTTGCCTTTCTCCCTTTCCACTTCTTGGATGCACGCAACATCTACTTTCCGTCTTTTCAATGCTTCTGCTACCTCCATTGACTTACCCGTCATCGTCCCCAAGTTCCAAGCTGCGAGCCTTTTTCCGACTTGCTTCTTTGGCCCTATGTGTCGGTTCATGACATACGGTAGCCCTTGCATATTTGTCGGACCACCCGGGCGAAGGTGGAGCGCGTCGCTTACAGGGTACGCCCTAGCCGTATCTCTGCTTTCTGTGTTTGACGTCATAGTTTTCTTCGACATGGGGTTTTACAGCCGGATGCCTTTCCTGGCGCCAACCCTCCTCCTTCTCCAGGCCTG
>WIPJ01001441.1:0-28046 GCA_018155075.1 Cassiopea andromeda
ACTGTTTTCGTAACCGAAGTTCTCGAGACGGTGCGACTGTGCTCGTTCACAGGCCTCCAAGGGTCGCCGTCCTGGGCAACGTTGTAAATCGTAAACTCTCTATTAGCCAAAAGAATCACGGTAGTTAACTGGTAATGTAGACGCGTATGTAAATTGGTCATTATTCATCGTATGGCATAAAGCACCAAGTCATTACTTTTGTTAAAGGACATTAATGGTGGTAATTAGTGCAAGTTCAATTGAGTATCGGTAATTAGTCGCGATTGTGAAATAAGCCTATTGTTGCTGTAGAGCTATAAAACTATGTAGCTTTTAGAGAGAGAGAGAGGAGGAGAACAGAGAGAAAGAGAGAGAGAGAGAGTTCTTCAGGTTCAATGGCAGGGACGTCAAGTCACCTCGCCGGACCATGGTCAAGAAAAGTAGCTAGTTATTTAAGAGGAAAGATCAGGAAAAGAAGTTACGATAACTGAGTGTGTACATCTTTGTTTTCTACTCTGGGCTCGACAACGACAGATAACCAGCGTACACGTCAGGAGTTTTGTTTGCTCGTTTGTTTGCTTGGCGTTGCAAACATTATTTTTCCAGTTTTACATTTGGTGACAGCCGGAGTGGGATCAATTAGAAGCTGAGAAGTTTCAAATCCGCACACCGTCCGAATTGGAAAGAGAACTTAGTAAAGCTGAATTCAGATTTATTTTAAGAGACTTTTGTACAGTGTTTTATTTGGTATATTCCTGTATATATTTACTCCATCGCTATGGCCGCGAAAAGAGCTAAAATTAAAGCCCGTGAAAAGGAAGATATTGGTTTTCAATGTTCTTTAATTGGATCGCACGAAGAGAGCCCGAAAACAGTTGTACAACCCAGTAAGTTCTTTGGCGAACCAGGTGAGGATGTTGAGAAGTGGTTGAAGAGCTTTGAACGGACTTCCAAGGCTAACAATTGGTCAGCTAAGCGTCAGAGAGACGTTTTGCCCGCTTTTCTGCGAGAACGAGCTGCCGAATTTTATGATGAATTGCCAGATGACCTTGATTTAGATGAACTGAAGATAGAGCTCATAAGACAATTTTCACCATCTGAAGCAAGAAGGCTGTACTATTCAGATCTATAAGAAAGAAGGCAAGGGCAAAACGAAAGTGCTGCCGACTTCGGACGGGACGTACAACAGCTTGTTCGGAGAGCATATTCTGGTATGCCAGTGGAGCACCAAGACACGCTGATGAGGGAGCATTTTGTCAATGGCTTGCGCCCTGAGTTAAAACGCATTGTTCTGATAACCGACCCCGAGACCTTCAACAAGGCGTTGCAAATCGCACGAAGGGAGGAAATCAACGAACAACTTACAAATGGCACTGTGCCGTGGGCAAAAAGAATCAACACCGAAAGCAAACCGACCCCAGTCTCAATCATCGCAGGGGAACAGCAGAAAGTCAACGAGAGATTGGAACGCCTCGAAACAGCAATTGAAAAACTTGTCGTTTCCATGGAGAAGTCTCAGCCCTTTAGACAACGATACCGTGGAAACAGCAACAACACCAATCGAAATTTGCGTTGCACGGATGGTCGCCCCATTTGTAATTTCTGCCAAAAAGTAGGACACGTTGAAGCCAGATGCCAAGAAAAGCATCAGATCGCAGAGCCTCCAAAAAACTAAGGTACGCTCCTCACAAGTATTCTTTGGGGTGTGAGGTAGCTCAAAAGACAAAACCCCATATTGTTAAATACAGTAGATAGAAGTCCTAAGCAGTGTTTAACTTTTACTGGCCGTGTAGCAAATTACGAAACGGAAATAATTATTGATTCAGGCTCAGGGATTTCCATTATTAGTTTTGATTTATTTACATTGATTAATAAGTATGCTCGATCGCCGTTAGACATAAGTAATAATTCCATTCTCGCTAAAACTCCTACTGGAGAGTGTTTAGACATCATAGGGACCACTACAGTAGAATTGGATTTAGGAGAAAGTAAATGGTATGTAGACTGTCATGTTGTTAAAAACTTTAATTACGCATTCCTGCTTGGCACAGATTTCTTAATTAAGACATCTAGCAGAATAGATTTAGGCAGTATGAAGGTAACTATAGGTCAGCAGATTCTTGATGTCAGTGTAGTCAAGCAGCCTAGTCAAGTGAAAGTTTGTGTTGTAGATACCATAGAAGTTCCTCCACGTAGTGAAGCCGTGTTACAAGGGAGTGTATCTGGATTAAAAGGTGAGGTTCTCATAGAGCCAAAATATGAAATATCTTGTAGCAACTCTTCGTTATATCCTGCAAGAAGTATTGCTAGTGTTAGCAATGGCATTGTACCTGTTAAAATTGTGAATACTAATAGTTGCCCAGTTAAGATTTTCGCAGGAACGTGTGTTGGTATGGCAGAAGTATTGAAAAGTCAAGAAATCAAACAGACTAAAGAAGGTAAGTCATACAAGGTGGCACCAAATGCTAATTCTTTTCCATGGTTAAATGATATCGATTTAACTGCGAGTTTGTTATCGGAAAGTGAGAAAAGTAGTCTCGTAGATCTATTAATTGAGTATCGTGATGTTTTTGTTACTTCTGATTTAGATCTCGGTAGAGCATATCGTTTTTCCCATAAAATCGATATTGGGGAAAATGACCCTTTTCGTCAAAGGCCATACAGAATTCCCCAAAGTCAATTAGATATGGTAGATAAGCATATTGAAGGAATGCTAAAGAAAGGTATAATCCAAGAGTCAAATAGTCCTTGGTCTCAGCCTCTCGTGATTGTAACTAAGAAGGATGGTTCGCCTCGATTTTGCGTCGATTTTAGGAAATTAAACAGCATCACTAAGCAACAAATTTTTCCTATGCCAAGGGTAGATGAAGTTTTAGACTCATTAGGAGATGCTTGTTACTTTACCACGTTAGATCTTGCGTCTGGGTATTGGCAAATTCCTATGGATCCTAAGGACATGGAAAAAACTGCTTTCTGTACACGACAAGGTAATTTTGAGTTTCGTGTTATGCCTATGGGACCTGTTAACGCCAGCTTTACGTTTCAGAAAATGATGCAACTTGTCCTCAGTGGTCTTCAATGGCAAATATGCATGATATATTTAGATGACGTAATCGTCTATTCTAAATCGTTTGAAAAGCACTTAGAGAACCTTCGTTTGGTATTCGACCGATTAGAACGTGAAGGGTTAAAATTAAAAGCCAGGAAATGTCATTTTTGTAGGACAGAAGTCTTATATTTAGGTCATATGGTAGGAAAAGACGGAATTAAGCCAAATCCTGATAAAATAGCCATCATTCAGAATTATCCAGTTCCTCAAGATTGCAGTGAAGTTCGCAGTTTCGTCGCTCTTGTTTCTTATTATCGCCGGTTTATTATGAACTTCGCCTCCATAGCGATGCCATTAAATTACTTGTTGAAGAAAGGTGTTAAATTTGTCTGGACCAATGATTGTCAACATGCGTTTGAATGTCTACGTAATGCACTAGTTGAGGCACCGATTTTGTCATATCCAAATTTTAATGAGCGTTTTATTTTATATACAGATGCTAGTAACACTGGTATTGGAGCAATACTTGCTCAAAACATCAATGGTCGTGAGAAAACTATAGCCTATGCAAGTAGAAGCCTTAAGCCATATGAAAAGGAGTATGCCACCATTGAAAAAGAATGTTTAGCAATAGTGTGGGGTATCAAATACTTCCGTCCCTATTTGTATGGTAGAAGTTTTGATGTGGTAACCGATCATAACCCTTTAAAGTGGTTAGATAATGCTAGGGACCCTCATTCCCGATTGTCTCGTTGGTCATTGAGTTTACAAAGTTATTCGTTTAAAATTAAACATAGACCTGGTAAATCACATAGTAATGTAGATGCGTTATCTAGAATTCCAGATAGTTCAGAGAAGGTAGCTGTACCTTTAGTTAGTGCTGTTAATGCCCCTGGATTGCAGTTAGATGAAGTTAGAGCTAAGCAGAGACAAGACCCTGCCCTAGAAGATTTAATAAATTATTTTGAGAAAGGAAAGATCCCTGATAATTCAGTCAGTGCGCGTCGTTTGATGGCTACAGCAGACGATTATGTTTTTGAAGAGGGAATATTGTACCATTTAGCAAAAGGAAGAGCTCGTAGTCGAGAAGGAATTAGAAAACAGTTAGTGATACCTAGATCATTGAAGGATGAGGTAATGTTAGCTATGCATGAAGAAGTAACATCCGGACATTTGGGTTTTGAGAAAACTTATCGCAAGATTCAACTGCGCTATTTTTGGACAGGTATGTATTCAGAAGTTGAGAAGTGGTGCGCCTCATGCGTTGACTGTGCGACCAAGAAGACGCCCCGCAATTTAACCAAAGCACCCTTACAGCCCATACCAGTTGAAGGACCTTTTGATAGGGTAGCTGTAGACGTTTTAGGACCATTTCCCGTATCAGATCAAGGCAATAAATACGTTATTGTATTCTCAGATTATTTTACGAAGTGGCCCGAAGCATTTGCCGTTAAGACAGCAGACGCGATAACTACAGCAAAATTATTCGTTGAAGAGATTTTGTGTCGACATTCGGCTCCACGTACATTATCATCAGATCGTGGTAAGAACTTTTTGTCCAAAGTAGTTAAAGATGTATGTAAGTTAGTAAACACTTCGAAGGTAAACACAACTAGCTATCACCCAGAATGTGACGGACTCGTTGAACGTTTCAATCATTCGCTTACCACCATTATCTCTATGTATGTTTCTGAACATCAGTCTGATTGGGATCGTTTTATACCTTATGCTTTGTTTGCATACCGTACATCTATTCAATCTAGTATTAACGAATCTCCGTTTTATTTGTTGTATGGTCGAGATCCTCGTTTTCCTATAGATATTTCGTTAAGTAAACCGGACGAATTATATAATAATACCGATGATTATCGTTCTGTGTTGATAAATAGATTTGTTGAAGCTCGCAAACTTGCACACGATAACATAGAATTAGCACAGCAACGTCAAAAAGCTAATTACGATAAAAAGGCTAAGGAAGTATCGTATTCTATTGGACAACGTGTATGGTTGTTTACGCCTAATAATAGAAAAGGCCTATCGTCTAAGTTAACTCATAATTGGCACGGACCGTATCGTATTTTAGCTAAGAAATCGCCAGTGAATTATCTTCTTGATTCTAATGATGAACGTAATTATATGCAGGTTGTTCACGTCAACCGTTTAAAACCGTTTATTTCTTATGATAATAGACCAGAAACTGTTGACTCTACTGATATTGACATAAGTGATAATAATAATAACGATGATCAGACATTACAGGAACACCTAGTAGATGAGGAACGAGAAGAAGAGGATGACACACAAACTGATCCAGCAGAATTAGAAGTGAGAACAATTCTGGACAAGAAAGTTGTTAAGAATCGTTCGGGAAGAAAGCAAACATATTATCTTGTAGAATGGGCAGATGCGAACATTGAACCATCATGGGAACCGTTAAATAACTTGCATTGCGGTAAGGTATTGAAGGAATTTGAAGACTCCTTATTGGTTAAAAAGTCAGAGTAAGTATATGTGTTTTTTTCATTGCATTATCCGCACCTCAGAATCGAGGACGATTCATTTTTTTCCTACCCCGGGAGGGATGTAATACGGTTATTTTTAGGTTTTATTTTTAGTTTGATTTCGTGCAGATAGTTATAGCGTGCAGCTTTATTTAGTCATTTATAATTAGTTCTTAATTAGATTTTCACTCGTTATGCTAACAAGTATTGTTGTAGTTTGTTTAATTACCATCGTTGTATAATTAGACCTTATATCACATGTTTAATTATAGGCAAGCATTGTGTGTGGGACCACCTAGCACTCCGCTCTAATGTATAAATTTGGCACCCAGCATTAGAGAAGGAGAGTTGGATTTAGAGTTGAAGTAGTAGAAGGTTGACTAGAGTTGAACTTTGAGAAAAGTTTAACGCTAGGAGGGCCTATACGCGGTGCTTGTAAAAGACCCGTAGTATTGTAGTAACAAGTAACATTGATTTGGTTGAACAAGTGTTTGAAAATAAAAGTATTGTGTTGTTTTTCTGCCAATCCTGCCGTAAACGAAAGAAAGGTTTACAAGCTTTCAACATAGATAGACTAATCGAGAGAGAGCTCCCCACCCTCATTAATGGCACTTGGCCGCTGTTATCAAAGTAGTTGATCTTTTGTTCAAAAGAAGAACACAATAAGATCAGATAGAGTGAATCGCCATCAGTTGATAATATAAGCCATGTGCTTAGCTCTAAATAATGAATTAGATTGAGACACTCAAATACAGATAGGGATATGATGATCCATGATATTTCATTGAACGAAGACCATGCATGGTTGTGTTCCTATGTTTCTTATATAGATCAGCTCTTTCTACTGGCGAGCTTCACAGCCTCGTATGCTAGAGTTATGTATAGAATAATCTTGGAAGCATGATGGAGTTAGATAATTAGTAGCTTTGTAGACAAAAGACAGAACATTTAGTTTGAGAAGGTCATCCAGCTTCAGCAGATTAGACGATTTTAATATGAGATTAGAGTGAGTAAGAAGATATTCAAAGTTGATACATTTTACTACTTTCTTCTTGAGATGAAACAGTGCTAGTTTATAAGATTTGCATGTAAGACCCCATACCAACAAACCGTAGCTAAGAAAGGAAAGGAAAAGAGAATAGTATCAGGACACTAAAATTTGTTTTGAGAACTGGTGTCAAATTTTGAAGAAAATTTCAGTTGTTTTAGATAGCTTTTTGTGAATTTCTTGAATATGATATTTATATAATAGATGTTCACCTATTAGAATACCTAAAAATTTAATATACCTGAGCCTTTTTATTACCTTTTTACCAAATTTTATCCAAATATCCTCAGGCACTGGTTTGTTAGGAGAGTGAAAATTAGCAAGGTCAGTTTTATTTACATTAAAAGATAGTTTATTACAATCCAGTCACTTTTTCACCTTAGGTAGTTCCTTGTTGATTTTTTATCAGTCTTTATGTATTAAGAGATTCAAAGTAGATATTAATATCATCCACAAAGAGAAAACATGATAGAGATTCATTGGTTTTAGGTAAATCATTTATATAGATCAAGACTGTTAGAGGACCAAGAACTAATCCTTGGGGAACACCAAACGAGAATTTCGTAAAAGAAGAGTTATGTCCATTAACTGAAACATGCTGTTCTCGATTTGAGAGATATGAAGCAAACCATCAACGAACTATACCTCCTACACCGTAATTCTCAATCTTCTTTTAGAGAATAGAATGATTGACCGTATCAAAAGCTTTTTCTAAATCGATAAATATGCCACAGCCAAAACTGTTGCCATCAAGAATTGATTTGATTTTCTCACTCAAGCTTACAAGGACATGTTCGGTAGAGTGGTTTGTTCTGAAAACGAATTGCATACTGTAGAGCAGGGGTGTCCAAACTTTTTGCGACGGGGGCCAGATTTTCTATTGTAAAAGTGGTAGGGGCCAACCTTTTTTACATATAGCAACGATAATTTAAGAAAATTTTTGGAAGCCACTTTGTGTTTCACATTTGCTGTTTTTGTTTCAATTTCAACATCTTAAGAATGTTTTTGGTACATTTGAAACAAGCATATCACATGCACTTGAATATTCACTTAACCTTTTTTCTTAAACAGAAGTAATTGTGCTCTTACGTGAGAATTCTGGTGGAAAACCACTGACCATGAATTCTAGCGGGTTGGGGGTTGTGTTGTGTAAAGTGCTGTTGGTCTCTAGTGGGTAAATGAAGAATGTTAATACTGCTAGCCAAATAACAGTATACGAGCGTTATATATTTCATGACCAGGCTGCGGGCCGGATAAAATTTGACCGAGGGCCGGATTTGGCCCGCGGGCCGGACTTTGGACATGCCTGCTGTAGAGGATTTGGTATTTTTCAAAATATTTATAGAGCCTTTCATACACTGCTTTCTCAAAAACTTTACTGAAGATTAAGAATAAGGATATTGGTCTGTAATTTGAAACTAATGAAGAGTCATCCTCTTTAAAAATTGAGTTAATTTGTGCAACTTTACGTTTATTGGGGAAAATACCAGGCTTAAATGATTGATTGATTGATTGATTGATTGATTGATTGATTGATTGATAAGAATGAATAGTAAATCTGAGATATGATGACTTAGCATTTAAAGTAACTTTATGGGAATACTATTAGGGCCAGAGACTTTGTTTTCTCTCAAAGAAAAAATAATGGCGGAGACCTCAGTTGCTGTTGTTGAAGGTAGAAAGAATGAGTTTTGTAAGGTTTTCCTAAATAGTCAATAGGTGATTTTGGAGTTAATAAAATTTTTTTAGTTATTTCAATAGCCACATCAGTAAAATAGCTATTGAAACTATTAGCTATTTAAATGAAATCATTTAACCTAGAGCCTTCTCTTGAGTTGATCTTTGTTATCTTACTGCCATAATTTCTTTTAGCTTAATAATGTTTCGAATACCTTTCCACATGGTCTTCATGTTGTTTCTATTGTCATTGAAACATTTATCAAAATATTTTTTCTTACTGCTTTTGATCTCATTTACTACTCTATTGCAAAACTTCTTGTATTCTAAGAAAGTAGTGGAAGTATGTAAAGACTTGTATTCCCTAAATAACTTATTTCTAATGTTCATCATTTTCATAATCCTACAATTTATCTATGGCTTTTCTCTTTGTTTAAGAGCTCTTTTGCCAATTTTTCCTTAAGACAATGGTTATTAACAAGTCTGTTTACATTTAGCAGGAACTTATCAAATTTTGCAATTAATTATATATTATCATCACACAGAAATGTAAAATTTATTGTAGTATAATCATTTATGAAATGTTCTTGGTTGAAATTATCATATTCATAAGAGAAACAAGAGTGTTTAGAATAGTCAAGCTTTTTAGTATTAAAAATTACAAACTGGGGAAGATGATCAGATATTTGGGATATAACGTTGCCACTATAGATCTTACAATCTATAGCATTTGTAAATATATTATCAATTAGATATAATTATTAGCGTTAGGTGAATTGTCATAATTTAGTAGATTTATATTAAAACCTCCCATTATAATTACAATCTTGTTTTCCACTGAAGGCTCGGTAATAATAGTTACTATGGTCAGTGAATTGTGATATATAAGATTTAAGGTGTCGATATGCACAGCAACATAATATATTTTTTGACTTTTTATTTTGTATTTCAATCAAAATGGTCTCAAATTTATTTGTTGAAATGTATGGATCTGTTGTTCTTTCTCTTGAACCTAAATCTGATTTTACATACATCCTGAAACCGCCAGCTTTGTTTTTGGAGGGAGTGGAGAAAAATTTATAACCAGGAATGTTATTATTAATAGAAGCAGAGTCAAAATTTGCCTTGGTTTCAGAGATACTAATAATGTCAAAGTCAACGTGTAGGTTACATAGCAGAGTTTGCAACTCATTGTGATGCAACACTAAGCTAGCAATGTTAGTATAAAAAACTGAGATATCGTTAGCTGTTCAATGATAGGTACTTAATTCTTGAACAGATATATATATACTTCTTCAGAATGGCAATCATACAGGTTTGGCATATTCTGAAGATTAGATTTTATTTCAGAACATGGCATTATGTCAACAAGAGATAGCATAGGGAAATCATTTAATTGTAAGATAGTATCATTGCTTACAAAAGTAAAAAGGAATATTTTTGCATTATTACCAATAGTACATGATAGACATAGCCATGTTAAGATAGTTAAGTTATCTTTAATTAAGGTGCATTCATCTACTGTAATGTCGTTACATTTAATATATATCAACTTTTGACACTGATGGCACTGTAAGGCCTTTTGTATAGCATTAACATTCTTTGTAAAATATCTACAAGGCAATTTAGCTCTTGACTTACCAAGAACATCTGCTTCACAACTAGTTAGTTTATCAATTATCATGTAGATTTTATTTAAAGGCGATTTTTTTAATTGCCATCCAATTCGTAAAAAAAGCAACAATAAAGATAGAGTATAGCTTATATCTATTATTTTATATTAATGGCCACTGAAGTCAGTAGACAACTATATTGCATTGTATGAAGTGAAGTTAGCACAAGGCATAATAGGGAAAATTAAAAGAAAGCATTGTACATTAAGAATGGTAGGGGGGAGGTAAAGTAACAAAACGCAATTATTCAAAGTTGCAAATAAGGAATGAAAAATCATAAAAGCCATCTTAAAGAATTCTATAGAGAAATCAGGAGTGCAGATATGTGGAGATATTTTAGAATGTAGTAACAATCACTAGAGATTGATTGATTGGGTTTCGTGATGGATACATGATCATTTGCCTATTTGTTCCCAATGCACAAGTTTTCTATAGAACATTGAAAGGAAAAGTGGCAGAGTAGAAATGCATTTAGTGCCAGCAGGGACACTTAATCCCAATTAAAAATTTTGCCTATATGTAAATAAAAAACGTGTACAAGTGAAGATAAGAATAAGCAAATAAACGGAAGATATACTTCAGCAAATAAAGTAAATTATCAAACTCGATCAAACTCAAACAACTCAAAACGAGAAGATAGAAGAACTATCATTTACCCAGTTTCTTTTCTAATTCTTTGAGTTTCAAAGAAATACAAAGGTTCTGCTAACCTTGATTTTAAAGGCGAGGTTACAGTTGATGTCAGCAAAGATGTATTCACATTTATTTTGATTTTTTATGTACTCTTGTGTTTGAACCAACAATTTAAGGCGGTGAACAGAAAGATCGAGCCTGATCCTAATATTAGATTTACCAAACAAACTTTTTCGCGCTCTGTACACTTTCGTTCGGTCTTTAAATAATTTTATGCGAACTATGAGTTGTTGATAGCGGCCATCATCTTTCACTTGTACAGGTCCAATTCTATAGGCACGGTCTACAGAGTCAATGTCTACTCCACAGTCAAGATCGTCTAGAATGTTTTCAATCATCTCATGCTGGAAAATTCCTGCTGAATTGTCTCATTTTGATTTAAATGAATAATTCATGAGGTACTTAGGTCAATTGATTTGATTGGTCAAATGCTATTGCTTCTCTGCTCTTCATCAGGAAAATATTATTTCAAGATGGCGGATCAAGCTATGAACATTTCAAGGCCCAATACATCGCGTCGTGGCGCAATTGATTTTCGTAGTCTAGATAAAATCCAGTCAATCATTGTTAGGGAGTGCGAGAAGAGTAAGAAAGTAAATGAACGGAAACAATATTTTAAGTGCAGGGTTGTTTCGAAGTCCAGGAACAAAGATGGTGTTCCCTATGTGAAGGTTTGCTACGACGGTTGGGGACGTGAATATGATGGGTGGAGGCCTATAAGTGAATTGACGGGAATGTCAAACGAAGATGAGACGGACGAAGAGGGACGGAATTTTGTAGTAAGATTGGAGGTTGACAGGATTCGAGTTAAAGTACAAAAATCACTTACTGGCTTGCGGAGACGTGATAAAATTGTCGTAATCAGGGAGCCAGTAAGTGAGAAAATATGGAGGGCAATTTCTTGTGCTTGCAGGGTAAAGAAATCCTCCAAAAAGAAGTCTACCTTGTACTCCCTTCCTGGTGCTAGTCGGTCAGAGGATACTTTAACAGCAAGGACGACTCTTCTGAGATTATAATGAGTGAAATGCGACTGTATCTTGTTAACAAAAAGGCTTTGCAATGCTGTGAGAGGAAATAAATTGGCTCCTTTGTGCCAAAGCCGGTTGAGAGAGGTCTGTATGTGGTAATTTGCTTTGTTCGAAAAGATGGAAATTCCCATTAGGATGAAGTGAATTTTGCCCCTAAAGTCCTCTATGAAATCATTGATAGTGGACAACATGGCTTGAATTTTGTATTTGGCATGTGAAGCTAATGGTCTTATGATTTCGATGGAATTGTTGTGAGATTTGATTTTTCTCATTCTTTGCAAATCTGCGATCATAATGATATGTTCTCCTTTCATCATTATACTCTATTCCACTTCATTATTTCAAGCTGTTGCTCCTTAAGCTGTAAGCTAAAGTCTAAAGGATAATGCATCATTTTTTGGATTTTGTATTAGTCCTCAGTAAGCATTCAAGAATATTCATTATTTATCCTCAGTTTTCCCCCTTTCTGTCTTTTTAACCAACTTGCTTGAAAATTTGAAAATTTTCTTAAAAAATACTACCCATCCACTCAAAAGTTTTGATGATGTATTCTCTAAACCTGCCAAACTTCAGATTAATCTAAATAGTGATAGCATATTCAATGAACATTTGTCCAACAAAGATCATTGACCAAAGGAAAGTCCAAGAATAGCAATATAAATGTTATAGCACTCTAAAGACATTACCAGCTCTAATTTTATGGAATCTGAATATTAGCCTGACTTTCTAAAGGTAACAATACATCTCTTTTTATTTTAATGATATAGAACATGGAAATGAAGTCAATGTATGAACTGTAAGTTGTTGTATATGTATAGATGATATATATATATAAATAAATAAATAAATAAATAAATATATATATAAATATATAAATAAATATATATATATAAATAAATAAATAAATAAATGTATATATATATATATATATATATATATATAATATATATATATATATAACAAACTGTATAAGATGCAGTACCATGTATAGCAGAAGTAAAATGACTTTGTAAAAATATTTTGATGTGTTGTTATCTAGTTAATATTTATACTCTATAAAATTTAAATTATGCTGGTTTTGAGCACTTTCCTTCAGCTTTTGCTAGTTTTTGCTGAGTGTCATGTTCTATTACATTTGGTACATTTCCATTGAAATTATAGCTCACTCTTGGCTTTCAAACTAGCCAATGTTTACAGACGATTGCGCTTTCGCATCGCTTGCTGCAATGCATATTTTAGGCTAAAACTGAAGAGCAATGAAACCATTTGGATACATTATTATTCAAGTTCTCAAAATCTTGCATGGTAAAGTGTACGATTGCCCCATTTAAGTTGACAATTTCACAAACATGATACATCAAGATATGCATATAAGGGGTAGCATCTTTTGAATAGTTAAGCTTGACATATTCTGTTACCCATTTCTTGGCTGATGTTTGAAAGTGGTTCAAAGAAACTGAGTCAGTCCTATTTAGATTTTGCATCTGGGTCATGAGCTGAAGGGAATTATCCCATAGCTTTTGCGATCTCTGAGCCCTAGCTATGGAGGTGATAAAATTACTTATCCCGATGTTGGTCAATATGTTGTGCTTCTCTGGGCCTGTAAAATCTCTGTACTTAAGACGTTTTGTTTCCTTGTCTACATATAACTTAAAGTCACGAAGCCCGAGGTCCTTTATAAAACTCTGAAAAGAACAAATTCTCACACCACATAATTTTTCCAACTAGGTGGTATTTGCAATATTGTCCAATTGCTTTAGATCTCTTATCAGCTGGTGTGTGAGCTGGTCAGAAATACTCAAGAATAAATGAAGAGAATCTGAAATCACTTTTGCTATTGGTATAAAATTAAATATTGGGGGATTGCTACAGTTGAATTTATTTTGATCTTGACTTAATTGCTGCCATGCTTGCAAACTCTTGATTGGTTCTGGTACCATGTATTTGCTCCACCATATACCATGTTAAAGCATTTTCTAATTTTCACTTACACCCCCACTTCTATAGCCCTGGCCACGTCCCTACCTGTACCTAATAGCTATTTGATTTTTTACTGTTGCTGTTACCTGGGCATTCTGTTTACCAATTTAGGTATGCCGGAGCGCATTTTTGAATGAGGGGGCTATGGACGAGCGGCGAGGGCCCAGTGGGCACGGTTGTTAGAAATTTTATAAATACGCTCTTGGATTCCAGGAAAATTTTCTTTTCCAGCATCAAAATGCATCTTGTCTTACAGAGGATAGACTATCTATTGTATGATGTCATACACTGGCAAAAAATGGGGGGCTGCAGTCCCCCCAGCCCTCCCCGGGCTCCGGTGTGCTTGTAATACTATGTAAGTTATTTAGTTGTTATAGAAGTGGGAAATCTGCATCTTTACTTACTTATTCAGTAGCACGTATTCATTGAACATATCACTTCCATGATCTTCTTCTTCTGGTAGGCCATTCGTCGTTGAAGGAAAGAAAATTATGTTCAAAACAAGAAAGATAGTAAAAATACTATAAATCTATTTTCAAATCATCTTATCTCGTCTTCTTTTTCATCTAAGCTGGCACTGATCTTCCTTAATCTCCATCAAACACCATGTATGAGAAATGCAGAATGAAGGATTGCGAAATATCGAAAATGACAGATTTTTTCAAGATTTCCCTCTTCAACTTTCCCGGGTAACTGAACAGAGGCCAATATGCCTATTTCCTCGTTTCTAAATGAGGTTTCTTCAATATGCCTGCCACGAATAAACTTTGAAGTCAAAGGTAGTGAAATTTTTTGTTCCTATGCATTATAAATCTAACGAGCTTATAACAAGTTTTGCTGAAATGACATAGGTTTTATTCACAGCAGAAGCATATGGACTGCATTAAAAGGTAAATGGTGCACTAAATTTTGCGTTTCTGTTTTTCTAATTGCAATTTTCTGCTCAGAGAAAGAAAAATTCTTAGAAGTTTTGAGATTCGGAATTTTGCAACAGTGTGGAAAGGCGGAACTCGGCTGCGGCCTAATTTGCATATTGAAATGAGACACATTTTGCTGTGCATCTTTCCATTTCTTCACGAGGCGGTAGTTTAATGTTAAGGAATCTAAAGTATTGTCGACGACTGTATTGTTCATTTTCATCAAATTTGATCAATTTTTCCTCAGTGTTGTTGATACCTAGGTGAAATTCTGAGATAATTACATCGTTGATGGTAGAATTGTCCACGCGCTCTTCTAAGTTTTTGATCTTAACTTCTAGGCATGTAAACTTTTCATGGAGTTTCATCATAATATCATCTTCAATTCAGAAAACTTGGGATACTGCCTTTCTACGATCATAATTTACGAGTCAGAGCTATCTTTTAAATTTGATCCACTAGAAGAGCTTACTTTAAGGCAGGCGTTATATTAGGTTAGCATTGTTTAGCATGTTTTATTTAGAGTTATTTGACAAGCAGAGTCTCTTACAATTTAAGATGCTTACCTTCTGTACTATTGTACTGCTTTGTAGTATATTTTCATAGAGAGATCAAATTTTACTGCTATTGGCATAGCATTTCTGGATGTTTTTTGTTGATGGGAATGTTTGTATAATATTAAAGAACGCTTAAAAGCAATAGGCTGGAATTTTCCCCACTTGTGTTTTGGAGCATTTTCTGTCGGAGATGTAATGTGTCCTGTTTCTCAAATATAAGCACATCTACTTAGTTCATTTATTGATCATGAAAAGTGCGTGGAATTATTCATGTTGGATGTGCAGTTTAAGATTACCGCCAAGTTAAGGTAAATTGTATATTAAGCTAGAGATTCTGATAAACGATACAGTGAAGTAGAGGATGCAAATACCTTAAACGTTTCCTAATCATCCTGTTATCATATTCACTATTTTTGTGTTGTGCAAAACATAGATTACAATTGGAGGGAAATTGATATTTATGATTTCTTGTCTAATTTCTACCTAATCAGTGTCAACATCAAAAGCAAGAGCCTAGGGCTCTCATAGGCGGAGCTAAGTAGATTGGTCGACTTGCAATAGTTTCACTTGCTTTAACGACAGAATAATTGTAGACCCTAATTCTAGCAAAGTGATGCTATCAGAGTTGCAGTCTCTACTTGATTTTTTGTATTATAGTTTAGTTCTTTCAGTATCACATCGTTTCATTCATGGAGCGTTGCTTTTTGTGAGATGCTCGACTTGACACTTTGCCAGTCTCTTTGAAGTCTCATATAAATACCGAAAGGAGTTGGAGTGCTAGGGATGGAGAGAAGTTAAGAAATTAAACAAACTTTGGTGTAGTTTGATGGTGATTACTTTCATGTCTAGAACCAAACGACGAGGATTTTATATGCCCTCATATCCTTGATTACAATACTGTAAATTTTCCCTTTTTTCTAGTGTTCTCTTTTCAGGACTGACAGACTCCACTGGTATATTTTTGAATCAGGTCGAATGCAACGTATTGCTAATATAAATCCCTCGTCGTTTGGTTCTAGGAATGGAAAATAATCAACATCAAACCATCCCGAGTTTCAGTTAATTTTGGATATTGCATAGACATACATTCAACAGTTTCATCGGATTTTTCGAGAATTTTTGTAACGTTTCGACAATTTGATTTTAGCTGCCACCTTGTCTAATGCTTATTGTATAGATACCCATTTTGTGCAACAATAGAACTGTTGTTTTTCAATAGAACGGTATTAGAACAGTTAAAATATGCAATTACTTTTTGGTCCCTTCTTATCGAAACCTGATCTATCAGTCATTGCACAGGTTGTAGGATACCGTTACTTTCAGGTGCCAAATAACCGTCCCCCGCTTATTAATTTTTCGAAATGTTTCCAACTCCTCGGACCGTAGTAGGACCCATGTTTATTGATTTTGAGGAAATTGACTCTCTTCACAAATCCCTCGTTTCATTTCTTTTCTCTTTCAGTACAATTTACGTCCAATTTTTATGGTAAAATAGCGTGCAGCTGTATGTATTTTAGCTTCATACTTAACGACTACATGTTTTTGCTCTTTCCGTCCTTGTATAATCATGTAAAACCTTTTCTCAATTTTCGACCGCCCGTTTATTAAATTTCGGAATTTTTTCCAACCCTCAGGTCTATTAGGACCCCCCGTTTAATTGACACTTGAAAGTAAGTTACCTTTTATGATCCATGATCAGATATTCAGAGTTGCTAGCGTTAAAAATTGGTTTATTATTTCGCATCCACTCCGAGCTGTTGGTTAATTCATCGTTTAAATCATCACAAAGTGTTTGAATATCCTCTGCTGATTATGTCACGTTAGCATCATCTGCGTACATGTTTGGAGACGAACTGCAAAAACAATGCCACAGAATAGTGAATAGGCAGAAGGGAAACTGCTCTCTTCAGAGGGCATGGATTTTTTCACGCATGCGTCAATATGGGGTTCGTCGAAACGAGGCCAGTGGTGTAAAAGTTTTGGAAGGCCATTTACTTACTTATAGGATTCAATCAAAATTCTCGTAAAAAGGGAGGAAATGAGCAAGAGTGCAGCTGACACTCATTTTGCTGCAGATGGCTAAACATTAAATAGGATTTTGTATCTAGAAGCTCGAATGGACTGACTTCCACGACATTTGAGTCGGTAAATAGGCGTCGTTTGTTTATATAAAATCACTTTCTATTTTGCAATTGTAATACATTCTCCACCAACGCTACCTTTCAATTTTGTTTGATTGCAGGAGAGTGATGCTGAGCACAAAAGGGAAGGATCTAATTGACATGTTTTTGACAAACTTGGAAGAGAATTGTACAGAATATTTTTAGCCATATTTGTTGAATACAATACAACTACAGAAGTCATTCGTCACCATTCAAAGTTTTTATGCCACAGATATGCAAAGTGGACAGATATCAGGGTGGCAATTCATAACTACTTTCAGGTAGAATGACTGCACAATCACTTGTAGCTTAAAATTTGATTATTTTAGTAGCTGATTGCGGATTTCAAGGAATGGCAAGTTTGATGTTAAATAATTAATGTGCAAGTGATTGTGCAAGTTCATACGCAGAACCAAATGTTGCATCACGCCTTGAATCAATTTCAGAATCCCATACAACGAAGAAAGAGCATCTTAAGTAGATCGACGAAGAGACTTTGGGACTTTGTAGTATAGACGAAATTGAGAAAGAATTCGAAGAAAGGTCAGACTGGGCAGCACGTATAAGTGAAACTTTAGGGAAAATACGGAATTTCAAGCAGGGAAGATACAGAGCTACTCCATCACGCATCGCAAATAGTCAACCTTCAACAGCTCCTGTAACTTCCACCCCATTACGAGATGGTACTCCCAGCAATGACTAATCACACAGTAGTGGATAAGGTACGTCAAATTCTGACTAAAATCTGAGTTCACAATCTCATTCATCACCAGCAAGTTTTGGAGTAAAATTGCCAATAATCTCTCTACCACGTTTCAATGGAGAAATCACAAAATTTCCTACAGTTTGGCAAAGCTTCAATTGTGCTCTAAACCAGAATCCAAGTGTATCACCAGTTCAGAAATTTAACTACTGGTTGTCCTTGCTAGACGGGCAAGTGTTTAGAGCACTGCAGGGACTCGAAATCACAGGAGAAAATTATCAACCAGCGGTGGAAGTTCTCAAATCACGCTTCGGGAATAAACAGCAAATCATAAACGATCATATGGCAGCTCTACTTCGTTTACAAAGCCATCTAAATGGACGACTCGCACAACTACGATACATTTTGGACAGCATTATTATTCATGTTTGAGGATTAGAGTCTTTGGGAATGCCATCTGAAAGGTATGGTAGTTCACTTATACCTATCATAATGAATAGAATGCCGAAAGAAATTACTTTTCAGGTGGCTAATAAAATCACACAAGAGATATGACCGATTGAGGAAATATTAAATATAATTCGGAGTGAGGTGGAAGCAAAAGAATGTAGTGAAAAATTAGCTGCTTCGAAGCCTTCGGAAAAGCCAGTTTCACCTTGTCCACGTCCAAATCACGTCCAAGGAACTACATAGTCATTTACTACAAAGATAGAAAAGGGTTCCCCAAAGTGCGTATTTTGCATGGAGCAACATTTGTCAATCAACTGTTCCAAGATAACCGATGCCAAGGAAAGACAGGCATTAATAAAAGAGACAAGAGTCTGTTTTTGTTGTCTAAAACTAGGACATCAAGCAAAAACATGTGATAAAAAATGCTGCAAATGTGGAGGCCACCATCACCAAACTATTTGCTTCAAGGTTAGTTCACCTAAGAGTAAGCCGAGCGAATCCAGTGCAACATCTTTACTCTCAGTATCAGCAAAGTCAAAGGAAACTGTTTTCATGATGACAGCATCAGCGTATGTTCATGTGGCAGACATGAATCAAAGGGCAAAGACTATCATCGTATTTGACAGTAGAAGTCAACGACTCACCTTAGATGCCAAAGCCAAAGAGACAGTGAACTTGAACACATTTAGTTCCACAAAGTATAATAAACTTACCTTAAACTCTGTTGCTGTTAATGTTGAAGTAGAAAATTACGAAATTATCCCGGTTAACGCACTTACTCACAAAGCTATTTGCACTCACTCCCCTGCTGCCGTGCATTAATGTAGGGAATTTCCTCCATTTGCATGGTCTATCATTGGCGGACTGCTTTGAAGATTCCAATCCTTAGCGCATCGACTTACTTATTCGTCTTGATATTTATTTTAAATTTATAAAGGGAGATATCATTCATGGTAAGCCTAAGGAACCTGTTGCATTAAGGAGCAAATCAGGTTGGATTATTTCTGGTTCTTTTAGAAATGATAATAGTAATTGTAATGCTTTTTCATCGACGCATCTCATTTTGGAAGGTTTTGATAGAGATGCAATAGAGACTTTTCAAGAGAACGAGATAGTATCAACACTCAAGGAGTTTCGGTAACACGAAGCATGTGGTTTATTTGACATCAATGGCAAGGAGAGCACCGAATAGATAACGTCTTCAAGTCCACGGCGTGACCACATCTTTTCGTTACCATTATTCGTTTTAGGTCGCACACCATATGTCTCATTTGGGATTTGCAGAAAGCGTTCCATCAAATTAGCATTAATGAATCCGACAGAGATTTCTTGCGTTTTTTATGGGTTGATAATGTAGCCAAATTAGAGCCCGCTGTTGTGCAATTGCGCTTTTGTCGGCTTCCATTTGGCATAAAGCGCACAGCTAAGAGTCACACTTGCGCAAGGGAAGCTCAGCAAGCCCCCTTAAATAGGCCCCGACACAACGCCGCAGTTGTGGGTGAGTTGGTACGTAGAGACATCGGAGAGGGGGCGTGGGGGGGGGGCGAGTGCCTTTCCTGTCCTTTGATAGGAGGGGCAAGGGGGCAAACTTGCCCTTCTTTTCCTGTCTACTGATTTAATTTTTTCACATTTTCTTCTTACATTCGTTCTTCTATCCAGCTCGATCTCCTTTTATCCTCAGAATTTCATGACTTGCCACGAAATGCAGCAATGGTTGGAGGCATATGGTTAAGAGTTACGATTTGAGATTAAGAGTACACAGCCAGAAGTGTAACATTATGAGTTTAAGTCAAGAGTTTCAAAATAGAACAAGATTTATGTAATTATTGTAATTATATGTACTTATTGTAAATATTTGTTCTGGGCATGACATTAAACTGCACCCTGGGGTTCCCTTGAACAAGGATAGAACCCTATTTGCTCCCCGTGCCAAGGTTACGGTGAAGCTGTCGGCAGCAGGGCAGTGGATGATCCATAGAGGTGGTTTACAGTGCAGCTATATCAAAGGTTCTGTGATCTTACGCTTGGTGGAAGCCCGGTTCAACCAGGTAAACGGCAGGGGTAAACCTCCTTAGTACAAGGAACTGTGAGCAAAGAAAACACCTTGGAGACTCTACTTTGCCTATTTATCTCCTGACACTCACTTTCTCATGAAACAAAATCTTATCGATACTCCATACCGCATTGCTCGTCGTGCGGGTTACCAAGGAGCGCGTCGTCCAGTGAGCAACCAGGCTGGTGATGATAAGCAGGCTACTGGACGAAACCGCAACTAAAAGTTGGACTTGTGTAAAGAGTACAAATTTGGTACTTGGAATGTGAGAAAAATGAAAGAAACTGGCAAGCTCAATACAATTTGCAATGAAATGAGATGCAATGATGTCCACCTCCTAGGATTATCAGAGACAAACTGGAATGGAAATGGCAGATTCGAGATGATCTCCAAACACACAGTGCTATTTGCAAGCAAAGAGAACGGTTATAGCCATGGTGTTTGGTTTCATTCTCACCAATGAAATTGCAGGAGCTGTAATAGGTTATAATCCGTTCAACCACAGGATTATCTCGGTACGAATAAATTCCAGACCTCACAACATCAGTATCATTCAATTCTATGTACCAACATCCGCATCCACGGAGGAAGAGATTGAAAAATTCTACAGTCAACTACAAGAGGTCATTGATAAGATTCCAAGCCGTGATGTAGCTCTAATCATGGGCGACGCTAATGCTAAAGTTGGTAAAGCTGATATACCCAGTGTGACCTACGGGCAATACAGACTCAGGGTAAAAAATGTTAGAGGTAGTGTATTGATTGACTTCTGCATGACAAATGATCTTGTAATTTCCAACACATGTTTCAACCATCATCCAAGACGGCTTTATACATGGAATTCACCTGATGGAACAACTAGGAATCAAATAGATTATATCATGATTAAGCGAAAATGGAAATCCTGTATCAAAAATGTCAAGACCTATCCGGGAGCAGACTGCAACAGTGATCATCAACTCCTAGTTGCTAAATGCAAGATAAGACTCAAAAAGATGCAAAGACAAACACTACCACCACGGTTTGATACCAACTTGACCAATCATAAATACACTGTTGAAGTAGATACAAGTTTCCAAGATTTGCTCAGGTATGAAGATCAAAGAAGTTCTAATGATTTTTTGCAAGCAGCTAAAGACATTATAATGGATACCGCAAGCAAAACCGTAACGAAAAAGAAAAGATCACGTTTCTCGTGGATTTCCAGTGAAACACTCAAAGAGATTGAAAAGAGAAGAAAGATCAAATCAAGTGGTCTGAATAATCCAGAAAGCCGAACAGCTTACAAAGAACAGAACGCCGTTGTTCAAAGGATGATGGTAAAGACAAACAGCACACAATTGACAATCAATGTCAAGAATTAGAAGATAAATCGGTCACTAACTCCACAAAAGATCTATAAAAAGCTGTTAAAAATTTAACCAGAAAGTTCAGACCAGCTACTGATGTTGTAAAGAATGAGTCCGATGAACTGCTCACCGAAGGTCCACAAGTAAAACAACGCTGGAAATCTTATTGCGAAAATCTTTACAAGAAAACCAATATACGTCCATTTAGTCGATGTGCTGAGATGAATCAAAACGATAAGCCACTGCCTACTTGCAGTGAAATCAAAAGCGCAATACAACACTTGAAGTTCAACAAGGCACCTGGAATAGACAACATTCCTGCAGAACTTCTGAAGAAAGGTGGAATCAATGTGATTAAGTAGTTTCATCAGTTGTGCATGACTATCTGGGAAAAGCAAGAGTGGCCTGATGACTGGAAACTTCAATCTTTGTAGTCCTGCCAAAGAAGGGCGACACATCTGACTGTAGCAACAATCAGACAATCGCCTTGATCAGTCACAGCAGCAAAATTTTATTAAAGATCATCGCAAACCGGATGCAGGAAAGGTTACATTCTGAAATAGCTGAGGAACAGGCTGATTTCAGACCAGGTAAAGGTACCGGGGACCAAATACTGAGTCTGAAAATGCTGCTTGAGAAAAACCGAGAGGTCGGAACAGATGTTTACCTCTGTTTCATCGACTACAGAAAAGCCTTTAACACTGTAGTGCATGAAGTTCTCTGGAATGTTATGGCAGAGATGGGTTTCACAAAACACCTAATTGATCTTATCAGAAACCTATATATGTCCCAGAAAGCAACAGTATGAACCACGCATGGAATAACAGATGCTTTTGAGTTGGCCAAGGTGTCTGGTAAGGATGCATTTTGTCACCTCATCTTTTAAACATCTATGCAGAACATGTCATGCGAAAAGCACTTGAGCATCATCCAACAGGAATAGCAGTTGGTGGGAGATTAGTCAACAACCTCAGATATGCTGATGACATCGTCCTAGTTGCAAAATCTATGCAAGAACTTCAAGACCTGACCAACAAGGTGAAGACTGCCAGTGAAGCAGCAGGACTCTTTCTCAATGTTAGCAAAACTAAGGTCATGAAAGTGACGAAGTCTCCAAGCAATGAAAGTTTAACTGTTAACGATCAAAACATCGAAACTTTTGAAGTTTTTAACTACTTGGGTGCACTGATCACAAGCACACTGGATGACAGCAATGAAGTCAGACGACCCATCGCAATTGCAAAGACCGCGATGACTGGGCTAAGTAATATATGGAAAGATAGATCCATATCACAATACACAAAGCTTCGACTCCTTGAGGCACTCGTATTTCCAATTGCAACATATGGGGCTGAATGTTGGGTCTTAAAGAAAGTTGATACAAGCAAGATTGCTGCTTTTGAATTGTGGTGCTATCGTAGACTCCTTCGGATTAGTTGGGTTGACAAACGTGCAAACCAATGGATTTTGGAGAAGATTGGGCCTTGCCGTAGACTACTGGACAAGATCAACGAAAGGAAATTGAAATTCCTAGGACATATAGCCAGAACATTCGGCATAACAAAAGATCTCCTATTTGGTACAGTTATCAGTAAAAGGGGCCGTGGAAGACCCAAAACCAGAATGTCTGACAACATGAAGAACATTGCAAACATCAACATGGCCAGTTTATTAGAACAACCTCAAGACAGAAATCATTGGTGGAGTTTTGTGGAAAGTGTCACGGCTGGTCAGTAATGACCTTCCCGTCAAGAAGAGAGAGATTGTAAATATTGGGTTGATTCAATGCAATTATATATCCAAAGAGAAGTTTAGTTCATTGTCAAGTCTTGCACTGATCCACAAGAGCATAAAGTTTACAACAGGAGTCACCCTGGCCCATGTTTGTTGTAAAGATTTCTAGGCCGATAAATGTCCTTAGAAAATCCTTCGGACTGCATGTGGCCCATAAATTTTCTCATATTCTCCAAAGTTAAATAGGTATTGCTAGCTGCATCATTGATTGGCTTCTTAATATGTACTGTTTTTGGTCAGACATTCAATAAGATCTTCGCCAAGATAAAAAGTCTCCTGAAGGGATCTTATCCTTGCAAATGTAAACAATGTCAACAATTCAAACAAAGATTTTCACTAATAACAAGAAATCCAAGATAAAGGAACACTCTTATGCTTAAAAGCAGTGGTGTGGGAACAATTTGCATGCTACGTGAGAAAAATAAAATATGGTTGTAGTACTCTTCTTCTATTGATAGGACCGTACCTTTCCCTATCCTCTTTTTGCAAGTGCAAACTTTAGAACTTTTCCAGCCTAGCAGATGGTCCATAGAGGGGGAGGCGCTGAGCCCCCTCCATTAAAACAC
Source organism: Cassiopea andromeda (assembly GCA_018155075.1). NCBI lineage: Eukaryota > Metazoa > Cnidaria > Scyphozoa > Rhizostomeae > Cassiopeidae > Cassiopea > Cassiopea andromeda. The sequence goes on from WIPJ01001441.1 coordinate 24,180, forward strand.
CTGCTTAGAATGCAATAATGAAATTAAAATGAACATTTGAGTCAATGCTTGTATGACAGGCTTACAAGAATTCCAAAATAAATGAACACTCTTCTACTTAAAACGTAGTAATGAAATTAAAATGCCTTTTGAGTTAATGTTCATAGAACAGCTTTCCAGTCCGCAAATAGCAATTGTAAGCCATGTGGCTTATTGCAATGCATCTCCAAAAATTGCATCCATCTGCATCACAATGAGTTTGTGAGAGCTGCTTCATTTCTAATGAATATAACTGTCCTTATTCCTTGCAAAATCCTGAAACTCTTGGTAAAAACAACTGAAAAAATTCTGTCCTGTCTGTATTCAGCTTCCCACAACTTCTAAAAAAACTCCAAAGAAACAATTCCAATCAAAATGTCTAATTCAATCCCTCCAAAAATGCTGCTTTGCATCGAAAACATGTACAAATAGATCACAAATATGCCTCCAATATTTCACCTAGAAAAATTAATTAAAGGCCGCTATAAAAAAAGAAACTTCAGAAAGGAGAAAGCCATGAAGAAGTTCATTTTGATGCTTAGAATTTGAAACTATTGTCTAAATAAAATGGAAAATCAATCGTAAAAACTTTGATCACATGACTTATGAACTATTTCAGAATGATACAGACAATTGCTACAAATTATCTTTCTTCAAGTTATCTCAGTAAAGTAAAGTATTTGCCATTTCATTCCATTTCTACGGCAACAGGACTCAGAAATTTCTAGAAAGTTCTTAAATTTGCTGCATCCAATAATAAGATTATAGTCAGTAAATATTGCATGTGAACCTGGATCCTTAAAAAAGTTAGCTTAGTTTGTTGATGAAATATCAACTCCAAAACAAGTCAGATGGGACAAAAGCAGTCAAAAATTGCTGGAAATACTGACTGTGGCACTTTTAAAGGCAAGGTGCATGACAGCATGACAAATTTTTTCTACTAATGTTTTTCCTCTAATGGTATTCAGGTTCTAAATACCATGTCTCCATTGCATGCTTTTTAGCAACTAATTCAAATAAAAACATTCTAAAATAGTTGATATATAAAGCTTTTAACCTGCGTACTGAGGAAGGATCGGATGTCTACAGTTATTTTCATGAGGCCTCAAAACAGTATTAGCATGATGAAAAACTTGGGTATAACATCAAGAAGCTGGTAACATCCCTCTAGCACCCACGAAAGTAAAATAAAATCTGCCACCTTGCAAGGATTACTTCAGCTGATAGACTGGATAAACTCTGAGTCATTCTATTGCACTAGCAATAACATTCTTACAAAATATTCAGGTAGCAGAGTCTAAAAACATCAAGGCAGCAAGTGAGTTCATCCTTTGATGACACATTTATTTGACATAATAGAGTGAAGGAGCAATTTTGGGAAATATTCAAAGAGGCCTTTTGACGTGGAAAATTTAGTGATATTGAAGAGTACTTGATGGATGCACCTGGAACTCCTAAATTCTTGAAAGACACAGCAGGTACCCCTACCATCAACGGTCTAAAGAAAGTTTACTTTGAGTCTACCAAGTCACTAACCACTAGAATTTTTGGCCTAGGTCATGGAACAAAGAGCGCTGGAGTTTCTTACAATTAACCCTACGTCCACGTTCCAAAACTACTTTTACACGATGCAAATACCAAAGCAGAAAGAATAAGCAAAATACCATAACGTGTAAATATTGGTAGAGGTTTTGCCTCTAGAGCACGTCAAAACTAATGCCAAGTTGGATGATACGATAAACTGCAACCTACATTGCTACACTCTGAAGTCATCATCATCAACGGATAGGTTGTATTCGACCAGCTGTGGCCCTCTGCACCCTGTTCTTCCACCTCTCCCGGTCCTGAGCCATCCTCGGAGCCTCCGTTATCGAAATTCCAAAAATCGCCCTCATAGAGTCTGAGTAGCGTGTCTTGAGTCAGCCCCAGTGAGCAGCAGCTTGCTGAGGTGCTCGCTGTGCAGGACGTGTCCAATGAATGTCAGTTTCCGTTCGTTGATGATATCTATCAGCCTTCTTTGGCAGCCACTTCTTCGAATCACTTCTTCATTTGTGATCTTCTTAACCCAGCTAATGCGTAGTAGTCTTCGGTAGCACCAAAGTTCAAAACGTTCAATTTTCTTGATGTCCGAGGTTTTCAGGAACCAACATTCTGACCCGTAGCAGTTGATGGAAAACACCATTGAGTTCAGCAGTCTCTTCTTGGTTTTCAGCGAGATGCTTCTGTCTCTCCAGATGTTTGTCAGGGCTGCCATTGCGTTCTTGGCAATTCTGATTCTTCTTTTGATTTCAACAGAGTCATCATAGTCATTGGTGAAGGTTGCTCCAAGGTAGATGAATTTCGGAACATTCTCAACCGTTTCTTCATTGATGGAGATATGATTGTTATCTTCATCGGCCGGATTTCTTAGAATATTCAGGACTTTAGTTTTTTTGGCGTTCAGGAATAGTCCTGCAGCTTCGCTGTGTGTTCTGACTCTTTCGACAAGCTCTTGCAGTTCAGTCATGCTGCCAGCAATTAGCACGGTGTCATCTGCGTATCTTAAGTTAGGGATAGGTCTACCACCAACTGTGATGCTGCCCTCAAAATCTTCCAGCGCGTGCCTCATAATTGTTTCGGAGTAGATGTTGAAAAGCTGCGGGGATAAGATGCATCCCTGTCTAACACCTTGCCCAATGCTGAACCATTCCAATAGACCATATGACGTTCTGACTGCCGCTTTCTGCTCCTCGTACATTATTTTCAGCAGGAGTACAATATGCTGTGGGAATCCCATATCACTCATGCTTCTCCAGAGGACGTTGTGGTCCACCGTGTCGAACGCCTTGCTATAATCCATGAAGCAAAGGTAGAGCTTCTTGTTGTGCTCTCTGCACTTCTCGATCACCATTTTCACATAAGGGATTTGATTTCTGGTTCCGGTTCCTGGTCTGAAGCGGGCTTGCTCTTCAGCGATTTCGGTCTTCAGATTTTTCTTCATTCTGTTTGCGATGATTTTCAAGAGAATTTTGCTACTGTGACAAATGAGTGCAATCGTTCCGTTGTAGTTGCATTGCAGGGTGTCACCTTTTTTCGAGATGGGGACGAATACGAAGTTAATCCAGTCCTCAGGCCATCTCTTCTCCATCCATATTTTGGAGCACAGTTTGTGGAAGTAACTAACAGTGTGCTCGCCCCCGCTCTTTATCATATCAGCTGTTATTTCATCATTTCCGGGACTTTTGTCATTCTTCAAGCCATTAATGGCTTCTCGGACTTCTTCAGGTAATGGTGGTGGTTCCTCTCCCAGGTTTGTCCAATCAATTTGGGTGGAGTTCATGGTGTCATTTTTCTTGTACAGCTCGGAGCAGTATTCTTTCCATCTGTTACACACTTCTTTCCCATCACATAGGACTGTCCCATCTTCTGCTTTGATAGCGTCAGCAGACGCTTTGAACCTTCCAGTTAGACTTTTAACTCCTTTGCAGAGATCTTTTGTGGAGTTAATCAATGCATTTTCTTTCACTTTCCTGCATTGTTCCTCAATTTGACTTTGTTTGTCTCGTCTCATCAGCCTTTGGACATTGGCATTTTGGCGTCTGTGGTTTGCTTCATCAACTTGGTTATGGATTCTTCTGGCTTTCTGTTTTCTCCTTTCCTCCTCTACCAATAAGGTCTCTTCTGAGATCCACTGACTTTTTTCTTTTTTTCTTGGGTGCCGATAATGATTTCTTTTCCTTCATTCCATAGTTTTTCCGCGCTTTTGTCTTCTTCGCATTGGAGCAGAGTCTCGAAATTGTTTTCAACCGTGATTCTGTAAGCAGAGCCCACCGCATTGTAATTTAGTCTAATGGGGGGGGGGGGTAATGG
>WIPJ01001441.1:47260-66189 GCA_018155075.1 Cassiopea andromeda
ATATATATATATATATATATATATATATATATATATATATATATATATATATATAATGTATATATCAGTGGCGGCTCGTGCTAATGGGCATTATGGGCAATGCCCCCCACCGAAAAATAAATGAAAAGAAAAAACTGTGCAATTAAGCTATAGCAGTGAGAAAAATATAAAATGTTATATCCTAGCATGTTTCACCAAGCATTCAGGGGCGCGAGATTCGATTACTTCTCATTGTGCTGACTTGAGCCTCGTATGTAAACATTTAAAAAATGATTTCGTTTTCTGGGCAAACTAGATTCTGCCCTTGGAATTGGCTACCTGACATTAGCAATAGCAAGGATCAAAAGCCCAATGCCGAAAAAAGAAGTAGCCGATTGGCTGAAATTGACGACATTTGGGCAAGAATCATGTTGCCCTCTCCGTTACAACAACAACAACGACCACAACAGCTCTGAAATGTAAACATACAAGGGACGTTTTCTCCGAGCATGCTAGTGCAAAAGATCTCAATTAAACTACTCGGAATCTTCGGTAATACTTGCTGATCACTGAATTCACTGGTCAATACTGCAATCTGAGTTGTTGAAGGTAGTTCAAGTTCTTCGCCTGTTTCATTAAATGGAGTATTGGAGGAGAAGCATCTAGGCCCTAATAGCCCGCGTCTTGCAACAGGATCTTATATTAAGACAGTTTCCATAAGCAATCAAGGGGGATTGACTACATCAAGTTCTATGGTACTTTTTAGGTGGCAGTACTCAACGATTCACGGCGAAGTTTGTAATTAAGGTGCATCGCTTGATTTTATAACTCAAATGTTGTTTGGGACTAATTGCAATTGAAACATTTCATTTATCACATCATTTGCAGAATATTTTAATGTTCAGGAATATTTTGTCTGGAAGATTTTTTAATTGTTTCAGTTAATTTCCAGCATGCCACCAGATGATGCAAAATCTATGTCCATCAAATTGTTTAGCCATTTGAATAGCATACTTACTTTATGTTTGAAACCTTTGAGAGGAAATACCTGTGATATTGAAGTTTTTGATGGTATATTATCACAATATTTCTCAGGGTTGAATTCAATGAATGTCTTAGTTGAACCACCTTTTGAGAGTGATTCTTTTCTAGTTTTTAGGTGTAGAAAATACTGTGAATAATTTCTTTTCTTAATGCTGTTTACATTCAAATTCCTCTATGGCATAAAGCAGTTCCATCACCCCCAACTTGTAAAATTCAGTCTAACTTGTAATTTCTCTGAGACTGGACTGTTTCTAAGGGTCATCATCACAATTCCATTTTAATCTTTTGAATGAACAGGATGTTTTTAGTCCTTTGAGAGTAAAAAGTTACATTGGAAAATCCAATGTCAGAAAGCATGTTGAAAATTTTAGCCAAAATTGCTTTAGATTCGGTCTCCACCAAAATGTAATTGATGTTTTTCACAACTTAGAAATATCAGAGCTAAGTCCTTCATTTCTTGAATCAAAGACCTCTAAAATTGAAAGAAAATCAAAGCATTGGTAGAAAAAACTTTGATACTTCCTATATATGCTTGCATTAATAGTATTCTCTTGAAAGTATTATCATGAAATATAGGTTTTAATTTTTTTATTTATCACAACTTTCAGAATGAATGTTTAAGGAGACAAGATGATTGCAATATGCCTCCTTCCCCTACCCTATTTATCCACTATAGGTCAGAAAAAGTCATGGCAGTATTTAGGGTCTGGCCCACCAAAATATTTGGACCATGCCCAACTTTTCGACACTTCCCCCACCCCCAAGAGAAAATGTCACCAGCCGCTACTGCTAAAGAGAGTTGTCTGAGGATAGACTCAATGCTTTGGCTCTCAATTGACTTCAATCAAGATGTGATTAATATGTTTGCCCAGCTCAAGAATATAAGAGCTAAGTGTCTTTTTAAGTAGCTCAAGAGCCTCTCTGCATTTTTAAAATTACAAACCAACATATTATATTTGATAGTTTCTGCTTACATCACCTAGATTCTCTTTGGATTTTTGGGACAAAAGTATATCATTCTAGACAATTTATACTATTTAGTGTTCATAGAATGCATACTTATTACAAAATATTTTTACAAAAAATTATCTGCCTGAATTAATCATTTCCTTACACAGCAGAAGTGAAAATAATAGCTTTTGATGGTTGTTATTCTTGAAGAAGATTTAATCAATAAAGTCTCTTATCATTTTTCTGATTACATTCATTTTTATGAGAATCATGTCCATAAGAGACATTAGGCTGAAAGTAGGCAAAAGTTAAGAAACAGGCAGGCTGAGTTTCAAACAGTAACTGTAAAGAGTTGTTTTTGTAAGTAAATGTTTTATAAAACTAGAAAGAAAGTGGAATTAGCATCCATTATATGCCTCAAAAAGCCTGAACATCCTTTATTAAATCACAATTGCCTAAGCTGGGTTATTTATATCAACAGAATTCTCTATATTTAAGAAAAATTTCAGGCTGTATTTGACAAAATATTAAAAAACTTCCAGTTTGAAGCCAGATAATTTATTTCTTATTTTGAAAAGAAAACGTGTATTTTGCTATCTGGAGATAATGCTATCCAATTTCATTTTTTTGGATGTGGCTCCCTAAGATATGTTCGAGCACACCCAATGTTTCAAAGACTTGCCCCCCAACGAAAAATACCACGAACCGCCACTGATGTATATATATATATATATATATATATATATATATATATATATATATATATATATATCTGCCACTACCACACCCAGTAAGCTATAACTTATTAAGTCGTATAGATCAATATCAGCACTTTTTTGAGTGTGGAAACTGTTCTCTGTGCATTTACTATTCTTGCATCTCAATTTAGTTACTGCCTCTTAAGTAGTTAGCCTTTCTGTTGATTGTAAGTCTTCTGGTTATGTATGGCAACCAAACCCATTTGCAGAAATGCACACCTTAATAAGTAATCTATGGAAAGTATTTTTCATCATAATTGAGTAACATTTCTTTGCATTCTCAATGAGATTTTTTTGTCAATTAACTTCACATGAATGGTTTTCCTTATTTAGTACTCTCTTATGGCCTACTTAAGTACATATAGTGAAATAGGTTTCTATACTCAGCTTGAATATAATTGTGATGTGGCATTATCTTAAGCATGATTTTTAACTGAATGAGCCTTAGCAGCAGGCAAGACATGTCATACTTTTGCAAGAGCACAACTTGCAGAGGTAGAATCCTCTGCGTTGCTTCATAAATGGAGCAACTCTAATGCACACGTGAACTGAGGTGTTCATTGATTGGTATTCCATTCAAACTGAAAAAGATAATAGAGAAAAGCATATAGGCGTGAAATGAAAATCTAGCAAAATTTGAAGGATTGAACCTACTATGGTAGTTACAGGCTGCAGGGGAAACATTTGTGTTGCCATCTGCTCCGGGCATTAAGTCTGCAAAGCATGGTTTTCCTCAAGGAGATCTTTTGTTTGCAGAGACAAAGGCATTTGCGCTTGATTGCATTCAAAGTAATGGACAAACTTCTAAAACACCTTTTGTGCTCATACCTCACTTCACACATTGGCTGCTGATCCCCAGGTCTTACAGCATTCAAAAAATATGCAAATTCGTAATTATTTCTCCCAAGAGTCTTCCCTCGCTAAGCTAGGGTAGGTAGAGGCAACCAGAAACGACTGGGAATAATCTCAGATAATGAGACATACATATTTGCACGACTGTTGTAGCTTCTTGATACATTCCATCAATAATAAAAAGAAGAAGAATTGTCATTTGAGCATACTGGGTACAGAAAAAATCTCCTGTTAGCTACGTAATTGCTTCCCCGATGGCTTCTAAAAGTATACACCGCGTATGACTTGATTATACACGCAACCAAAAGATAAGGCAATTGTTCCTATTGATCTTTTTACCCACTAAGCGCTACCATTTTGAATACTCACGTTTGCCTCATGTCACGTGATCGCCTCCACGCTCTAGTCGTATTATTTTTTATGTTTTCAGGGCACGGATTTTAGGAAACTCGTACTTAAAATCGTTTTCATTTCGAGGCATCTGACAATGGTGGAGCACATAGCGTGCAGTGGATATTGCACTCATTGGGATACGTGGTTGCAATTCCTACGCATCATACCACAAAGGTTACTTTTGAGCAAGCGATGAATATTTAAATCATAAACTAGCTGTATTGAAGGTGTTTTGGTATACAGTACATTCTTTTTATTGGACACACTGGACAAATTCAGACCAACAATTTTGCTGTCATTTCAGCCAATATGCAAATGTTACAAATAAAAAACTTCCTGTTTTTATTTTGCTATATATCAACTGAAAACTCCACGCAATACTACATTTGCGTTGTGGTAGACGGCATTGTTTGGTCAGCTTCTTCAGAGGTCAACAAAGTTGATGGTGGTGAAAGTGATGAAGTCTATTTTCAAGACCATCTTCTACCAATCGTTCTCATAGCTTGCAAAAATGATATGAGAGTGCACCATGCATAGTTGCATTTTCTATGCACCATACAGCTCTAAATGCATTGTATGTACCATTAGATGGGAGAATTTCCTTTATATGGAAAGTCTGAATTTTAAACTTTTGTTAAAGAATGCTTAGTATAAGCATACTATCAAATGCGTGTCTGATGACAGATTTCCCCATGAGGGATCTAGGCACATATTTGATTCTTCTTGTTCCAAACTTTCTGTTCTGAAACTGCCAAATCTGTATTCAGTATTAGCTACTACTTTTTGTAATCTAGAATTTCAATACAACTGCTAGAAGAAATATTTGGCCGTATATCCTCACAGTCATTTTTGAAAACCCAATTGGATCAATATGCTTTTCTATAGTCTTACTTTTTTGACAGAAAATACCAACATCTTATTAAACTGCAACTTTATAATGAAGCTCACTAGCATATTTGCTCAATGTATTCCATTGAGTATTAGGAAAATTAGGTATGTGAAAAAGAACAAAAATTTTAATATTTTTCCTTTAATTTCAGTTGGAGTGACCACTTAATACATGATTTGAATGAAAACCCCAATTAATTTAAATGACATTTAGCTTCACTAGGATTATCTGCAACTGGCTAACTCTGATGAAGCTACTATCAATTAAGTAACCTTTAGATTGCTTCTAACTGAGTATATTCATGGAAGAAAATACTCTAAATCTTAAATATTACAAGCATACATTTTTGGAATATATGAACCTTGTGAGATTGTTTATCTGTCAACAGAAGAAAAAACATTGATTAGAGGATAAGAGTACAGCCTCTCCTGGAAAAGATGCATATAATAGACAGGCAAACCATTTTTAAAGAGATATGTTAGGATCTGTTGAATGATAATGAACTGCTGTTCAGCAAACTTGCATGAATGTCATTGATGAGATAAACAGAATTAAATATGACAACACACTAGGCATAAAATGCATTTGGGTTTCTTTCAATGAAACTGTACTTGATTTTAAAGCAAGCTTTGAGGTTCTAACAAATGAGCTCTTTTACTGTTTTCAAAGCCTATTCTACCCTAACATTGTTTTTTGTAAGTAACAAGGAAAGAAAATTTCTCTTTGCTGGTGCCAGTTGATTGAGAGTAGGGCAAATCTGCTGCTGATCCATCAACATGCCAAATATAGACAAAAAATTAATCACTAAATGTTGCAATGTATCATTCCACTTTTACATTAAAGTATGTAAAATTATTTAACATCAAACCTGCCTTTCCTTGAAATCTACAATCAGCTACTAACGCTATCAAATTTTGAGCTACAAGTGATTGTGCAGTCATTCTAACTTAAGTATATTGTGATTTGTCGTCCTGATATTTGTCAAATTTGAATATCTGTGGCAAAGCAGCTCTAAATGGTGACAAATGACTTCTGTAGTTGTAATGTATTGAACAAAATATGTCTAAAATTATTCTGCGCCATTCTCATCAAGTTATTCAAAAACATGTCAAGTAGACTTTTTGTGCTCAGCATCATTTTCCCGCAGCCAAACAAAGGTTGAAGATACTGTGGAGAATGGAGAAGATATTGTTTGTGGAGAATGGAACAAAATTGCAAAATAGAAAGTGATTTCATGTAAACAAACGATGCCTACTTACTGACTCAAATGTTGTGAAAGTCAGTCTATTCGAGCTTCGAGATACAAAATCCTATTTAATGTTTAGTCATCTGCAGCAACATGAGTGCCAGCTGGAAAATCGTGCTCATTTCCTCCCTTTTTTACGAGAGTTTTGATTGAATCCTATAAGTAAGTCAATGGCTTTCCATGACTTTTACACCACTGGCCTCGTGTCGACGAACCCCATATTGATGCATGCGTGAAAAAGTCCGTACCCTCTGAAAAGAACAGAGTTTCGCTTCTGCCTATTCACTATTCTGTGGTACATCATAGTGTACAATATTATTGTAAAATGAAACCTTTAGCTAGCTGTCCACGCGAATAATGCAAGTGTTTTGTTGGGCAGTCATGACTATACTTGACAGTATGGAAACGAAGTAAAATTGAGAAGTAAAGTTTGGCTTTTATCTCGCATGGAAACCCCACACATATCTCAAAACTTTTGCCAGCCTTTTGTTGCTTGTTATTTGGGGAATGTTTACCAATCAAAATTTTCAAGTATTGTCGGACATGTTCATTTATAGTGGTATTCAGATTTTGGTATGGTCGGGGAATTACAAGGATTCCACTACTTTTGAAAAAGGTAATTGTCTGAGCAAATGCATGACATGGCGCATTGTTTTATTGTACAGAAATAGCCAGGTATCATTGCTTTGACCTTTTCCTGCGTGTTCAGAGAGCTTTTCTTGTGCAAATTTTAGAGATCTTTGTCTCATCTTGTAGCTCATTGAAAATGGCGTGGCAAAACATCTTAAAGTTAGCTCGCGGTTTTCAAGATATAACTTTGGTGGAACAGCTCTTATATTTCATAGGTGCAAACCAGCTTTTTATGTTGCTGAATAGTTTTATGAGGCCTAGGTACTGTGCAGCCAATTTTTGAATGATGTCAGCATACAGCTGGTCAACTTTTCTACACTTGCAATATAAATGGCTACCCTGTTCCCTCTACATAATTCTTGAGATGTCTTTGTGTTTTCTTTATACAGATTTCCTGGCTACCTTTTTTCTCGAATGGGTAATGACCAACCATCTGGCCGCACAACGAGAACAACTCTCACTTAGTCAACCCCGTCATACCGAGGTCAATGTCAATAAGAGGCACCCCCCTTGACAAATGCAGGTGTCCACTGGAATCTTTGTGCAGAGCAATACCGAGCAACCAACCTCCATCAAGGTCCTCGGACTCCTTTGTCTCAAGCCCATACTTGGCAAGGTGAGCGCAGACCTCACCAACACCAACTACAGACTCCTGCACCACTATATGATCAATATAACGATCAGTTCCACAACGAACCCTGTCATCCAATGACAACTCCTTGCATAGAATGGATGTCATAAGACAATCCAAACCCTAAGCATGTCAATGCATAATGTACCCCTTTATATCATACAATTTGGTACTTCCACAGGTCCTCAGATATATGGATCTGCAGATACACGGACCTCAGATCAACTGCCTTCAGTTTGTCCTGCAACTGTCTCCATTTCCTAACCTTTTCACCTCACATTGCAACCATGTCATCACCAGTATGACACTCGACAAAGTCATTCAGCTCACGGTAATCCATGATTGGATGCATTTTGTCTTTGGTTGGCTGAAACATGGCCAACAAAGGAATAACACCTGTAACAGGTCCATCCCACCGCTTCAACCAACCCTTAGAAATCCAGCTTTCCATCTCAGCACAATAGTGCTCCTGCACATGCAGTGCCTGAGCACACTTGTACTCTGACAGCCGAGTCTGGAGTCCCTCGGGTGACTTGCCTGACCACCACCAACTGACAATCCACCGACCATCAATGAATTCAGCAGTAAAATGTGGGTCCTTCACTCAAAGTGATCTAGAATCACTTCCCGATCACTTTTGGTCCACCTTGCTTACTCCTCTGATAGCAATATCATGAGCTCTTTCATTTTGAGGAGCCCCACAATAGTCTTTAGGGTAAGGCTTACCCCATCGAACTAACTAGTTGGAATCTGACTCCCTCCTAACACTAACACTACCCATGTGGTCGATGGTATCACCACCAAGAAGACAGTCAACACCAAGATTACTCAGCTCACTCATCACTGGTGCAGTCACTCCAAAGCAGTGCCCCTGCAACCCAATAATGACCTGACATTGGCCTTTCACATGAGAGACCTTGCCATCTGCAGCCAGTACTGCCTTGCCCAGTTGCAATTTATAGCCCTCCACTACCAGTGGACTCACTAGAGTCTGCTCACATCCAGTGTCTACAAGACACAAGGAACAGCAGCCATTTAAGATCGCACTAACAACTGGCATATGACTACAGCTAGTCCTGCCAGCTGCCCTGGACAGCATCAGACTGATTTGTGATGTGGAGGCACCACTGGAGATCCCAGTGGATCTTAAAATTCTATTGCAGAGGACAGGCCACCTCAGTCTCTGTCCCCCGAATGAAAATTCTGCCTATCTAAGGCACCAGCACTTGGTGGGGGCTCAGGACAGTCCTTCACCAAGTGCTTCGTGCTTCCACAGCAGAAGCACACAACCTTCTTTGAGGAAGCCTTCTTAAGGGCATTCCCCTTACTAGTGGATTTCATGGGACACAGTTACCCCCAGCACAGTGATAACAGCCAGAACTGCTACCCTGCTGTTTACCAGAAGCAGCAGCAATGACAACAGAATAGGCACACCTCTCTACTGCCTTCTGTGATACTGTACGGTCTCACAATTGAGTCAACACTGATGCAGAATCAGCAGTGTAGGCCTGCTGATGGGTCACCGCCTACTCATACATAGAGGCTGGTAGTCCCTCATAGAACTTGACCCTAGAAGCCAAGTCATGGAGGGTCAAACCCAGCCTGCTGCCCAATTGCTCCAGGTGACCCGGGTAGATGTCAACTGTCTCACTGGCTACAAGCCTACAATCGACATACCTATGCCATACCTCCTACCTAGGCATAGCATACTCGGCTGTCAGCATAGCTTTCATGATCTCTCAATCTGAGGCCTCATGCACCAACATTCTACTATAAACTCACACAGCATTGCCAGCGAGGAGGTCTGTAGGCGCCACATGTTCCACCTCACATAGCCTCTCATAAGCTACAAGCCACTCTGCAGTCTTCACAACACCATCACTAGCAAAGGGAGGTAGCTGGCAGTGAAGTCAATCCAAATTGGACTGTGTGCCAGGTTAAAGATGCAAGCCAACACACAAGTGTCAATCACCATGCCCTGCCCCAGCACTTGGGGTGCCTCAGTAGAAGTGCCAGCATCAGACTGGCTGGCCCCAGATAGGCCAGGGATTCCCCCTTGGAATTCCCCAAGGGGCCTGTGCCCCTCTCACCTTCCTTTGACATACAGATATGTCAGAACAAAAGGCAGGGATAGCTTGTTGTTAACTCTAAGGTGATCTCCAAACTCCCCTTTTCGCCACCAACTCCACCTTACAAACTGTATCAGACAGTTCTGTAACAGTAGTAATAATGCAAGAATTGAAACTACTAGCAACTAGGTAAAGTACACAGTAGTACACTAGTTAAACATACACAACGTACACAGAAGTACAAATGATCAAATAATCAACAAACCACTTTCTTCTGGCCTAAAAACATGGCCCTCTGGCACGACGTTTTCTCAGGCCTAACAACACGACTTATCACCACGAGCGAGAAAAGTCTTCCTGTTTGATTGAGAGGAAAGGCAATGCGCGCCTGTGCATTTACTATCTTTCAGAAATTCAAGATGGTGGCCACATCAAGATGTCAGAGAATCTCACAACAGAGTCGTTTTCAAATTGAAAATACTGGTTGACAACGTGAAGGAAACACTGGAATAAGTCAAATATTGGAATTATCAATAGTTAATTGGGCTATTATGATGTGTACTTCTTTGCTTTTTGCTCACACGTTTGGCCATAGAACGCAAAAAAGAAGAAATCTGCTGAGACTTTTCCTATTTGTCCAAGCACTTTTTCATATGTATGTTGGCAAAACGGTCTTTAATTTTATATGCTTATATGCTTACTAAAGAAAATATGTTTGATGACTGTTGTCTATTACAATTCTTTCTTATTTTGTGAAAACTACCAAAAAGAACATGATGTTGGGTGTTTACTATGAAGGCTGTTGTCCAGAGTCAATAAGCTGCAAAAAATAGCCAGAAAGTCATATACTACTTACTTGTTTATGTTTTTCCAGAAAAATTGCCCATGTGTACCAAAGAAGGGGGCCTCATGGCCATTGCTTTTCTTTCCCTTGATCTGATACATCCAGTGATTAGTTGTTTCAATCAAAATCAGTGTAAATGCGATAGAACAATGCATCGTTCAATGTCATGTTCAGAATTGTCTATGCTGAACAACCTGGACAATTTTTAATCCAGAAAAACAGAAAGAAATATTGTTGAAAACCAACGAGCTATAGACGAGTTGTGCCTCTGCGAGGGACGTTTATTTTTCAATCTGATGCTGAACTAAAAAATTTTTGAAACTTCAAATTGACAATACTGGTTCCTTTTCTAGCACAAAGATGAAAGTTTTCATATCAAAAAGTCGCTCGAAAACTGCTCTTTCAACCTTGATGTATACTTTTGTCATATCTCATATGAGGCGAATAAAATGTTGCAGATACTACAGCATACCCTTGCACGACCGAATGAATGTCATACTGATGCAAAGAAGATTTGTCAACAGTTGTTGTTTTAAAGTCGAAATTACTGCTTCAAAACTTGAAGAAAACGTAAGAATTAAGTCGTGCAGTAATATTGCAAAGAGTTTATTGGGCCATAGCCATGTGTAATTTTTGCATTGTTGGTCAAATATACCCTCAGGGAACGCAAATGAGAGGAAATTTGCTGAAAAGTGTCTTTGCAGCCTATCAAAACATAGTGGGTGTTGCAGGTAAGTGAAACCTGTACCCTTTTGTCCAAGCACTTTTTCGCATGTAAACCGTCAAAGCAACCAAACAGAAAAGTACTTCTCCAAGAAATTTCTGGATTTTTTGTGACAAATGGTCGTTTTTAGATATCTTGATTCTTAGTTCACTATGAACTTCTGGTCCAGCTTGTTGGTTTAATTTGATTTTAATGTTGTACTTGTCTCAGACATTATTGATTATACCATTCATGCTTAATGCACACAGCTACAAGATCTTTCAGCAGATTTGCGTTGCGGAGAATTGCACTCCTGGCTTAACATATGACATTGGCAAACCTCACTTCTACGATTGTTTGAACTTCTTGAAAGTCAAGGCTGTTCGACATTTTGAAGACATTGAGCTTTTGAATGTTCATAAACAGGGTCAGATTGAATGCAATTTTCAAATTCAAATTCGTCACACCAAATTCAAATTCAACACAGCAAATTCAATACACTCACACCAAATTCAAATTCGTCACACCAAATTCAAGTCATTCACACCAAAGTTAAATTCGTCACACCAAATTCAAGTCATTCACACCAAATCGAAATTGTAAACCTTTGAAGCACGTTGAAACTCGCCGCGCCGTGAGTTCAGTTCGTTCGCTAGGATTTTGTTGTCTTTCACATGATTTTTTGAAGCTTTGAAATTTCTCGTCGCGTTTGCCCGTTGACACCAAACATACACAAACATGGCGCCCTTACGAGACAATCTTCAGCGACAAATAGCTATAATATCTGTAATTAAGTTACTACTAAACATGGTTTCAGCGACTCTGCAGCTTCATGTAGTATTGTTTCTTCAACTGACTTTTCAATACCAAGTGCCGAAGCATCAGACACCAGAAGCAGTTCAGGATAGAAATTATGCTCCACACAGATATTGACACCTGCAAAACAGGTATTGAAGAAAGAAAAACGCAATTGGAAAGACCCTGGACGCACGGAGAATTGGTGGATCAATAGGCTGGGTCGTCAAATGCTGCCTAAAGAATGGCTTACTTCAATCTTGAGGAACAATTAAGGCTGCACATTAAGCCACGACAGAACTCCTTCAGGGGTGAAACTATTAGCTCTTTCAAGAAACTTACAATGACTCTTTATTACCTGAATGACCAAGGATCTTTAAGAATGACGAGCAATGCTTTTGGTGTAGGGTTTTCCACTGTGTCTAAGTCTAATCGCCAGGTATGCCATACTATTGTTACAGTACTTGGACCAAGACTCATAAAGTTTCCTACTACAGCAGAAGGCCTCAAGGAGCTCATTCAAAGATTTGAAAGCCAGTTTGGATTTCGTATGGTTGTTGGTTGCATTGATGGAACCCACATACCTATAAAGCAGCCAAATGAAAGTGCGCATGACTACTTTTGCTACAAAATGAAATATACACTTAGTGTCCAAGCAGTGTGTGATGAAAATGGCTGTTTTCTTGATGTTGACTGTTCATGGCTTGAAAGTGTGCATGATGCAAAAGTGTTTGCAAATAGCTATATCAATAAACTCTATCAAGAAAACAGGCTTCCAAATATTGAAAGAAATTTATTTGAAGATGATACATGTTCAGTTGGACCAGTGCTTAAAGGGGATCCTGCATACCCATTGCTGCCAGAGCTTTTGAAGGAATATAGCAATTATAGCAATCACACTGAGATATTTTTCAATACAAAGCAACCAAATTGAATGAGTATTTGGCAGACTAAGGGCTAGGTGGAGAATTTTTAATTGACCAATAGACCTTGAAATTGAGTTTTTTCCAACTGTTACTTATTCCTGCTTCATTCTCCATAATTACTGCGAAACTGTAAAAGCACCTGTTAATCATGATGCCATGCAAAAAGAATGTGAAGATGCAAGAGCCAAGCAGAGCTGTACTCATCACTTAGAGAAACATAGATTATAGTCATATAACTCTTCTAAGGGTAGATTGTTAAGGGAGAACTTCAAGACATATTGTAAAAACACTCTATAGCACTGATTATCTGCATAAAACTAAAGATTGAAGGATCAGAAACAACAAATACTGTAAAAGCTTTGTTAGGCCCTGGGGGATATTTAATTTTAGAGTCTTAGAAGGGGGATTTGATATAGAGTAGGGCATATTACTAACCTGAGATAAAAAGTTTTACGAATGATATTTGCATTCCCTCTGCATCGCTTCCATTAGAAAGTTGGTTCTACCAACTTCGACAAATTTATTCTCATAAGTCCACATCTTCATACTAATCACGAGGGTCAGTTAGTATTCCTATAGCAAAGCATTCATATTTCCTTATTGGTTCAAATTTTTCATTTTATGCTGTATATTTCAATTATTGGTCTGATCTGAAGATATTGACATCTCTTTCATGCCTTGGCATTGTGCTGGTTGATGATCATGATTGAATTGTGCATATGGATGATTCTTTGTCTGATATTGCTGGTTTAGATTTGTCATTGCTTGGGCCAACATAAGAAGACAATTACCCAAATGCTCCCCAAGATTGTTAATAGACTGTGCCATTATTTGCAACATTGTTTCCATCCCTTTAGCTGACCTGTCAAAGATTTAAGCATTCTTTTTTAAGTTCAAGCTCTTCCTTTGCAACTTTTACCACTACCTGATTCAGTTGAGCAGCTCAACTCAGTTGAAAGCAGCTATCCATGTATTCAATTGAAATGTTGGGGGAGAGTGCAAGATTGAGTCTACCCATGTTTATCTGTGATATAGGGGGTGTAAGTTTGATTTTACCAGTAATCTGTTCTTTTATCACCTATCACTATTCATTTAAATTTCTTGACCAATGTTGGCTGACTCCAATGTGAGCATGGCTATAGCAAACTTGTCTCATTTATCTATACATTAACGATTGAATTCCTTGCAGGGATGACACTACCGGGGGGCTTAGGGGCTGTAGCTACCCAAAATTTTACCGAGCTTCATGATCTTTTCCTTGTTAGTTTTTTTAATCAGTGCGATAGCTTTTGTCCGTTAATATTCTTAGGTACCGCTCTCTATCGGCATTTAGGCTGCACTAGCCCCCCCCCCCCAAGCATTTTTTCTCTGGCAACATCACTGATTCCACGTGTTTTGTAGAAAATGAATGACCACAAACGGTTGTGATGATTCTTTCATAACAGGATGCAGCTAGCACTCCCTTTTTGCCAACTCATAAGGGTTCTCAAGCTTTTGAGGTCTTGAAGGGCCCCTCAGAGGTTTCTAAATAAGTTTTGTATCAGTTGAAGTTGAATTCAGAATGAGGATAGGGACCTCATTCGTACTGAACTCCTAAGGACCCCGAATGCCTCTGTTACACCACTGCATCCTACTATACGTTCATTCAACTGTTATACAAGCATTTTGTAGCCTTCAAGTCTTCAAACACTGGCTAAGTTTTGCGATAGAAAGACCTATTTTTACATGAATTTTTCAAGTTCCGAAAGTTTGTGGGTGTTACATCCCCCACACATCCCGGTTGCCATGTTGCTGCGAGTCTTGAGTGCTTCCTTCTTTTCGTTTCTCTGATCAACGCCGTTGCAAGTGGATGCTTTTTAGGGGTGTAAATTGAAAATTTGCAGGAGCAGCTTTTGCTCTTGATTAGTCATTTAAACAACAAAGCAAAAGGAAGATACTTTTGGCTCACAAAACATTATTTTTTCGAAAGAAGGAATAGACTGGATTAAATTTTCATGGCTTCAAAAGATGCTCCCTTCATCAAGCAGCTCAATTATTGTAAATTTCAGTAGTTTATCACTGCACAAAACCATTGTCAAATACTGAGGTCTGGGAACTAATGGCTCCAGTAGCCTGGTGACTATTTTATTGTTCTTAAATTTAAATAGCATTGTGCATATCAAAACCAGTTCAGTTCAGTTCACGTGTTACGACTTCTATACACGTTCAAGCTTTACGCTTAACCTACGTTTACGTTATCAATCGTCATATTTGTAAATAGTTACATATGATATGAAGTTTTGTATATATTTATCTACGTATCTTCTTTCTGGACTTAAAAACCATTCCATCGATGCAAAAAGTGACGAAACCCTTCAATGGTAACAACCAGGAACAATTTGCCGACTAGTTGCATACTTTGTTGAGAAGTCTTGTGATGGCTCTAGCTATGGGCAAACACTTTCATGAAGATTTGAAGTTAGCGCGAGTGACTTCAGTTCAGTGTGACGCGTGACGAATTTGAAGTTGGTGTGACGAGTTTAAATTTGGTATGAGTGATCTAAATTTGGTGTGAGTGATTTGAATTTAGTCTGAGTGATTTGAATTTGGTTTGAGTGATTTGAACTTGGTCTGAGTGATTTGAATTTGGTGTAATTGATTTGAATTTGGTGTGATTGATTTGAATTTATTGTGTCGGGGTTTTCCATATACGTTGCATGCTTTCGGGAGGCCTTCGCAGCGCTCTTTCTTCTTTCATTCATTAATCAGCTATTCACACACAGCTGACGCACATCATGTATGAGTGGTCGTTGTGATATGCACTAATATCGTTGTTTACTATTTGTTTCATTCAAATATAGCCTTACGTTAGTCATGTTTGCGTTCAAGAGTTGTTTTTCAAGTTGCTTATTAATCATATTTACTTAAATTCCGTATCCTGTTATTCTTAATTTTGACTGGTAGGAATTTATAGATTCTCTGTAAGTTACCTATAAAAAAGAGATTCGAATAGATAGAGAAAAACAAATCAGATTGGATAGGGATCAAGAGAGAGACAGAATTAGAGAGAGAGAGAGAGAGAGAGAGAGAGAGAGAGAGAGATGGTAACGTTAGCAGTATAAGCTTCAAGTAGACAGCTTTAGAGAAATAATTTCATGAAGAGTAACTGGATACAACAACGGTGTCTCTCTAAGAGTTCTCTTGGCACTTTAACAACTAAATCCCTGAACCAGCAGGTAGTCAGTGTGGGGACGCTGAAAAGTTTCTACATGGTGTGACGAATTTCAGTTTATTGTGACGAATTTGAATTTGATGTGCACTTGTCGGACACCTTACAATTGAAAGTCAAAAATAAAAGGTTGAATGCGCGGGCCTTTTCAATATTTGGTTTTCGCAAAAACGTTATAAAAAGACCCACATAAAGTGACTATGAAGGAAAAGAATCCATGTTCCTACTTAATTTCACAAGAAAAATGTCCAGTTACATAACAAATAAAACGTTCTTCTTTGATCGACAAGGGACTCTTGTACTCATTAATAACATGAACTTCATTGTTCCTCCTATACATTTTGCCCAGGCTTCAGAATAGAGAAAGCCTTTGAAAAGCCCGGAATTGGGCTAGCCCAGGCGGGCAGCCCTAGTTATACTCGGAGCAAACTGATCTCAACCAGATTACTCTACTATGCTACTCTATATTGAATGATATATAATTTTAGGTGCTTTTTCCGCTTTTTGAGAGTGAAATAATTGTATTGAACATTCAGATAAATTTCTTCTACCCACATGAGAAGATTTAAGAAATTAAAACACATTGATAGTAGTGCCCATTTAAATTAGAATTTTCATGATTAGCTATTACAATTTTTGAACAGGAAATATCATCTGTGGTTTTTTACACTTAACTCGAAATGTGGTTTTATCACGCGTAATTTTTGCTAGGCTCTGTAACTACTAAAATGGTACACAAAACAACTAATGAAAATGTTTTATTGCAGCTATTTTTGTCGAGGCTATAGCGCACAAATATGCTCGCACAGTGATGAGTGACCCTTTCTTTTGTCAATAAAAGCTACTACTAGAACATGAATCATAGCCAAAGTAGAAAAGATGTATTTGATGAAACCACAAATAGAAAAGGCCAGAGTCAGGAATCTGTTTATTTTCGAATTCTACGCATAACGTGCTTTAAAAAGAGACCCAACTTTTTGCATGTTGGGATAAGAATATAGTCCTTCATTTTTCCAAAATTAGAGCAAATTTTGTAAGCTATTAATGTGATATGTTACCCATAAACCTTATCCATTTTCTATGAAATTTGTACAACTGAGTTTTTCATCAAACTTTACCACCCCGAAAAAGTTAAGCTGACTTGGAAGATATAAGGGCACCTACAACACCCTCATATATGTTATACTATTACTCTTTGGAACCAAATTATGTAAGAAAGAAGGGGTGTAATAAGGAGGGGGATTAGTATTTTTTGCAAATAATGCATATATTGGGGGGTTGTTAATGGTTAGGGGGTCAATGTTCAATAGACATTATGGGGACCCAAACATTTCAAAATTATTTGCAATTAGTTTTTAACACTGTGTAAATAGTTTGTTTTAACTTCCTTAGTTGTTATTATTCATTGGCGTTCACAAAGTCAATGTGTTCTGCGTACTTATCCTTTCTAAAACTTTGAAATCTTTAAGCTAGTAACATGTGGGGGGGGCTGGATTTTTTTCAAAATTGCTTGTTTGGGGAGGGTGTTTATTAAATGGAAATGGGTGGTAAATTTTTCAAAAACCAGCCATAGGGGCCCCCTACTATTCGGTGCCAAATAGTAATTTGGCAACTGCAATTCTAAATGTATGTTTCTGTCTACACCCACACATCACTTTGTAATCATATTGATTAGTCATTTGTATATGAAATAGAACTTTAACTAAATGTAATATTTTAGTTTTCTTTGCTTTCTAGTTTTGCCATGGGCCATTCGGCTGATGCAAAAGTTGATGAAATCATTGAATGGGATGCTACTTGGTTACAGGTTAATATTAACATTTTCCTACTTTACTTTGATTGTTGAAAACTGTTAAAGTAGCACACCGTTGGCGGTTTTGCTCTATCCCTAACACCTTTCTGAAACAACTTCGAGACCTTGCACTTTCCAGAATGTCTTGTTGCTAATTGACTGCTTCATTGTTGCTTGCTGTTGGCAATGAAGGAGTTGCTCAACGAGTAGCATTGTCTTGCGGAGTTTCCTGAGTTTCAGAATGAATCTTGTTGTTTTCTCCTTTCCTGATATTAGATTTTGTGTGTTGTGTATAAGGCCAAAAGGTATTGGTGTGCCTTTAATTATATTTCCAGACTGTCTACCTCAACTTGGCTGAAGTTTGCTCAAACTTGGGATCAAACTTTTAGGTCGAAATTTGCGCTTTACATCTCTAGCCAGATACGTGTGCTTGCGCTTGGATTCCAAATTATTTCCAACATCGCTTTTACGAGAACTGAGTAAGAGTCTGTTGTTAAAAGTTTCCTACACTCCTTATAGCCCTTGAGATCCTGAGTCTTCTTAAGAAATATCTCTTCTTTTAACAATTGTGATGTTTTGTAAAAGAATATTTTAATATTTGAGATAGATACTTTTTTGCATGCAGACTTTTCATACATATTCACGCCTGCTAGTTTTCTCTTATAGATCTCAAAGATCTCTTTTGAGAAAAATATTTTGTTCTGCAATATTACTTTAAGAAATAATTTGAAATATTCAATCTTGTGTGTTTTGTCAGTAAGAAAAGGACTGGTAACTTGAGAATCCCCCTTAAACCTCTTTTATTTCTATGGCAGCGGTGGCCAACGAGTGAGGTACCAAGAGCTACATTTTATGCTGTGTTGTCACAAAGAGCCACATCAAACACATGGGCTCACATGAAAATCACCCCATCTCTATTACACAAGAATATCTTATTGAACTGTAGCGAAATAGAGAACCACAAACTTCGTGAGGAATGTAAGATTCGTATGATAACCAGAGGGAGAGCACACATACGGCTTGGAAACCGTAGGTTGGTCACCCCTGTTCTATGAATTTTTATCGTAGTCAAACTAAATCCTGCTTTGAAGGCAGCTTATTTTGTTTAGCAAAAAGGGTATGGTAGCCCTGGTGGTTTTTTTATCATAAATGCAGCCAATTATTACTATATTGTCATTTTTCATTACTCATATACTATAGATGCTTGATTTGCTCCCCC
>WIPJ01001441.1:66342-105131 GCA_018155075.1 Cassiopea andromeda
CCCCCCCAGTGAATCAGCCCCTTAGAATTAGCTCCGATTTTAGGATAAAGAGATGTTAATAAGCCCATCTTAAATATGTCCCCACTTCTGACATGTTGATTTTGACCATTCCTGCTCTCATCGGTCCTTTAAGTTACGATTAGAAAAGCAGTTTAAAGTCATTGCTAAGTCACAAATTCGTATTGTATCAAAATTATTTGTAAGAGAAGGATAGAATCCGCTTCTCCAAGATAAAAAAAGATATGAGAGATGTGTCCCAGCATTTTTATGTTGGAAAGGGCATTGATGAAAACGTAGGACATCGTAAACTGCACTTTTGTTGTTATATTTTGTCTTTTTGTTTCATTTTGGAATGCATTGTTCTCATATTTAGATCCTAATGCTTACTTCTAATGATTTTTTATGACTACTCTTGAACTCTTCCCACTTGCACAAGGCTTGTCCTTAAGTTAAATGTGGAATAGGCCTCCAGGGAACTGATCCAAGGCTTTGCATTATATTTACATACTTTTCAAAGGGAGCTGGAGGCCCATCTTTTCTCAGGGTATGTGATTTTTTTCCATAGGCAACAGTATTCCAATCTGAAAAATTAGGAAACAACTCAAGTACTGGTTGATTTTGACCTGCTGCCCAAATAACCATCTAAAATACGTTTACATTCTGTAACACTGTAAAAAATATGTACTGTAGCACTTGACTAAATAGTGGCTTGTTATTTTGAGACTTTGTTTATTTTGAAACGTGGGGGATATTATTCTGTTAAATTTGTGTTTCTTTCTTGTATTTTTGCTTTGCTTTGGTGCAAAATGGATTTCATTTTAGCAACTTCAGTACCTGCCAGAAAAATTTAGTAACTTGAGCACTGACCAAAATCCTCAGTTGCTTTTAAAAAATCGTGTAGTTTCAAGATAGTATGCCAAGCATTTTAGTAAAATAGTAACTTTTGATGGGGCCAATACTAGTTTTTAATGTTAGTTGTTGATGTACATTGGTAGTATACTTTTGTCACAAAATTAGGTACGTACGCAGTGTAGTTTTTGCTTCTCTAACTGATGATTTCTTCCAGGTAACAGCAATGCAGTTCCTAGCTTCTCAAGCAAATGGTGTAAAATCAGCAAAGCTTCCTGATGCGTTAATGAAGGCTTTGAAGACCTTAAATGGATGTATTGGGAATAACAAGTTTCTCCTTGGTGTAAGTCAGGTTGTAAATCTCCTGGGCGATTCCCCACATCTAAGTAAATCAAGTGTACGTCCGCTTCCAGTTTTTGGACGGCGTTTCCTAGGCAACTATAAACCACTGAACAAAATTTAATCATCATGTGTAGTGCAGTTTATGAGGCAATATATACAACGAGAAGATAAGATTTTGTTTTGTGGTTTGTAGTTGCATATGAAAAGCCGTCCAAAAACTGGTGATGGACTTACACTTGGTTTACTTAGATTTGGAATCGCCTTTCTGCTTTCCTTGATAAAGTATATAGGCGATTCTGATAATGTTTAGCGCAATTTTATAGTAAAGCTACTCAGCTCACAAGGTAAAGAATGAAAAATGTTATGTTGAATTTTTAGGAAAAGATTACTGCAGCCGACGTGGTGGTATGGGGATCGCTTTTTGGTATAATGCAAGATAAAGAATTACATAATAGTAAGTTCCGTATCATTTATTCTTGCTTCTTTTTAGGTATGATTTTTTATGCCATGCATGTTCCCAATCGTTTTATTGTCGGTTATGCGTCAGCTGTGTAGCATCTAAATGTATCTAGCATTTTTGCTTTCCGCATATTAGAAAATGCTTAATAATGCTATGGATTAAGAAATAGCTATATGTTGTTAGCCACAGTGTCATATTTAGCTGGAAATTGACATTTCAATTGTGTTTGATGTACGTAATAGTTTTATTTTACTTTTGAGCGTTTTTCCTTACGAAGTTCTATTTAATGCTCTCTCATTTCAATCCAGCTTCGGACCTCCAGTCATTGAGCTCGTGGTTTCAGAGGCTATCAATGGAGGAGCCATTTGCAAAGGCTGAGCAGGTTGTTACTAAGGGAATGGGGATCAAAATGTTTAAGGTGTGTCTGGTATTAAGAAGCAGGATTCTGCTATAAAATTGTAATTCAATTGTGAAAAAAAACAAATTCAAAATAAAGCAGTCTGAACGACTTTGTAATAAGTACTCATTACAGTTCAATTTCTCATTTTAAAGTGCACAGCATGCAGACAAATTAAAAGAACATCAAATGGCTACATGCAGACAACCCTTCTTCGGAGGTGGGTTCAACCTAGATTGAACCCAGGTTAGATTTTACAAAATGAAGTATAAGCGCAACTTGGGTTGAACCCAGGTTAACGTTAGCTGTGTGCATGCGTTCTTCAGGCCTTACATAAAGGCACCAAAACAGGAAGTCACATCAATCATTGTTGTGGGCTACTCCTCTGAGAAATGCGCATTTATGTTGCAAAATAAAGATAACGAGTGAAGGAAAGATAGCAAGACACTATTGGAAAACGACATAGTAGTGAAATTGATTGAAGCATATGCGTATGAGAGGTTTCTCTGGTTTCGTGCAAAAATACGGCCTATAATTGAGAAAATTGCGTAAAGACTGCAAAAAGAAGTTGAATAC
This sequence comes from Cassiopea andromeda, assembly GCA_018155075.1. NCBI lineage: Eukaryota > Metazoa > Cnidaria > Scyphozoa > Rhizostomeae > Cassiopeidae > Cassiopea > Cassiopea andromeda. The sequence continues at coordinate 68,967 of WIPJ01001441.1, forward strand.
ATTCATACTTCTGCACAAAAGAGGGAGAAAATTCAAAGCACGCATCAAGAAAGTCAAACCCATTTGTATCATTCTATCCGAGCTGCATGCTTGACGTCACTAATCTGGGCTCAACCCAACTTTGTGTTTACACTATACTTTGCTTTCAATGCAGTGTAAACGAAAGAGGGTTGAACCCAGGTTGAAGTCAACCTAGGTTAAAGGCTGTAGTGTAAACAGGGCTTTAGTTTGTTAATTATTGCTAAAGAAATATATTTTGAGGTTGTTCTATAGCTATAGATAGAAGTTTTCTTCTCTGATTTTTACTGGGATGTTCTTCCATGTTTTAGCACCATAATAGTGCACTGATATAAGCCCATATAATGAGGAGTTTTCTATTTTAAGTAAATTACATTGTTTGGTGACTTTCGAGTAGCATATTCACGAAGAGATGCCGCTGACATAGTGAAGTTGTAGATGTGAGGAGGGGAGGTCCTGTTTCTGGGAGGTTGAGGTGAACGTCAGAGCTGTGCACATGTATTCTAATACGAAACTATTTTATTAATACTAAGAACACTAAGAAACTTCAGCACTCGTATCATGAATGAAAATATGCAACATGGTATACTAGCAGCCATCCAGCAGATCAGAAGGCATAGAAAAGACCTGATGCGGAAGGTGTTGCAAAGCATTTTGCTGAAAAGACTGGCCTAAGGCGTGAAATATTCCATGGCTGCCTCAAAAACCTTGTTGAATCGGGTGCAGTTCACATCAAGTTAACACCAAAAGGCAAGGGATCATTTTGTGTTACAGAAATTCCAAATCATGATGACATAAACAACACGACTGAGCAAGAAAACGCAGGCACTTTTGATTTAAATGCATTTCAATTGCAAAACCCTTCGCCTTGATGCACACCAACAATGGAATCAACCTCAATCTCAAAAGGATAAGATTTTATGGTTTTTTATGATGTATTCTCTACATTAACTGAAGATCTAAGAAACCTAAACCTCACTTTCCAACATCTACAATCTGAAAATGCAAACTTACTCAAGAAAAATTTGGATTAAAGCTGAAATTAAATAGCATAAAAAGAATCAATAACATGAAGCAATCAAACAATAGAAGCATCAAGCAAAAGGGACATTCCATCTACCGAAATAAGAACTGATCTTGCTATTGTTTATGAAAATATGCATTTTTTATTTTATCAAATGTAAAAGCCTACATAACAAAATACCTAAACGTCATGAAATACTGTACTACAATACAATACTGGAACCCAGGGGGAGCAAAATACCTTGACTAACCCTTGGGATTGAACGTATAATTAACAATATAAAACTGCATATATCACATTTCACATCTTACTCCCATGGTTACACAATATGGTGTTAAATAAGAGACCCTGGTTGGGACGTATAACAGCAGAATCAACTGTTCTTGTCGCTGCGCAACGAAAAAGGAAATCAAGGAGTCAGATTTGAAATGGGCAAAAAAGAAAATGGGCACGCTGAGAACTTACGACAAGGGACTTGCTGGTTACGTAAGGTGATTTTGTTGAAACCACTAGTTGTGTGGATATACTGTAGAGTCAGCCCGATTATGTCCCTATTGAGACTATTTGGGAAGGCTTTATCACCATAAGGTAGAAGCTGTATCAATGCCTCATTCGGAAGAGTGATATATCCATATGGTTGTAGTAATTCAAAAACCATAGCAAGAAGATCTCGAAGTTCAAGGCCAAAGGCGTGGCAGAACAAAAGAAAGTGTTATGTGGTCTCAATGCCATCATTGATAGGGCACATTGGGTATATGGAATCCCCAAAATCGTGCTTGAATTTATAGCAGTACAATTTACTAAGCCCCACTCTGAGCAGTGTCAGATAAGCCGCACTCTGAGCGGGGTCACTCAGATAAATAAAATCTACAAAAGTTACCATACTGTGCAAACTGATATTATATCTGCAAATACGTGTTTTCTATGGCCAAATCATGTTTTAAATGTATTTCTACGCGGAATTTAGCAGTATAAACTTAGCTTCACCATGAAATCTCTACCCAGTCTTGTTGTTTCCGGTGTTTGCATACTCGCGCAACTTAGGCCCATTTCAATGACCACAAGTGCATTATTTTTTGTTTTTGTTTTTATTTATATTCATTTAGAGGCATCTAGTGCAAGCTCCAGTGCAAGGGCAGAGGTGAATGGAAAATGAACAAAGAAGGAAAAGCAAAGCACATGGAAAACAATTGTTAACAAAGATTCTGAATTATAGAACTTTAAATAGATGGCGGCTAGCTAGAAATAACAAGAAAAACAGAAAATCGAGGATGGAGGGCCAAATGGCAATAAAAAGAAAAGTAGAGGATAACAGAAGAACACTAAGACATCCAACAAGCAAACGAGAATTGACTTAGCTAACAAACCCCATTCCTCGAAATCAATGGGAGGATGAGCTTTCATGGCCATCGTGTAGTAGAAAAGAAGTTCAAGCCTAGTTTAAGGATAAAAACCTTCGCTGGCTTAGTGGGGAAGAGTAGCTCCGACGAGATAACTGTCCATGCAAGAACCAACAACATCGCCACTTGCTCCCGAAGCAACTTTGCAAAGAAGTAATGGATACCTTAACAATGATAAAAGATAACAACCCTAAATCCATAATTGATTTTTCAGCAATCTTCAGATGTAGAGATGATCTGCATCTTAATGTGAAAGTCCCTAGAGTGAATAAATTGCCTGAAGAGGAACATACACCGAATGGTAATGATTTTATTGTCAACTCCAATATTCTTTTTAGTAATTTATGGGAGGATGGACTCCATATTTTTGATGGGATGTCCGTAAATTTTCCGGGAATATAAGTCGCTCTATAAAATATTGCTAGGGGTTAATGGGTTCGTTGGGACCAAGAGTAGATAAAGAGAAACTTATATCCTAAAGTAACCATAAAGGTTTGAAAATTGCATCCTATTGCATTGTATCTTCAAGGAAATATGAAAGTCAACTAGAAGCCTTAATGAACAATCCGTATATTGATGTAATAGGATTAGCCGAAACGAGACTTGATCAAAATATCCCAAATTCGATAGTAAATATTAATAATTATAAAATCTATCGAAAGGACAGGAATGTTGTGGGTGGCGTGGTAGTAATATATGTAAGTGAAACCCTACTTCACTCTCAGCGACTTTATATTGGTGATTCTAATGTGGAGATTGTTTGCATTAGGTAATGCCAAAAAATGCAAAGAACTTCATCATTCTTTACTGGTATAGGCCCGCAACAAGCGACTTTGGCAATGATTCCTTTGATGCTTTTGAGAGAATTCTGAACAAATTGGACTCCGAAGAAGAAGAGTTAATAATAATGGGAGATACGAATTGTGACCTTATGTCATAAGAGACAGAAACACAATACGAATAAAATCTTTAGATGATAAACAGCAAATCAAAGATTACACTCGTGTTGCTTCTAAAATGACTGGAGATGGCAAGAAAGTTATAAAAAAAACCTTATTGACCATTTTGCAACAAACAGAAGAATATTTCCTAAAAACCGAGATCATTAAGTCAGACATGGTGGACCATTATTTAATAACTGGGACTAGGAAAGTGAATGCTTGGTGTAATCTACAAAGAAGTGAAAAATTATAGAAATGAGATTGATGAGCAAATGCAACAAAACTGGCTTTTTATCGAACTTACTACTTATAGAATAGATTGGATGCAACTATTCTCTGATCTAAATTTTGACCCAAATCGGATGACCAGTGTTGAACACCGCAAAACCGCAAAAAATGAGAACCGTCAAAAACCGCAAAATTTCAAAGCCGCAAAACCGCACACAAAATCATTAAAACTGACCGGAATTTCTACGAATTTTGATGCGTATGCAGGCCTGCCAAACTACATCCAAAGAAAAGCGGGAAGAAATGGCAAGCTGCACTCTTATTGCACCAAGTATAAGCTGTTATTTATGCTTTATTTCCTGCCTATTGAACTCTTTGTTGCTTAATGCTCGTAACAAGTAGGCGAACTCGATGAATTAGCAGCTTATTTGTTTGATAGAATGAAACATGCCAAAAGTATCCAAAATGAAGTTATGATACAAGAATGACTTTGGCTACTTATTAATGCAAGAATTTTGTCTGAAGATAATCATGCGTGAGGAACTCAGGACAAGGGGTAAAATACGGGAAATTGGCCAGGCTTTCTTTTTTTAGAATACTCTTTAAGTACATGAATAAATATCATTTTTATTAAATTAAATCTTTATTCTATATTAAATATCCTTTTCATTAAATTAAATCTTTATTCAATATTACTGGGGCATCTTTCGGAAAGAGCAACCCTCAGTTAATCTTGCTCTGCCACCAGTTGGCTGACACAAGACTCTTGAACAGCTTGCACACAGGACAACTATTGAGCATGGCTGAATACTGTTGTGATTTTGAATCTTTGAGTACACGAGTAAAGCAATGTACAAGTCAGTGCACAATATATAGGGTACATGTCAGTGCAGAACATTATCTATCCAAGTGATATCGAGGCTTGAATTTACTTCCCTTATACTTGAACCTGACAATAAGCTACTGGCCAAGACATCTCGTCTAGTACTAATAGAGAGGGTACTTAAACGTCTTTTCGTTATTGCAAAAGCTACAGTATTACTACACTAGTTTGTTCTTTTGTCCATAAATTGATTTCATACCATATATCTTCCCAGTATTTCTAATCTCGCTTCCTTGTATATTAAGGGGTAATCTATGAGCTTGATCGAGAGCTTGATGAATCAAGTACCCAGCAGTTGCTAGTTTTGAGGGCCTGATTAAGCTGTAAAGTAAAAAGACGATTTATCACATATTCTATGATCAAGGTTTTGTCTGCGTTTTTGTAATGCACAATTTTTCTTTAATTACACCGATTTTTATTACATCTAGTTTACCCTCAACAGTGCCTTGTTTGACCCGAGAAGAGCCAGTTGACTTAAATATACAAATATCGATTTCTAAACAATCCAAATACTCATTCCGAATGAACGACTGCAGGCCTTCTTGTGCTTATCAATCATTTCTATGCTTTGAAGTTTCTTTCGTTAAAAGACTTTTGCTGCTAGTATACACGTAGAAAGCCAGCAACGTCTCACACAGCTACAGCACGTGCCATATATAGCATTTTATGAAAACTGCACAAACTGCAAAAACTGCAACAAAAAACTGCAAAAGCCAAAATTTTGAAAACTGCAGTCGGTGTTCAACACTGCAGATGACAGATGCTTTTCATGAAATATTGGAGTCCTCACTAAATTCCCATGCAGCTATTAGAAAGACAAAAATGCGAACAGACTAACCCCTTGGCTAAATCCTACCATAAAGGCATTAATGCGGGAGCGTGAAAAACAAAGCAGCTGGCACTAGACGATGGGAGTCAATGGCCCAAATACAAAAACTTAGAAGTCGAGTCACAATGTCTATGCGAGAAGCAGTGAAGGAGTACTTTGCAAAGGCAGATTATCAGAAGTGAAAGTAATCCATCGAAAATGTGGAAAACCATAAATGAAGTGTTGGGAAGAACAACTAAGAGTACATCAGTGTCACTCATTGAACATGAAGGAAACAAATAACAGACAAAGAAGAACTAGTTTCTGCTTTGAATGAGCATTTTTTAATGTGGGCTACTCCTTAGCGGATAAAATTGAAGTTAATTCCACAGATCAATCAACCTAATTTCGCATGTCATAGATAAATCTGCCAGATTTAAGTTTAAATCACATATAAAGCATTGGGTGCTATCTTCACTAAAAGGGCTAAAAGAATGAAAGGCACCAGGACTGGACAAAGTCCCAGCAAAAATACTTGAAGATGCAGCAGAACTGAATTGTACACCTCTTGCTTTGACATTTAATGAGTTGCTTTGGATGGGGGTGTTTCCTGAAAACTGGAAAGTAACAAGAGTAACACCAATACAGATATTAGGACAACAGCCTGAAATGAATAATTACAGACCTATCTCTGTCCTTTCAGACTGTTTGAGAAGCTATTCCACGATCAACTTTTCGAATGCCTAACTGCAAGCAATCTCTTATCCAGTAACTCATTTGCCTGCTGCAAGTTACATTCAACTACAACTTCATTGCTGAATTTAATAGATACCTTGTATGAAAATATAGATGAAGAAAGGATTAATGTAAGTTTGTTCCTGGAACTTGGAAAAGTTTTTGACACCATTGACCACAACATACTATCGTCTAAGCTGGGGAAATATGGCATCACTCAAAAGGAACTTGCGTGGTTTGCATCGTATGTAACAGATCGTAAATTATATTGCTACCTTGGTGGAAAAAACTCTAAGAAACAGGAGGTCACCTGTGACATTCCGCAAGGGTCATATTTGGGGCCTCTTCTCTTCATTCTTTACACGAATGATTTTGAAAATTCCCTATCAACATTCTACCCCAATATGTATGCTGTTAACACAAGTTTCATCGCTAGTAGTGAAAATCCTCCACAACTTTTAGAGCATCCAAAAGGAGAGTTAGAGGGAATCTTGGACTGACTAAGACAAAGTAAACTAAGCTTTAGCGTAGCAAAATGCAAGTAAAATCTCTGGTATTGGCAACGTAGAAATTGACAAAAGGGTGAGTAAAGCAAAATACTTAGGTCTAACAATAGATGAAAGTCTATCCTGGTGCCAACAATATAAAATAGTTAAGAGAGAACTGAAAGGAGGGCTCATTTCCATTAGACAACTCAGGGAAATACTACCACAATCACAACTGTTTCTTGTGTACCAAGCATTACTAGGAAGCCACCTTTGATATGGAAACTTGATACGGGGTCATTTGCCCGAAAAAACTCTGCTCACTACAGATGATACAGAACAGGGCATTTTACCTTATTGAATCAGCCCCAATTAAGGATAAGATACCATCCAAGTGATTAAGCGTTAAGAAAAGTATCTCTTATGACAGGGCCGTAATGGTTCACAAGATTATCAAGAAAAGGTGTCTAGAAAATCTTAAGGGAAAGTTTAGGAGGAGAACTCAGATATCAAAATAGGAAACGCGTGGAATAAGTCAGATATCAAAACTACGGTTAGAACTCTCAAAAAAGAGTTTTTCGCACGTCGGTGCTAAGGTCTAGATTGATATCGCGAACTTTATTAGAAATGTGGAATCTATTGACCTCTTCAAATACAAAATAAAACCCACCTTTTGGGCCAATGAATCAAACCAATACAGAAATAGGATATCCCCTAGCAGGACTTCCTGGTAGATCAGTTTAACACCTTTGTATATTTTCGCTGTAAATACCTTTATCTATTTACGTAACAACTGAAGGAATATCATGTTGATAATAATATTAATAAATAAATGCACTCATACATCCAGCATGACCAAGCAACATCTTCTGTAGAAAAGAGACAATGATGATTTCTTATATGGAACCTAACGTATAGTGTGAGGTTTAAAGCTTTAAGGCTTATCAACTTATAGTTATGTATTTTGTATTCCTTTGCTTTAGTTATAGTTAGCAATTGTTTTGCTCTGCAGCAAATATCTAAAATTTTTTGGGAATTAAAATACTACCAAAGTCTGAACGGATGTACGAAAATTGAGCTGCATTGTCGTATTGCAAAAGAAGAAAGCAATAGCTTCATTCTGACTGTTTTCTAGATTTGATTATAATTGAATCATATATTTTGAAGATTTAATTTTTATATCAGATAGTACTCGCTTTTAGGATGCATTACAAGGGTATGCCGTGCCACCGATATCTTTAGAGAAAGGCCATTCAGACAATTGGAGCAAAAATACCGGTAATAACTTAAAGCACTATATACAGTTAGACAGAGTTGAGGAAAATAGTTAACCTGGTGATGAAATATTAAATGCATCTGTTTTTGCACTTTGCATTTCACTGACTCACATTCAAGTATTCACAAATGTAACTGTGATCTAAAGATACTGTCTTTAATTTGTCAGATTGTGAATGAAGTTATTTAATTTTGTTAATTGTTCATTATAACTATGTTAGCTTTAGCTACTCATTATAGTTATTACTACGTTATTATAATCCTCTTTTTAATCATGTATACTTTTAAGCTAGGCCTTTAAAGCTAGGCGGTTAATTAACTCATATTGATTCAAGAAATTCACCATCACCTTTCTTATTGATTCTGCAGTATCATCTTCAGACCTCCCTAGAGATGAGGTTTGTATCTTTTTCTTTCAATCAATTTGAAAAGACGAGGTCTTTTCCATGCAAAGTTCAGTGTAGTCGCACTTTTTTATTTACGGGATTATATACCATTCTTTTGAGATGTTCTGCTCAATGTAAAAGTTGAGTGATATCATTAATTTGATACGTGAGTTGTTAAATAGAACTGCAAAACCAAAACTATATTTTGATACATGAAAGATAGTGTCTTGAAATGTAGACAACACTTGAAATTTTTTTTAAAATTCTATCCCGTTACGTAGTTTAGGAACATAGCAGTGAAGAACTAAATCCTGTCTTACATCACAATGTAAGAGAAGTCCTTTGCACAAGATACCTGTCATGCAGGGGCGTAGCAAGCAGAAGGGGTGTGGGAGTTTCACACCTGCCAACCATGGGTGATCTCGTCTATAAATTTAGATTCGATGTCTTTTCTCGGTATGTGACTGCATGCTTTGCCATTATGCAGTCAAAAGATTATTGAAAATCCCCTTCCTACCATTAATGCACCCCATAAAAATAGGAAATTCTTACCAGAGAAGCTCTTCTATCGGTCAATTTGCACCTCTGTCGGTAAATTCATAGCTTTACAAGGTTTCATTGGTAAATTATTGCTTTACACCCTCCCCCCCCCCAGAAAATGAGGCCATGCAACGTCACTGTTTTCAAGGTCATACTTTTAATAGCTGTTGTGCAGTACTTACTTCAAATTTGAAAGCCGAAGTCGGCTTAATCATTTGCTCTGACACTGGAAACCATAAAAAACTATTTTTTCAATTTTTATAATTTTGACTTCACTCTACCTTTAAACTAAATTTGGCCAGGATCTGTTTCGATTTTTTAGTGTTTCATCTAATCCATGCCCGGAGACACGTGTGATCACACGTGCGCTATCCACGCGTCCAGGATCCCAGCACGAGCGAAAAATTGCCCGTGCCAACATTACTATCAGCCATGCAATCGCACATGCCAATTAGGAACTTCATTGTGGCAACTGCAGCACTAGTTACTGTCAACTTATGCTTTCACAACTCTGCTTTATCCAGTCTTTTTCTTTATGAGACATTTGACATACAGTAGGAACCAGAGACTACGTATTTCGTATACTCAAATCGTGGATCATCCGTGCACTTCCAAATAATTAAGAAGGATCGCTGGTGCAGAAGGGTGCACGTGCGAATTGGCGCTCGTACACCAATTTCTTCCTGGGATGTATTGTTCATCTTTTTGTTGTTTCCCTTTTATACATTGTCCATTTTTTACATTAGATATTTTAATGAAATATATATTTATTATTTCCTTGTCACTTGTAAACTGAAATGCTGCAGCTTTGGAGGAATAAAGCTTGTTGTTCTTTTATGGTTCAGTTAGCATAATTCTTTGTTCAATTAATTATTGGGTGATAAGTTTTGCTTCTGCTGTGAAGGCTTCTGAGGGACTAACGGAATCAGAAATCGAGGTTGCCAGATCAAGGTGGATTAATGGTAGAAAGGGAATGCCAAGACCTAGGAGCTATGACCCACCAATGTAAGTATGAAAATTGAATCTTTAATTTTTTGATTTTGTAATAGAAATGGTTACTCCTACATCTACAGACCAATGACATTTGAAATGTTTTTGATCGAATTTATTGCACTTATCGAAGGTGCATTTTACAGAAAGATTTTCTAGTAATCCTGGATGGTGTGTCTTCTGATTGGAATAATTAACCAATAATCCACTTGATGATTACTTAAAAGCGGTCAGATAACAAAGAAAGCCTATTTTAATTTCAAGCACCAAATACTATGATTTTATACCGTTAATTAAGCTACCTGCATCAACGAACTTGGCTGATCAGTATCTTTTGAAACGCAAGGACTCACGCCTGTGCATATTGTACGTCATCTCCTAACACTCGCTAGCAGTTACTTTGGAGATACCTGGATTTGCGACTACAAATTATTTAATTCCAATAATCCAAAATTAAATAAAGTTAAAGTTTGAAAGGATGATAAAGAAATGCTTAAATTAGCCTTATATCGCATTTTTTGATTCATTTTTTAGTTTAAAATGCCTTGTCTTAACCATAATGACTTTCATGGAAGATTTTGTTCTTCATTGAGGTGAATTGAGCTTTTAAGTAGTATAGTACAATGGTAGTCCCATTTTTGCCTCTGGCAACCAATCATGATTTCACTTTCAAAGCAGTATATCAGCTATTTTGTAATAATTGACTATTTGCACTATGGCCTACGTGGCAGACAGTCATATTAGAGCAATGCTTTACTTTACTGTAGCGATAAATTACCTACTGTTGACAGCAGAATTGGAAGCAATAGGCGTGCAGATGGGGTAGGGAGCCCAAGGGGTTGATTGCGGATTTCCTTGTGCACTACTTAACTATCAGTTTATATGATTTAGTTTAAGTTTATATGATTTAAATTCTCAACATACAATTTATATTTCTAACAATACAGACAAATAACTAAACTACAAAGATAATGATGTTACCGAAGAATCAATACAGTTGGTACAGAAAAATTAATACAATATACAAATATAAATAAAAGAGGAACTAAATAGATTGTATGTAGAGAATTATTTAAAGGAGGAGCTCTCTCAATAGGTTAACTAATCGAGGAGAGAGCCCCCCTATCCTAAATTATTGTCAGATGAATTTAGATGAATTCTTTTCACAGACTAATAGAGTAATTGAGGCAGCACAGTAATCAGTTGTATTCACTGCTTAGCCTTTTCCAATAGATAAATTTTCAGTTTTGCTTTGAACGATATTTTTGATGGAGCATTTCGCAGTTCAACTGGTAAAGCATTCCAGTTGAACTGCGAAATGTACTATCCTCTGCTCATGTACAGTAATGTACAGATAGCTAACTTGCTTGAGGTGGTCAATAAACAACTTTCACATGCCACATGACCATTATGTAATCTGACTTCTGATTGGTTGATCCTCAATTGGAGAGCAATCGGTGGGAAAACATTGCTTGGCCTAGTGAGCTGTGTGTTGCTACGTATGGTGAATAGCATTTATTTATTGATATTTTGTTTGTTTTATGTCATGTGCAAAGTTGCTGGCAAATTTTTGACAGTGATCTTCGTGGGAATACGTTGATATCTGCGAGGTAGAATGGCCTGTTGTTGCCAGTATATCTAACGGAAGCATTGACAAGTTATAGTTGAAGAGTACTCTCTACGTTAACCGAAGAAAGACAGTCAACAAGGGATGTCACAGGCGAAAATTTCTGATTTATCTTTATGCTCACCATTCTTAACTCAGGATCGTGAAGGACAAGAAGACAGAAGCAAGATTATGAACAATAGAACCGAGCAGTTGATATCCAAGGTGAATTCCATGTACTTAGGGCCGAAAATTTTCGGAGCGCACAAAGCCCGATTTTCTGCATTCAGCGTGGAAACTAATATAAGAAAGTTCGGGGCTTGTTACTTCTTGAGTATTTGGCTTCTGAAGCTGGATGGTGCTGCACAGGCATAGTTTTCGACGCACCATAAGTATTCCTTGGAGTACCTTTGGGGCGCAAATTACAAGAAATGCAACCTGTGTTGAGATGCTACCATCTGTCTTCATGCTTCTAGCAATCGAATAGTTGGTTGTTCGTTAGTTAATTGTCGTGTTACGTTTTTTTTATTACACGTTTTTTATAAGAAAATGAGGCTCAAATTGTCAAAATCTTAGGAACATCTTAAGAAAATCACGAGACTCAGTTTCCAAAATTTAGTGTTTTTATTAATACTGCATACCTACGATATTTCGTAGGTATGCAATATTAATAACGAAAGTTTAAGCCATTTCAGCCAGTTTATTTCAGTAAATGTTAAGAGAAATTTAAGAAAGTCTCGGGCTCAATTTCAGTAAAAATTAAGAAAATTGGGGCTCAGGAAAAAGGATGGTTTTCTTATAAAAAGGACATATATTTATATTATTTCTTGATTTTATACAGTCCTTTTATAACGTATTATTCCTGAGCAGAACTACGAAGGGATTATAGTTTCTTTGAGTCATAAAGGCAGATTATGTTTCACACATGTAGTTTATATGTAGAACACCTCTACGTGATTTACAAAATCGTAAATAAATCACTTCTTGAGTAAAACAAACATTTACCATTCTTGTCAAGGACTATCACAAAAGAAAATTTTAGTATGGTAGGCCATATATTATTCCCTCCCGCCGCTTGCCCTCCAAATCAGATCAGCCAATCAGAGATAAGATTTCGTAATGGTCATGTGACATGTGAAAGTTGATGATTGATGAAGTGATGAAGTGGAAGTGATGAAGTGAACGTGATGAAGTGAAAATGATGAACGTGGAGGTTATTGAAAGGGAAATATGAAAGTTGGAAAGTTATTCTAAAAATTTTGAAAAGAGATTGTGTGATATGTGATGCGATGTGTCATACATAATATGTGGTATGATACTATATGAATGAAGGAAAGCCATGCTTATATATTTTAGCTGAAAATTCAAGCCATGTGCAACCAGTAGGGATTTTAGGCTATGAAGAACTCTCTTTAGGTTTCAAGAATTTTAATTTTGATATTGATTTATTTTTCGTAAACAGTGGTTTCACTGTTCTTGCCTTTTCATGTCATAGTTTTATAGTAGCATTCTTCTATTGCTTTTTCATTTTAGCCTTCCTCGTGAAGGTGAAGACAATTTTCTTATAACAAGTGCCCTGCCTTACGTCAACAACGTGCCACATTTAGGCAACATAATTGGCTGTGTTCTTAGTGGTGATGTTTATGCAAGGTAAATTTTATTACATGTACTTTCAGGCAAGGATGATTTCCACTTTCCTTAGCATCACTTGTTCATGCATCCGCCAAGCATTCGAGTGCTCTTTCATAGAAATTTGTGTCGGCTTCAATGCTTGTTAAAGCTCATTTGTTTAGATCACGTAGTTGTGCAAGTTCACCTAATATGATGCAGGATTCAAATTTTATTATTACACCTTATGCAATATATGATAGAGGTATCCTGTTGCTCTATCAAGGTTTTGTCGACTTCGAAATCACAATGTACTATACATCTGTGGAACAGACGAATATGGAACCGCTACAGAGACTAAGGTACATATTTCAATTGATTGCTTTACCCCTGCTCTTCTAGTAAAGTTTTACTTGGGGCATAAAGTGGATTGACTGTTATTGCTGCGCTTGCTTGATTTATAGACTTTGCAAAATAGAAATCTCCTGAGAGCCAAGTGAACGCCCATTGTGTGACATTACGAAATCATGGATGATATACTGATATCTACGGTGTTGCCCAAAAAACGGACGCTATTGAAGTTACTTGTTGTTAGAATTTGAACTCAGAAATGCATAAAACAACTATTTAAAAAGTTGAAATTTATGTATAAAGAACAGAAATTAAGGATCTTGGGAATTTAAACTACTTTCACTGGCTGAAACAATCAGTTTGTTCGGCTCAGCTTATTACTGGACCATTCAGAACTCAAGCAATAGGTGATGTCAATAGTGTCCTTTCTCAAGAAACACTCTGAAGCTCTTCCATTGCTAAGCCATTCATATTCTAACAATAGGTGAACTCAATAGCGTCCACTTTTTTGGGACATCCTGTATTTGATTTGACTATTTTCATGATTTGTAATAGGCACTTGAAGAGAAAATGACACCACAACAAATATGTGATAAGTATCACAAAGTACATGCTGAAATTTACGAATGGTTTAATATAGAGTTTGATTATTTTGGAAGAACAACAACGGAAGAACAGACAAAGTAAGTTTTTCTCAGCTTTGACCCGCATTGGAACATGTTGTGTGTAAGTTTGCCGTGAAAACGCTTTGCGTTCATCTTAAAACGATACAGGTGTTGCTTGTGTGTAAGTGAATATTCTTGAATTGTATTTCATAAACTTGTTAAATGCTTCTAGATATAGATACCACAGTACATTGATACAAAATGGGCTTTGTGTATTTTGAGATATGCATTTGAAAGCCTTTGTTATGTATCCTTTTGGAACATTCTTGTGAATGCGGAAAATTGAAGGTATTCAACTTGTTGTGGAATTACTGACTTGGACATGCTTTCAATGGCCTACTCTTGTTGCTAACAGGATTAATGATTGTGCATTATACTTCAAAGGATAGAACGCTGTTGAGACGCTTTCAACATTTCACTAAACATCACTGTACCATTAGGCTGCAAAGTAAAGCTGAACTTGATTAGCTGATTCGCGGCATCCTTAGTTATGTGGTAGCAACCGATCTGCAGCACGAAAAGCAACAGAAATTTGATGGTTGTGCGTACTAATCAGTCACAGATTGTTCGATATTATTGTGATATTTTGCTTAAATCAGCTGAAATAGTAGCTTTTTAATAATTTATAGCTGCTATTTGAACTACATTCTACAATATCCTATTTATCGGGTACGTGAACGTCGAATCAACATCAAATTCTTCGCGGATTTTGGCCTATGCTGTATGGCTTGCTTTAGTAGCGCTCGCCTTCGTTACTCTTTCCTAATTCGAATTTACCTTCCGGTGCCGGTTGCTAGCTTTCTGAACACTTGTTAAATTTTATATTTATATTTACTTTACCAACCTGGTATTGGTCTGTAGAAGTTCTATTCACATTTGCACTTTATCAAGTTACGTGTAGTATTGTTGATTATTTAGTTGGTTAATTATTGTGAAGGAAAATTGCTGTCAACAGCAAATCAGTACCCTCTCGTTGACATATCTGAAATTAGTGAAAGACAGGAAGTTGATGAATACTAACGAATGAGTTTCATAACACAAACCCACTAGATCATAGTTGGTATGCTCAGAATCTATGCAGAGCAGTGGCGTAGTCAGAGCATACTAATGCGAGGAGGGCAGAAATTGGTGGGCCAGGGAATGAACAAGACAGGGTGGGGGCCAGGGGGGATTGAATAAATAGGGGGTAGCTAATGGAATAGGGGACTTAGCTATCTGTCATGGAAGAGCTAGCCTTGCGGCTGTAGAGCCAAGTAATTTTGCCAAATAACTGTATGCCCTTTCTAGACAAAAATAGCAATTGAGTTCATTGGTGTGAATAAGAAAACCATCAATAGATCTTGTCCTCTCTCAGGTTCTAGAGATTTCACAGGTGCTCTCAAAGGTACTGATTTTGTTACAGATTTGAGCATTTCTTGAATATCAACTTTTTTACTATGGGAGAGGGGGGCAAGGGTCCTCTGCTATGTCATAAGATAAGAATCTGCGCAGAGAGATTAATAAAATGAATGAAGGGTGAGGTGATGAGATAATATGAGTTAATAGTACATGCTTAGGTTTGTAAGTAAGAATATGTTTTGGTCTATTGGAAATATTATCATTCTGTTGTAAATCTACTCACCTCAAGTACTACACTTGGGGTTCAAAAGTATTGCACAGGTTGCTCAATTTCATCATGGCGGATATGTGTAAGCATTAGATGATGCACAAATCAAATCGTGTCGTATCGGTGATATGTCCATTGCTAAGAATTGAAGCAAGTATTGGTCAATATCTGAATTAATTAGCTACAAAAATATTATAAATAACTCCTTGAGTGACTTCACAGAACTACAATATATCAGTGTTTTACCGCATGACCTGTCATTGCTGCGACTTCTTTCAAGCGATAAAGTTTCCCTCTGTCTTTGGAGAACCAAGGAAATCATTATTTTTTCTTTAATAGAAATTATACATTGCTCACAGTTATGACTGTTGCTTGTCTATTGAAGAACAACAATACCACCCAGTTTGGTGTATATTTTTGTTTTTCTGGCTTGACACGGAAGATAATTGTCCTTTAGTATTTCCAAAACATTTTAGCAGTTAACTCGAAAACGGTTTCTTGGAGAATGCCAATGTATTCAATCTTACGAAACTTTCTTTTGTATTCTAACTGGTGAATACGTATTGCCCCAATGCACCCCCAAAACGTGGGAGGGTTGGAATTCATAAAAGTGGACAGAAAAATGTTTGTATGGTATATTTCTTCAGGTAAACATCAAGCAAAAAGCCCTCTGCTGTCATTGTTAGACCAAAACAGTATTCGCCTGCAAAGAAACCACTTACTATGGGCCTAGCATCTTATGACCAAGTATCCTCCTCCACTGTAGACAGTAGCTTCTGCGCTTTTACAATAAATATTTTCTCTCCCTTGTTTGAGAGATATTGTGCAATGCTTGAGAAGAATGTACCTTACCTAAGCTCCCAGACAGAGTTTTGGCCTAAGATGGTGTTGACTCTTCATTTACAATGAATTCAAAAATTTCAGATCTGAGCCTTTTGGCAACCTTACATAGAATTCTCTCCCTGTTTGTACTACATTTTTTTGAACCGCCAGTTTTTTTTTGAAAAGGAAGAGAACCAGTTGTTCCGAAGTTTCGGTAGAGTCTAAGTTAAGCATTATCATAACATCGTACGAAATTTGCTATTTCAAAGTGAGAAAGATTGTCTCCCTCAATTTCTTGACAAAAGTCGCTCTTCACGAGACAATTCCTTTGACCTAGGCACATTTCTCTGCTAGCGGTTTAAAAAGCAAAAGAGATTAAAGAATTGATTCATTATGGTTGAAAACTTACTTCAGCACATTTACTTATATTTTGCCGCCAAAATCGTGATCATAGGAAATATAATAATAAAGTAGACCATATGGTTATGGACAGCCTGTGAAGAAATCTTGATTGTGTGGCAGCCATTTCGAACAACCTGTGCAATACTTTGGTACCCCAATTATATAAAGGTATGAAAGAAGCTTATTTAACTGGAAATCAGGTAAAAGAGGAATATGTGTTCTGTCTAAAACTAAAATCTTCTTTTTTTCCATTTATTAAATACCCAAAGTCAAGTTGATATGACTTTAACATGATACCAGCAATTATGGCAAAATTAAAAGGACTTGGTCCTAATTATTTTGTAGAATACTTTATAATGATAGTGCAAATAGCGACAATTTACAAAATCTTTTCTTTACACCATACTAATCCTATATGCTAATGGATTAAGGGTCATGAATGTCTAACTTGGTTGGTAATGAAATGAGGTTTTCATATAGGCTTAGCCTGTAAGACAACTTTCCTTAAAAAGGTTGCAGCTCTGCCCCACACAATCAATCAAAGTCTTGAAAGTCTTAATGAAAGAAGTTTTCATGCCAGATAAACTGCTGGCTGAATATGCATAGCAACTGCAGAAAAGTTAATGAGCTTCACTACTATGGGGAAAGTTAGTGGATTGTAGATTGTTGAAAAAAACCTGTGTGATATGCTAGAGTATCAAATAAAAGATGTAATAGGCACCCATTTGCTACTATCTTAGAGGAGCTGTTTTCATGACCAAAACATTAGCTACTGTTATATAGTTTATTGTTTTTTACTTACTGATCCTTTTTAAAACTTTGAAATCTTTGCGTTAGTAACACTGGGGGTTGGATTTTTTTCAAAGTTGCTTAGCTGGGAGGGTTGTTTAATAAATGGCAATAGGCGGTGAAATTTTCAAAAATCTGCAATCGGGGACTCCCTACTATTCGATGCTAAAAAGATATTGGGTTTGTGTTATGAAACTCATTCGTTAGTATTCATCAACTTCCTTTCTTTCACTAATGTCAGATATGTCAACGAGAGAGTACTGATTTGCTGTTGACAGCAATTTTCCTTCACAATAATTAACCAATTAAATATTCAACAATACTACACGTAACGTGATAAAGTGCAAATGTGAATAGAACTTCTACAGACCGATACCAGGTTGGTGAAGTAAATATAAATATAAAATTTAACAAGTGTTCAGAAAGCTAGCAACCGGCACCGGAAGGTAAATTCGAATTAGGAAAGAGTAACGAAGGCGAGCGCTACTAAAGCAAGCCATACAGCATAGGCCAAAATCCGCGAAGAATTTGATGTTGATTCGACGTTCACGTACCCGGTAAATAGGATATTGTAGAATGTAGTTCAAATAACAGCTATAAATTATTCATTGATGTTGAGGGGTGCTCAGGGATGTCTAATGGATTATGAAAACAGCAGTAAATGTTGAGTGAGCTGACTCAATATTTATATTGTTATGCGTTTTGTAGAGCGATGTTGGGAGCCTTTTATCAACCCCCTCCAACAAATTTCTAATCCACAAAAGTTTACTGGGCCGTTCTTTTTGCATCACCTAAGAGCCAAATAAAGGAGCTTCAATCCGTAGCAAATGTTGATCCAGCTGCAGAAAGCGTTTTAAAGTGTGTGCATCAAAATTTTTTGTTGATAACACTGGTCGACATGATTTTACTTTCTGACTAAATTTATGATTTCTTGGATAATTGTTACATGCTAATTATGAATGTGAAGTCACTTTTCTTCTATCACGTCAGGAAATGTTTTAATTTGCAATTTAGGTTTCTGTATTATTACGTGTTGTAACGTCATTATTGTTATTGTCGTAGATGGTATGATACTCTTTGACGTCATACGCATTCGCTATGGTATCATCACATAAGGGTTTCACTCTTAAAATTGATTGAACTAGTCGTTTTTATCTAGTCTTGCAGTTCGTTATGCTTATGCTGGTCGATGGTTGTGTTTCAAAAAATAAGTGTCTAAAGGAAGAGGCTGCGTAAATCATCCAAATATATTCTGTTACATTTGTGGAGGCTATGTCCCATCTGTTCAACGCCAGAAAATAACATCTTTTGTTAAAAGTGTTTATTATGCTTATTTCGGTGTTAAGTTGGGAGACCAATGGTATGGAGGGAGCCGAAGGGGCATGGAAAGGAATGCTATTTTTGTTCTTGTGTTGTCGCTAGATTTAATAGTAAGAATAAACACAACATTCAATATCCCAAATTGCCTTCTGCCTTACGGCCAGTTCCTCATGGGCCGGGAATTCCCATTCCATTGCCTCCAAGATATTTGGAAACAGTTGATGATTCAGTGAGTGAGGAGTCTTTGTCTGACAGCCAAATGACAGAATGCCCGGAGTATGAGTGTGATCAGCAACCAAAGTTGTTTACTCAAGGTGAACTAAATGACCTTGTCACAGATTTGAACTTGCCAAAAAATTCTGCCCTTGTTCTGGGTTCCAGATTGAAAGAAAAGCGTTTGCTTAGTAGTGACACCAATTTTTCTTGGTACAAACACCGCGAGAGGGAGTACATTCATTTTTTCACCTGTGAGCACTCCTTAGTATATTGTGTGGATGTTAAAGGTCTAAGAGAAACTGGGAGCAGTCTACAACCCTAGTGGCTGGCGCCTCTTTATTGATGCATCTAAATCAAGTCTGAAGGCTGTGTTATTGCACAGCAGAAATCAATTTGCTTCTGTCCCTTTAGCTTACTCCACTTCCATGAAAGAGTCTTATGAAACAATGAAGCTATTGCTGCTAAAGTTAACATATAATGTTCATGCATGGAAAATTTGTGTTGATTTTAAGATTTAAACCTTTTGCTGGGTCAGCAATCTGGATTTACCAAGTACCCTTGCTTCATGTGTGAGTGGGACAGTAGAGACAGGAGTAATCATTGGAGTAAAAGTAAATGGCCATCGAGGGACTCCCTTACACCAGGTTATAGGAATATTTTACAACCTGCTCTTGTTGACAGATCCAGTGTGATACTTCCACCACTGCACATTAAACTGGGTCTCATGAAGCAGTTTGTAAAAGCTCTAAATAAAGAAGGTGCCTGTTTCAAATACATTCAAGAGAAGTTCCCTAAGTTGAGTGTTGAGAAAGTTAAAGAGGGTGTATTTGTTGGACCTCAAATTAGAACACTCAACAAAGACCCCTTGTTTCTAGCTACAATGACAGATGTAGAGAAAATGCTTGGCTTTCTTTTTCAGAAGTGGTGTCGAAATTCCTGGGAAATATTAAAGCTCCTGACTATGAAACAATTGTGGAAAATATGCTGACCTGTTTCAAGGCACTTGGTTGCCTCATGAGCTTGAAAGTTCATTTTCTACATTCACACTTAGATTTTTTTCCAGAAAACATGGGTGATATGAGTGAAGAGCATGGCGAACGCTTTCACCAGGATATAAAAATCATGGAAGCACGTTATCAAGGGCGAGGGGGTGTAACCATGATGGCGGACTATTGTTGGTGTTTGAAGCGTGACTGTGAGCAAAGTGAGGTAGCAAGAGAATCCAAAAAAAGAAAGTTCATGCCTCACACAAGCAAGGATTGCAAAACATGGCCGTTTGAATAAACCTCTTTTGAATAAACGAACAGAAATATGCATTATTTGGGCCTAGTATATGAGTTTTGAAGAAAATTAAATTTTCAGTTTGCTAAAAAATCTGACGTGATAGGCTATTTTTGACAACAAATTCGGAATCAGCATAGCCAAATTAGGTAGCATCATCTAATTATGTGAAAAAAGTAATGAAAAAGTTACAAGATGTCGACCAGTGTAATCGAAGAAGTCTCTTTGCATTTTGGTATGCAATTGCACACTGTGATAATTTTATGTGAACTATGTTATGTGTTCATTACTAATGTGGAAAAAGGTTGAGTCCTCAAACACCGCTATTTCGGCACTTGACGCTCAAATTTTGGCTATAGTTTGTGACGTCGCACCTAGGACCCGCAATAATTTGATCTTGTTGTGATGGCCTCTACCAGCAAGGAACTTCAAAACGTCATCAAAAACAGGACTTTGATACTGGTCGCACAAATAGAGTAGAATGTCAGTATATGTAGTATACGGAGAGAGTCTATACAAGAGTTTCTAAATAAAGAGAAAGAGGTGGAAGATATCAACCTTGGGTGGCATCACTAGCACCAAGTCGTTTGTCCTGTGTACTGTTCATTTTGTGGAAAGTTGCTTCTCTTGAAATTATTCAAATGCTATGCACTTTCGAGTGATAATAAGATGAGGCTGATGCAGTGCCTACTGTTGATTTGCAGTTGGGGAGAAATAAAAGAAACTGATAAAAAGCAATTAACTTAAAGAACCCATTGGACACCTTTCGTCCTACAAGTGTAGAATAATACTTAGTGAATTGTTGACAGCATTTAAACAAGATTTTGCAAAATAAACTGTTTTTCACCTATCTAGCTGACTTTGGTGAATCAGTAAAGAATGAAAGAAGTTAGATAGGATAGTTCAGGGCAAAATGAGACGCTAAAGCAAATATTCTACTCTTCTCAGCTTGGAACAGGTGTATGAGAGAAGACAGCATCCTTACACTTTCCTTAACATTAGATTTATAACAACAAAACAATGTCTCCCTAGCACTTTCATAACTTGAAAACTTCACGCTTTTATTGAAACAGGTCTTTCGTCTCATCTTAGCCCACACGTGGGGCAAAATGAGACACTTCATAAGTTTGTGATAATATATTATAATTTTCAAATTTGAGAATCTTTACTGCTTTGCTTGGCAAACAAGAAATCTCTATCCTCAAGCGCGAAAATTTTTTAGCTACCTTTACCTTTTTACTATATTCGCAAGCTCAGGTTTTCTCGCTGCTTCTACAAAAGCCTAATCATTGAGAATATTGGCAATCAATATATGTATAAAAATATACAATTTTCCTAAGCGCAAATGTACTTCTTTGCAAGTTTATTACCGAAGATCTCTCAAACTTTGTAAATGCCTTAGTTTTTGGCATGGCTTCGCACTTTTGCTAAATGTCTTTTCTTTACGACGTTTTCCTTTCGTGTAAAGTGTTGAAATAGCGTCGACAAGTTTTTTAACTCTCTCGCCAAAACTGAAACATATCAATTATGGGATAAAATTGACTTTGAATAGACCCGTTTGTGTTGGTAGGCCTAAAAGTGACTGCCATTTTAAGGCAAGTAGTGCAGTATTTTTGCTCACTTTGTGTAGTGGGAAAAGCTTCACAGAAGCAGATATTTATATCTGCGTTTTTGTACAAAAACAGAACAATGTAAACTGGGCATCAGGCTACTGTCTATCAGAGCAACCATCAATACAGCTTTCGAAAATGATTAAATACGTTTTACGAAGTAAAGTTGCTCCAAAAAACTATTCAGCCGGTGTTAGACAATGTTTGCAAAGCAAAAACTTTGGCATGGAAAATGATTTTTCGTGGTAGCATTGGGTGTAGTTAGGTCATCGTCGCATCTTGCCCCATTTTCATGACAAGAAAAAAGATAAAAAGTTTAAAATTGTATGTTTAATCATGTTGCCATGCTGTAAGTAATAAGAAGTTTTGCACACTTATAGAATATTGAAGGTTGTGCCTCATTAAGGTAGCATCATTTGCGCCAAAATTGGAATACTATTTCAAGGACTTAACCTAAGGCTTGGCAAAATTGCTGTTTTAATCATCGTTGACTCCGTGCAAAATCACTTTGTTCACATCAGCAGTTCGTTACTAAAGAAACAACGGCTGTAAAGCTGAAAGAGAGAGATCACTTTTCATGCCATAGACTTAGCTGACTTGTTTCTCCACCGCACAAACCGAAAATTTATTATGACACAAGAACTGTCGAATTTTACCCCGTGTGTCATGTTGTCACGAATTACCCTAATTTGTTTCTTGACATGAGGTCATTTATTCATACAATTTTCAGTCACTATTCTTTGTTAGGTACTGACTAGTATATTACTAATTATTTTTGTTAGTGTATTTGATGGATTTAGGTCACCATAAACATGAAGTTAGAAAGCCATATTATGAATCAAGGGGTGAAAATGATCAATGGATTTTTTCTCGTAGAATTGCTCAGGATATATTTTGGAAAATAGATAAGAACAATTTCTTACTTCAGGATACGCTTGAGCAGCTGCAGTGTGTTAAATGTGAACGGTAAATTTTCATTTCTTCATGTCATTGCCCTTTCTTAAATTTGGACCAGTTATGTGGAAATTTTTCTCTCATTTGTTAGCTGAAAGTTAGTGTTCACTATTACATAGGTTGTATTATTTAATATGAATTTCATTTTATACTCCGAATAATACGGGAATATTATAAGAGGCGGATAGATATATGTTCAAAAAGCCTCATTTGGGGGTGGTGATAAATGTTAATGGGTATAGGTTTTTAATACTCTTTTCAATATGATTATTGTTAGTAGATGGGAGTGGGATCAAATCTTCTTCGTGATAGAAGTGCAATTTTTCCATTGTGATTTACTGGATGCCCTTAATTAAGCCTACTTATATTTAGAACATCTCCTCAAGTGCATGATTGTAGCTATTGATGTCTATTGTGTTTATTCATTTCTTTGATTGTTAATACTTTTTTGCGCTCGTAAAAAACATTGTATTCTATCTATCCTTTTTGAAGTTTCAAAATATTTAGTTCAGGGTAGGAATTTGATAAAGTTGGTTTGGCTTTCTACAAAATTCTTTGCTTAAGAGGGTGTTAGTAGATGGAAATAGGTGGTGAAATGTTTGACAGTTTGTAGTAGGGGACCCCTTACTTTTGGATGGCAAAAAGTAGGTTTTGCCAGGGGTAGTGAGTTTATATGATATAAGTTGATGATGCAAATTGATTTGATGATCTTTTGATTTTGTAAAAGCTCATTGCAATCACAAGAAGGAAGTTTCGCGAAGTTCAGGGCATAATATTTTGCGAGCTCCGTCCGGTTTTTTGGAAATTTGCATTGAAACTTTTGCGACTGAGGAAAGTTCATTTTGCGTGAAAATATTCCATGAATGAAGAAAAGGTTGTGAAAAGCCAAAAATTCCTATGCATTTTCAGTACTGTCAATCTGGAAGTACAATGCCTGTCGCCTTTCTCATTGTCTTCTTCCCACTCTGAATCATCATCGATGAATCCATTGTACTTCACGGGACCATTGAATGGTTAGACTCTTCTGCTGTCACATCCCAGAGGACCAGTGATGCCTTAAGTGCTTAGATGCAAGGCCTTCTCAACAGTCTCTCTATTCATTTCAATAGTGAACAGAATAGGAACAAAAACCTTGAAAGAAAAGACTTTTGGGAGTCACAAATTTTCTGTAATTTCGCAACAGAAAAATCACGAATCGCTATAATCACGAAACTTTCTACCCGCGAATGTTTCCATCCGTGAAGTACCATTGAAGTAAATCTTGCAAAAGATCCAATCTTACTTGTACGTAAGCAAATAATGACGGAAAGTTTATTGCAGCGACGCTTTTTCAAAGTGTATTGTAACGTACGAGGGTTTTGGTTAAGTACTTCAGTATTGTGATATTTTTGTTTGATTCTTAGCAGGTAGGTATATCGTCGAATATATATTTAATGTAGGGTTTGTTCAATTCGACCGACACAAAGAGGAGAAAATCTAATCAAGGCTTCAATTTTTTTCAGTTTCCTGGCTGATCGGTTCGTTGAGGGGATATGCCCATTTTGTGGATATGAGGTAATATTTTCTTTTGAGCTACTAAATGGATTACATTATTGCATTTTCATCACCATTGTCTTTCCAGATAAGATTTTCCATACAAGCTTTCACAAGTCGTTAGTATTTTGTTGAAATAGATGAAAGTTCTCTTAGTTTTTTCAAAGCAGAGATAACTCCTACTAGCTGTAACTGCTACGTACATTTTCCTATCAACGTGCAACCAGAAAATATAGGGTATTGTGAAGTTGGAAGGTATTAAATAGCTTTCTTATTTCGTATCATTATTTGTAGTAGTTCCAAAAGAAAATACAATGTTTCTGTCACCCGCACAGAAAGTATTGTGTTATGTTTTTCCGTTGTAGGATGCCCGTGGGGACCAGTGTGATGCGTGTGGAAAGCTTATTAATGCAGTTGAACTAAAGGTTCTTACATGATTGAGATTCTATAACATTTGATGCTAAATGCTCTCATCTTATACCGCTTCTCATGGATGTTGCCATTGTGTAACCCTTGCTGTACTGAGCTTATTATGCATCTGTATTATTCCTCATTTTAATTGAATGTCATTAATTTTTAAGTTAATTTTCCACGTTTTCGTAATTACTTAATGTGCTAGCTCTTGCTGAATCGCACTTGGTCAATGTTTTTACTGTATGCTGCATCATTTTTCTTACCAGTATTGTTTGTTCTGAAGTTATTATGGTTGAGCAAAAATCCTTAAGGACTGATGAAGCTGTTACAAGAAACTGTTATGAGATGCGTATAGTAAGGGGATGTAGGGTATATTTTATTGTCACTTGGCTGCAAGATGTCATGTTTGAATAATCCTTCTAGTGGTTTAGGTAATTTTTGAGTATATGTCATATTATTTAGTTGGCTGCTTTTTGAGTATCCCTACTGTATTCTTTATAACTGGCCATTATTAAATTACCTATAAATACAAACTTATCATGCTATCCTTTTTTCATTTTTTTAAGTTTTCCCAATAGCTTTCCAGAGCATTGTTGGCTGTATAAATTCATTGTAGCAGCTGTGTTGTATTTGCAATAACTGAGGTTCATTTGTCTTATTTTAGTCACCTAGATGTAAAATGTGTGGTGCTAAGCCGGAGATACGAACAAGCAAACACATATTTCTGGACTTGCCCAAAGTATGTCTCTTTTGGCTTTAGATGAATTCTTAGATATTAAGATATCTTCGAAGGTACTCCAAATAAGTTGTGTTGAATCATTTTGTTATAGAAAAGTGGTTTTTTCTGATTGCCTTGTTCTGGTTGAAGGTTAGAGTTCACCTAGCAGTAAGTGTAGTTATCTGCAAATACATTTTTGTCATGCTCTTGCAAATTGCTCCTGGATGTTAAGAATTTCAACCATGCGCATCTTTGTAATACAGAGTATACTTTTTAGGTTGAGCCGCATTTAAGGAAGTGGGTAGATGAATGCATGGCAAAAGGTATTGCGATCTTCGTCGAAGTTTTCATCTCGCATGTAACGTATAAACATAAGTCGTTTACATTATTTTCTAGTTTCAATGTTTTTGTCATTCTCCATTTGCTAGTTCATTTCTGATTTGTTTATCGTTGATCTTTAATGACTGGTTTTGATATTTTTTTGTGTTGTTAGTAGCGTGAATCTAGGTACCTTGGTGCATGTGCGTGTGTGCGCGCGCGCGTGTGTGTGTAATTATTTTAATTAACTAATCAAAATCGAATACTTTGATACATAATAAATAAGCCTAAAATTCTCTAAATTAAAATTACAAAAACGAACAGGCTTTTTATTTTGAGGGTATTTTTCATAGGCAGGCACTGACAAGTACTGCATCTGCAAGAAAGTCCATCCCAATTTTTAATTAGTCTCTTAAAATTTTTCAAATTTTCGGCTGATTTCAGCTCATTTGGTATATTATTCCAAATCTATAGTCCAATGGGCGTCAGACTGCTACACCCGAAAGTGGTTTGATTTAGCCTTATATGAGCTAAATCATTGGATTTCGTAAAGAATAGCATGAGGTCCGTAATTTGTGCAGTTATTGACGTGCAGTTACCGTTGGTTACCGTCACTGTTACTAATGTGCAGTTACCAATGAACGTTGGTAATTTGTGCAGTTACCAACGTTCATTGCCGTTTTTATTCATTGATTGTGCTTTTATTAAATTGATGTAAGAGGGTTTTTGCTTTGTATTCAGGTAACTGGACAACGAATGCTCAGAATATCACAAAGGGCTGGCTACACGAAGGTCTCAAACCTAGGTGCATTACTCGTGATTTGAAGTGGGGAACAGCTGTTCCAATGGATGGTTTCCAAGACAAAGTGTTTTACGTGTGGTTTGATGCGCCTATTGGGTAAGAACTACAATATAGTTGATATTCATAGAAGCTAGTATCCATAAAGAGATCATTGTTGTGAAAATGAAATACTGCGATAGTGCAGCCTGTAGATTGCAAGATTAATAATGATAAATAAATAAGTACGATGTTTATGCAGGTTCAATGCACAAAGTGTAGTTATCGACGGTGGCCCTGTATCTGGAAAATTGCTACTTCTTGGCAATAAAACGTAATCATAGGAAATATGGTTATAGGCTAAAAGCTGTTCATGTTTGAAATCAATTGAGTAATTACTAAGTATCTAAATGAAATTATTATAGTTTATGTTCCATGGGAAGGATTAGGTCCTTGGCACAAAAAAGGCGTTTTAACTGCCCTTGTTCTAACTTCTGTTGCCTTCACTACCTTATTGTGCAAGATTAAGCTTCTCATATACCAAACTTATTTGTCCTGCCTAGTAACTTTTATAGATTTTTTTCATTGTACTAATGTATGCTTGAATATAGAACACAATGTAATGTAATGTGTAACATTTAATGTGTAATTAATGCTATTGTATAACCATTATGCGAATTTTAGGATGCTATTGCTTATCAGCAATTGCATTTTCACTAAACAGTTTATTTACCTCATTACAGCAGTTTCATTGTATGGATAGGATTATGGATATTCATTGTATGGATATTAGTTTAAAAAGCGTCATGAGTGCAATGGAAAAGCAATCCTTTTCTGTACTGCTTTTGGGATTATGCTATTTTTTTAGGTATTTGTCAATAACCGCAAATTACACGGATCAATGGCAAAAATGGTGGAAAAATCCTGACCAGGTATTTTATTTCCAGTTTATATTTATGCCCATTGAGCTGAAGATTTTTATTTAGAGAATGTTAGCTTCGTTGATTTTTAAGATATGAGAGAAATTTAATTTCATTGACTGAGTATTATGTTACTTGTAAAATGCTTCGAATGTGGGATAATATAGCAATCACGATTGTTTCATTGGGAATTTCCGAAAGGTAACCAAACCCTAGTTGTGATTTTTCATTGATATGTTGCTTGATAGGTAAAGTTGGTTCAATTCATGGCCAAAGACAATGTTCCTTTTCATACTGTCGTATTTCCTTGCTCCCTCCTTGGAGCTGATGACAACTACACCCTATTGCATGATATAAGTGCGACTGGTAAGGTGCCAAATATTCTTTTGCAATGCCTTCAGCATTGAGATTTAAAATTATTACTGGCAACAAATATAATCAGTAACCGTATTTGAATGTTTGAGGTATTCCCTTATTGTAGTTGAAATGCTTGGAGAATTGAATTTCAGAAGATCGAATATTTTCTGATAAGTGTTATGCAGTGCATCTTGATCATAATGTAAATTATATATAATTGTGAACATCTATTAAAAGCGTTTTTGTCTCTTTAGAGTATTTGAACTATGAAGACGATAAATTTTCAAAGAGTAGAGGAGTAGGCGTTTTTGGCAATAATGCAAAAGAAACTGGCATTCCGGCAGACATTTTTAGGTTTTATTTGTTGTTCCTTCGTCCAGAAAATCAGGTAGATGTAATTATTTGTTTTCAATTTGTCAAATGTTCATATGACACTTTATGCTACTTTGTGATGTTTCACAAATAAAGCCAATTTCTTGACCTTACAAGTTACAGTGCAAGATGTCTCTTGTCATGGATTTAGAGAGACTGCTTGCTTTATGTTTTGAAATGGTCTTACTTAAGTGAAATTAATAAGGTCTGATTGAGACTGCTGTGGGGACGCTCAGTGGTACTAACGTTGCCAGTCTGGTACCACTTAATTTGCTGTACAAAACATTTTCAATATGTTAACATTTTACGTAGTGAAAAGGCTTGGCTGGCGCCAGAACAGATAGCAGAATAATTTCTCTGCTTTGTCTTGAAATTCTTTTGTGATGAATTATTGACAGTTTGTTTTTCATGAAGCCACAGTACTAGGGGCCCTTCTACGCGAGCAACCTTCGTGCATTCTTCTACGGATAAAGCTCGGTATCACATTATTTGCCCGTGTGCATGGTATTTTTTGAGCACTTTACTTAACTTATTATCACGTAAGGATGAAAACCATCGAAGGGTAGCCCTCTATCATTTATTCCACTTATCAATCTTGGTACCCAGTACTTTTCCCTAGCTTTTGCGATGGTGATATTAACTCCTTTGTGTCCAACCTCTTTGTGCTTTTCCTCGCATTGCTTGATACCATATATGGATTCCTTCGGTATGAATACTGGTTCTTCACCTTGAATTCTACCAATGCACCTTACAATTCCATTATTAAATAACATCAATCCTAACTTCTGTGCTTCTCTGCTATTCAAATCAACACCTTCTTGAGCCTTTATTATCAGATAGTCGTTTGCTTTTTTGACCTCTTCTGTTGTCAATGGTCCTAACTTTCGTTGAATTTTCAGCATTTGTATCTTACTACTGTGGATAAATCTTAAACACCATACTACGACTCTCTTTGCTTCTTTAACGTAGCCTTTTCCAATAACGCATCTACTACAGTTTTTGTTGTAGAGGTGACTAGCAGCTGCTTTTTGTTAACTTTAACTTCTTTCTTTATCTCTTCATGATTTTCATGGGATTGGCTCTCTTGATCTGGCCAACTGGATTGATTCACTAGCCAGTATGGCCCATTCCATTACCTTATCTTCTCTAATTGCCTGTAAGAAGCACCTCGACTTCCAGCATCTGCATGATTCATCTTAGTTGGAGCATGTTTCCATTTCATTTCAATTTCATCATTTATTTCCTTTATCCTCTTCACACGATTTGAGACAAATGACTTCCAACCTCCAAATGGTCTCTCTATCCAGCAAAGAGCTACCTGACTATCTGTCCAATATTATTTCTCTGCTATAGGCCATCTCTTTAGTGCCTTTTTGGTGTTTGCTGCTATGTTTGCACCCATGATACACGCAACCAGTTCTTGTCTTGCAATGCTAAGCCCTCTTTTTGTAATCCTTGACTTAGATGTTAGTAGCGCTTGGGTCATTCCATTTGGTTGTGTCACAATAGCCATTTTTTGAGCCGAAACAGCTTTAGAACTGGCATCCATCATGGATGTAGCTCTATTGTTGTAATATCTCCTATATATTGTCCAATTGACCTTGGAACCTTGACATTTTGTAACCCATGCATTCACTTTTCCCATTTCTCTTTGAACTCAGTGCTGACTTAATTGTCCCAGCCTCGTCTTTCATCAACTGCTAATCGATATAGATGTTTCCCTTCAACAAGAATTGGAGACATAAGACCTAAGGGGTCGTAAATACTTGCAAGTATCTTAAGCATTGTTCTCTTGGTAATAGTTGCTGTCGCATTGATCTCTATCTTTACTGCAAATGTATCATCTTTCTTGTTCCAAACCACACCCAATAATTTAGTCTTTGCTCTTTCTTTGTGATTATCCAATTCTTCAATATCAGACTCCCATTTTCCAAGGGGAAACTTTCCTTTGTTCATAATCTCAGTTGCTTTACATTGAAATTCTTTGCCTCTTCCTCAGTGGATACTAGTCCCATTACATTGTCTACATATGCATTCTCCTTTAGTGATTCCTTTATTGATTCATCTCCCTCTGATATTTCCAGGTGATACTTGACACCCCCCCCTAGCATAAAAGGAGAACTTTCTCCTCCAAATGGTACCCTGCAAAATCTATAGTGCTTCTCCGGGCTATGCCTTGGCTTGTAAATAAATCTGAATGCATCCCTGTCACTTTGTCTAATTCTACTTGCAGGAATGCTTTCTCCACATCCCGTAAGATACACCCTGGCGCCAATCTGGATCTTATGAGAATGTCCCACAAATAAGGTTGAGTTGGGGGGGGGACCAGGGTTCATACATTCATTGATTGAGTACTCTTCTGGGGATGGCATTGAACTGGCATCAAAGACCATTCTAATTGGCTGCTAGCTGCGTCTTCCTTAATAACTGGTCTAATGAGACATAAAATAGCCCTTTCCCTTCTGGATTGTTTGTCGCTTCCTCTATGCTCCCTAGCTCTAGCTGTTTTTTCACAATGGCATCATACCTTTTTCTGATATCTCCTTTCATCTTTGACAGCAAGTTGTTCAGTTTTGCTCTACTCTTTGCTTCATTTGAACTCTGTCTTACTCTTTCTTCAATCCAAGGGACTCAAACTTTGTATCTTGGTGTTTTATATTTTCCACAAATTCCTTCATAATTTCTTCTTGATCAAACTCTCTTCTATCCTATACTCCCAATACATCCAATCTATATAGCAGTTCATAGTCCTCACTTGTCGGTTGTGTGATTATTGTTGATTCCCTCTCCATGGACAGCCCACCTAAGCAATGTTTCATCAGCTATGGGTTGCCCTTACTTGCCTTTTCTGCAGTTTCTAGTCCTTATATCAGTAAATGTAAGGTCTCCAATTAGATTATGAACTTCATAATTTCCATCTTTATTCTCGGGGATGCATAAGCCTCTCAAGTGGTCATACTTTAATTTCAATTCCTCACACTTGGTGTTCTGCTCATTTTAGAGAAATTTCCTTGATCTAAACACACAACTTCAAATCTGTACTCCTCCCCCTTAATTGTGTATGCTCGTAGTTCATAAACTGCTCCCTTTTTGGCTGTAGTTTGGCCTGCAGCTGTTCGTAAACTATTAATTTCCCATCTTAGTGGCTTAAGCTTTAAATGCTATACAGCTTTTGTACTAATACAATTTTGTAGTTGATCCTGCATCTAATATTCCCCATAGCTATTGCCCTTTACCTCCACTGGTATAAGTGACATAATGCAATCATTAGATAGGGTGTAAAGTTGGTTTTCTTCTGGTTTCTGATCTCTTTCTTCATGTAGGCTTGAGTGATGGTTCCCCTGACATACAAAGCCGCCCCTTTTCATGCAGATTTTCCTGAAATGGTTCCTTCCACATTTAAACCAAGGGCCTTTCTTCTGATGATTTCTTTTCTTTCCTTCCTGTCTACAGCAGTGTCACATTGATCTAGCCAGTGTTTCTTTGGGCAGTAGAAGCATCTTGGCCCTCTTTTTTCTGTTGTCATAAATGCTCCTCTATGCCTTGAGTATTCAGGTCTTTTTTTTCTCTGCATTTCTGTAAATCATCATCATGCTCATTGCGCTTATGCCATTTTCTTATTTCTGTGAACAAGTGATCAAAGACCAGTTTTCCCAATCACCATCATTTGTGGTAAGATCTGCTTTAATGCCTGGTAGTTTTGCAAGTGTTGGTAACACAAGGCCCTCAACCTTACCGTGGTCTTTCATTGCTCTTTGTGCTTCTTAATTTATAGACAAAGTGTCATAGAACTGCCTGATTTTCGCATATCTTGCTCCTGTGACTGCTAATAAATCAGTAATATCTTTAGCATGGGCAGCAATTACAGTTCTTTCCTGCCCATATTCATCCCTCAGCAATTGCAAAGCCCTACCATGTCCCTCCTCATTGTTTGGAATATTACGCATGAGCTCTTGGCATCCTCCCCTTACACTTTACAATAGATAGCCCAACTTCACAACATTGTTTATAGGCTGGCAATCCACTTGAGCCATAAATTGATTTGAAAGGCTTATTCAATCCTTGGGGGTACCTTTGAAAGGTGCAATACTTAACTTTCATAAATTAACTGCAATTTCCCTTGCCTTTCTTTCCATCTCAGTCTCTCTCTCATGATCTGTTGTTGTTCTTTCCAAACTGCCCTTTCTACTTTCATTTTCTCCTGTCTTCATTGTACCTCATATTCCCGCATTTCTCTCCTCTCATCTTCTATTTGCTCTTTCCTGGTTAAAAGCGTTTTCTCCAGCTAACTCATCTACTTTTGCATTATGTTTATCAACTAGTAATTTGCACTTTTCATACAACACAGCAGCCCCTCAACACTCATTTCGTGTACCTTTAATTAATTCTTGAACCACTCCAATCCACCTTTTCGACGCGAAATCCAAGTGCTAGTGGTGGTCACGTGACCTTTCAAATAGCCTGTTCTGATTGGATAAGCCTTTATTTTGTAAGCAAAGATGAGAAAACTAGGACAGGAGTCTGTGGGAAAGAACTACAACTACTTAGAATGGTGAGAAGCTGTTACTGCAAGAAATACCACAACGACTACAGACGATATAATGCTCATACAATGAAAAACAGGATTTTCGTGAAAGTCAACACTACCTTCATGGCCTAAATTGATTAAAGTCTGCCAGCGTGACCTCCATTCTGCCCTCTTGACAGCAGGAACATCCACGAGTCAGTATCGTCTATTTTGTCTTTGTCATTCAACGGTGGGTTCGTAGAGTTGACATCAAGGAACTTTTTTAGTTTTCAAACTAATAAAAGGGTTTCTTCACATTCGCAGTAAACAGCCACTGACTTGTCCCAGTTTTCGCGCTTCTATTTACAGAGATAAGACCTTAACCAATCATAGCGCGCTATTTTTAAGGTCATTTGACCCCATGTAACACGTGGACTTTGCGTCGAAAAGGTGGATTGGTTCCTCATCACCGATCATCAGCTCACTTGTCATCTCAATCGATTCATTCAATAATGTCAGCTTGTTTTTCAGTGCAACATTGCACAATCAGCTTAATTTGCTAATCTCTTGCTGCTCCAAAGCCTCCTTTATCTGCTCCCCGTACATCATGATCTTAATCATCTCCTTCTCCAATGTCTTCTTCGTTTCCGTTGATTCCATTTCATATATTGGCCAAAATGAACACAAAATCGGAGTCCCTTCTTTGGTCGCCACTTATAGTAAAACCTTCTTATATGCCGCGTCTTTAACTAATTTTTACTATAATACTTCGTAACAATCCAATAACTCGTTAATGCTAAGCCGCCATATTCGTTTCCTCGTGCTCCTCACTCTCCCGCAAACCTCTAGCTCTCCTTCACAATTCCAACGCTCATTATAGCTGGCGTTTTTGTGCAGCAGGAAAAGATAGATGATAGGTAAGCCCAATATACCAGACAAAGCCATGATGCTATGATGAAAGGATGCCACCTTCCAATTCTACTTTTTTCCAAAGCTCTATTGCTTATATGCTGTGCATAATCAGTTGACTTCTTATCTATGAAACATATCACTTATATCAAAAATTCTTGAAAAAGCATCACTTCTGAGGGACTGCTTGTGTGCTCAGTTCAATTTAAACTGTTGAAGTGGGAGTGGGGCATACAATTTTCTGGACATAGTTACAATTCTAGGCAAGATAGATCTCATAACACTGAACTTACATCCTCCCTTCCAGTATTTGTGAATGATCATCTATTGCAGAGACTGTTTTTATATACTTCAGCTTTGTATGGTGTTATATTGAATATATTATAATTTTAAAATTATGCCATAACCACTGGTACTTCTAGGTCATATATGTTACTGCATAGCCACCAATATCTGGAAAAAGCCTACATACACAAGACTAATTAGGAACAAGCAAATTGGTCAAGCCATGTGTACTGAAACCTCCAGTTATATCCAGATTTAACAGTGGATGGAAAGCTAAACTTTTGAAGTTAAACATTATGGAAAACATCACACCTATCATGACAACTCAGCTTGTCAACTTTATTACAGAAAAGAACCAGTATTATATTTGATTTGACCACTTTCCATATCACCTGCTATAGAATATAGTGCTTCCTGACTACATGAGTCTAAAACGGAAGGAATTTTTTTCTTCCCTACTGCATTCAAAAATAAGTCTCCTAAATTGACAAAGAAGACAGAATGAATCCTATGTTTTGACCTTGGGAAATGCAATTGTTGATTTATCAATTTTGAGGGCATTTACATATACACTTCGATTATGCATTAAAGCCACAGGCACAATATGGTTTGGTCTAAAAGAACTAGAACCCTTGTGATTTGTAGATATAGGCCAAACAGATTTAAGGTGGTTGAGTTTTGAGAAGCGTTTTCTCTAGGATACAATGTTGAATTGCTTAACAAGGCTACAAATTCATTACCAGAGTCAGGACAAATTGAGAGAATTGGCAGCTCCACAATAGTAGAAAGAGCCATATTGCATGTAATTCTTCAGTGCGTGTACCTTCACTTATTCAGAAAAATTTCTCTTGGCCCTATTGAGCACATCACTTGCTCAGGGGCGTTGTGGCACCTGTAGAGTAGGGGAGCCAAGTTAAATGATTTTCTGATGAAATTCGAAAATTTTCGAACAAAGCATAAAAGTTTCCGAAAATCCGACGATTTCAAAAATGTTTGGGGGCCATAGCCCCTCTGCCCCCAGTCCACTATGCGCCTGCACTTCCTCTAAAGGCTACTGACCTAGAAAGTACTTTCCCACCTCCTTAAAAACATTATTGCTCTACAAATGTGCGTTTTTTCAAAATTGCAAGAAAGGTGGTCAAAAGTCTGGCATGCTGGAAGAGAACTGGTCACAGTATTTTCCGTGCCTTTTTGTTTTAGTAACAGTAGTCGATCAAAGGTTCAAAACGCTCCCCCTCCCCCAGTAGAAAGTGCCTTGGCACATCTCTACCTGAAAGCTCAGTATTGGTTGCAATTTTGACAAGACTATCGATTTACACTTTGACATGGAATGATCCTGCAGCTAAAGTACCTTAACAAATAGATTGACAACACACTTGCCTATAGGAACACACATGTGCAGGAAATTATTGGGGAGCAACTTTCATATACGATTGAAATGCACTGTACTTACTTTAGGGGCACTGCTGTTTCAACGAGTGTTTGGCCCTCCTTGAGTTGGGTGACAATTGCTTCCTTGCAATCTCAAAATCATAAAATTTCTGGAAGGACACCTACCGATGCGTTATTTCTTCATTATCCATTAGTATTGTAATCGCGTCAATAACGTCTGCTTCTATGAAACTTGACATTTAACCACAGTATCCAGTGCCTTAAATGTTACCACTCCAAGCAGAAATTTGCAAGGAGGCTGAAGTTATTGCAGCCATAGAGGGGCTTCCCCTTCTATATGCTACATATCTTCCATCGCCACTACTAATCCCATCTTCGCATGAAGATTTTCTCTCTATGTTTTCTATTGATTTCCAGAGTGGTAAACTGCGCCATCCAGTCCGATGTTCGCACAGTTTTTTGGGAGTACCTTTTCACGTACTGTTTATGTGCGCACGCATTCTTAATTTTATTCGAATTTCGCCCATAAAATAATTGGTTCTCTATAATTTATGACCACGGGGATATATTCACGACATGGCTTCACAATGTTTTTTGGTGGATACGAAGCAATTGCTGATGGAATCCATTATATTTGGAATCCGCTGATCTCAACAAGGAAGACTGGTGGGATGCATCAGATAAACTTTTGTAAACTGTCTCAGGGACGTCGAAACTGG
>WIPJ01001441.1:113026-137559 GCA_018155075.1 Cassiopea andromeda
ATGCAACCAAACGCCTTAGAAAGACCCATTTGTAAGGCACCAGCCACTTCTTTTGTATCTAGGGGATCCTTGCAAGTATCCATTGGTCTCAATAGTAAATACTGTGTATTGAAACCTACCCTAAAGCCACATCAGTCATCTGAGAGTATAGAAGACACTCAAATACTTTAGAGAGAGTGCAAAATACTGTAATAGGCCTATAATAGCGCTTATCCGTAGCTTCATTCTTTTTACACAAGGTATTTATGTCACATAGTTTTAGGTTATGAGGAAACTCATTCTGAGACATTAAGTTATTGAAAATTGTTTTAGCAATGGTGCAAAAATGTCCTCATTTTCTGAAAAGCCCATATCCAAAATTTCAGAGTTCTAGGCCATCTGGTTTTTGAGTTATGGCTAGTTGAAAATTGCAAAATTTCCAAACTTTTGGTTGCTGAGACCTACCTAGATTTCATAGCTTTTGTCCTGTAGTGATGACTTTGGTATGAAATTAAAACTCTTGTGCATATGAATTTGATTTAAACAACCCAAGAAGTTCGTTCCCTAAAATTAGCTACAAAAGCAGAGCATAAAGATTTTAAATGTTGACCACGCTCAGGTGGCAATTTGATGTTGAACATTTGCAAATGCTGATTGGTTACCTCAAAGTTGATAGAGGGAGTTTTAGAATTGGATAAGAATCCGTTTTAATTCTATGACTCATTTATGACAATTTGGGTGCATGTCATTTCCATTTATTGATTTGTTATAGGCCTATTGATTTGTTATAGGCCTATACTGAAATGCAGCAACAGAGTTTTATTTTTGAGGACGCAACAAATGGGAGTTTCATGCATCCAAGTTCATTGCTGTAGATGCAACTGGGCAGAATTTATGAGAATCTAGGTGTGGCCTCAATAACGATAGTTTCGGAAATTTTGCCATTTTCAACAAGTCAAAGCTCGGAAACAATACAAGCTAGAACTGAAATATTTGGTGCTATATCCTGCTGCATATTTATATCCAATATCTATTTCATACAAGTGTACGTGTCTTTTATGGCATATCATGCTTTCCATAGAATTTTCCTCTAAATCAGGGGTGTCAAGCTCAAGTATAGAGTGGGCCAAACTTTAAAACTGAACTGAAGCCGCGGGCCAAGGTTGAATAAATTATCCTTTTAATAGGTACCCAAATCAATTTTAAAATGAATACTGAACAAGCAAGACTTCTATAACTTGACAAAATCGAGGTAAAATTCTGAGGTATTTTAATATAAACTCTTTCACAGGCTAATAATAAATTTGAAAATAAAATAACAATAACGAAATCAATCAAACGTTCGAGCTTTACAGTAGCAAAAGAAAGTGCATGAATATGGAACAAGCAACATTTACTAGTGCAAAATTAACAACAACAACAAATGCGGCGTTAGAGCAGCTCCACCGCTTTATAATACCGGCGGGCCAGCTCTAATGTTAATTTGATATTGCCTCAAGGGCCAAATGAAATTACACGGCGAGCCAAATGTGGCCCGCGGGCCAGAGTTTGACACCCATGCTCTAAATGATGCGTAAAATTTCCTTAGGGAGTGCCCATTCATGATTTTGGTGACTGATTGAGGAATATTTTGGCATATTGTTTCGCTACGCCAGTGCCAGTTTTACTGCCTTCTTCTTGTCCATTTG
This sequence comes from Cassiopea andromeda, assembly GCA_018155075.1. Classification (NCBI taxonomy): domain Eukaryota; kingdom Metazoa; phylum Cnidaria; class Scyphozoa; order Rhizostomeae; family Cassiopeidae; genus Cassiopea; species Cassiopea andromeda. The sequence continues at coordinate 114,694 of WIPJ01001441.1, forward strand.
CTCGTAAGATTTTTTGAAATGAATTGAAATTAAGTCACTTTCATGTGCAAGATTCATTCACTGCTTTTGTGTAGTCTGGAAGACCAATGCAGTACCAAACAAGACAAGATTTGCTTGAATTCTGTACCATGTAAAGTTAGCTTTTGTTTGGCATGTAGGGCAGCTATGTAAGAGCTTTATAGAATATTTGTATTCGAAAGAAATTAAATGTTTTTATTTTATAGAGCTGTTATTTTTTTGCAGGCTAAGAGATGGTCTGAAATATGTCTTAAGTATTTCGAAGATCGGCAATCAATATATTCAAGCAACCAAACCATGGCTTCTGGTGAAAGGTAGCAAGGAAGATAAGTAAGTATTTTCCAGCTCAAGCCGTTGCTACATCAAGAGGTTGTATCAGGACTATTTGCATGTAGTATATTGCGGCTCAAATTGTTTACACAACTTTCAGAAGTGTTATGGATTTTATCTTGATGCTCTATGTGCTTTATTCATTGATTTGGATATTAAGGCACGATACCCTATCAGCAAGTCTTTATTTGGCATGATAATACGATGGATTTTGATGTTTATGTCGACATATTTGGTGTTGTTACTTTTTTAGAAAGTAGAGAAAGGAAAAGCAATATAGGAAAAGAACCACCCTCGTTACTTCTAAGTGTATCCTGTAGTCAACCTCACCACTGTATCACGAAGACCGTGCGTCCTTCAATAGATTTTGCACTAGAGAGATTATCAGTTCAACCTATTTATTCAAATCAGTGTTCGTGTTGCTCACATACTAACGCTTTAGTATCCAATATAATTGTGTTTATTATTTAATTTGATACAGAGCACGTGCTGGTACAGTTATCAGTCTGGCCTGTAATCTTTCAGCTCTACTTGGAGTACTTATTAAGCCGTACATGCCAATAACCAGTGATGAAATATGCCAGCAAATCCAGGTACGTTTTCAATTTCCAAAGACAGTTTCTGTTTCTCAATTATCTGCTGGTAATTTGAATGGAAGTTCTTAGCTTGTATTGAAGGACTGTTTTTTCATCATTTGCTTACCACTAGTTTCCTTCTGTTTTTCAAAAGAGTTATTTTCAAGTAGAAATCAACATTCGAATGACATTTGACCAAATTGTACTCATAAATTTCGGCGGATACGTTTTCTTCTGTTTTTGAATTAGGAAGTGTTTATAGATTAAATAGTTGCTGTTTGCTTTCGATATTATAGATCTACCATATTAGGTGTCCTCAACATTTTATTTTTTGTGCTTTCAGTGTTTCTACAGTGTCATTCAGCCAAAATTGTAGTAACTTTCATTTCAACGCTCTTTCTAAGTTTATGGCAACATTCAACCATAGCAAACACCTTATGATAGACGGGTATTGTTTTTGTCGATATTTGCTTGTCCTCACGTGCTATCAGGAACAACCCCATCCCCATAACTACCGATGAAAAGTGATGAAGGCGTGAACCAAGCCAATTCCCATTCTGATGAAAATTATTGAAAACCTATTTTGGTAATATGTAGTAGTTTTATTGACATGGATGTTTTCCCATTTTAGTTGCCAGCAGACAACGCTCTTATTGTTGATTACTTTTTGCCCATGCTCCCTCTAGGGCATAAAATAGGAAACGTAAGTTTTCATTCGTACATTTTCATTCCTTCCTTCAATAAACTCTATTTATACTGATGATAGGTATAGCACCTTGCAGCAGCTTTTTCATTTGATTTTGTATTTTTCACATTTTTCATATTTCTTTTGATATTTTGGTGTTTTTATTATTATTTAAGAAAGTATACTAATCTTGTTCAAAAGCTATGAAATCCCTGCTCCCGTTAATTTGTGAATCGACCTGTAAATGGTTATTGCATTAATCGGATCTCATTTCTAATGTAGCGCTGCTAAGCGGATTTCGTGTAATAAGCTTCTTTCAAATTGTTGGTGTGGCATGGCAACTTTTTTCTAATTTGACGTCTTATCATGCACTTGTTTTGATCTGATCAATTTTCTCTCCATTGTAGCCAAGTCCTTTGTTTCAAAAAATTGATGCTTCATTTGGAGAAAAAATGAAATCTAAATTTGCTGGAAAAGGAAAACAAAGTAAAGTACGTTATTTTAAAATGAACTACAGCCCAGAGCATGAGTAAAATTGTCTGTGTTTTTTATGATCCCCTTCATTTTTATCTGCTGCTTTCACTCGTTATCATAGGTGTCCACAAAAGCAGTTTATTGATTTGCAGGAAATACTGTTTTTGCTGTGATTTAGCTATAGAGTGAGTTGATTTCTTCGCATTTCCTTGCCCTTTTTGGCATTTACTCTTTTCTCATCTTGAAGAAACCTTTGTTGATTTCAGAAAGGACTGGTTACGTCCTAGACATTCCATGAGGATCGACTAACTGGCACTTGCCAATTTGTACTGTTTTTTCCTCCGTAGCCTAAAGAAGGAGCGATGAATGCTCTAGAGACAAAAGGAAAGAAAGAGCAAGATAAGGAGTCAACACCATCTAGTAGCGAGGATGCCTCCAAACTTGAAGAGGAAATAGCTGCGCAGGTGATGTATTACCTTTAGGCTAGCCTTTCATGATAGCGTGACATTTTTAATACTACCATTTATTGATATAACACCAAATGTTTTGTTTTCAAGTATAATAAACTTGGATTCATTAATTGTTGTTCTGAATTTGTTACTCCCCGCATTTTTTATGTATATAGCAAGTTTTGAGTATTTCCTATCCATAGTATATTTGTCACCTACAGGGTCGTGTTATTTCAGTATAGGATAGGTTTCAGTATATGTATGCAAACTGCTAGCAGGGCTGATTACAAAGAATGGTTTCTACCTCTCAATATACCGTAGAGAAGGAAGCAGAGCATATTAATGGCATTGGCCATAGAGATGTTCAGTGGTGATAAATGTGCTGCAGAAAAGCTCGTGTGATGACTGATATATGCTTGTCATGTTAAAAAGGGATGTTTAAACTAATAGAAGAGCTTTTTATTGATGTAGATTTATTTCAATGACAGTGAAATGTCCTGTTGGTCCTGTGTTTCAAAGTTTCTGTACCTGTATATCGACTTTAGTTTACCCCTTGATCAGAATTTATCATCGAAAGAAATTGAAAAGTTAATAACTACATGCCGCTTATATGTGAACTACAACAGCTATACAGAGGATATACATATGAAACCATCTTATGTGAATTCTACCGTAGATATGTTGATGATACTTTTTGTCTTATTAACAATGAACATGAAGCTTTGCTGTTCTTTGAATTTCTCAATTCACAGCATGATAGCATTAAGTTTACTATGGAAAAAGAAGCTAATAATACTCTGGCTTTTCTTGATTTTTTCACCTATAATAAAGATCCTACTAATCTTATAGCTTCAGTTTATCGCAAAAAAACTTTTAGTGGCCTCCTTACTAATTTTTTCAGCTTCACTTCCATTTCTTATAAACTTGGCCTTAACAGAACGCTATTTGTTAGGGCATACAAAACTAATAATGCTCCTCTTGGTTTTAATGAGGAAGTTAGAAAACTCTCCTACATATTTAAGAAAAATCAATTTTTTTGAAGGCTTAATTAGCACAGTATTAAATAGGTATCTTGATAAGGTTAAAAAGCCCATTGCTCTTTCCGTAGATTCTAAACCACCTGATGGTCTTTGCACCCTCTATTTTAAGCTACCATACCTTACCTTGTCTAATTTCACCAAATGTAAACTGCATACTGCATACTCGAAGTGGTATTTTCTTCCTTTAAAATTAAGAACTTAATAATTGTTAAGGACTTTGTACCCCAATCCTTCCGCTCTAGTGTGAGTTATACGTTTAATTGTGGGGGACGTAATTCTGTCTATGTCGGAGATAAAAGCCGGCATTTGTCCACTCGTGTGCGTGAGCATTTATATTCTGATAAGAACTCCCACATCTTTAGATATGTAAAAAGTTCTGATAAATGTAGGAATTCTTGCATTGATAATTTTTTTACAGTTTTATACACAGCAAGCACCTATAACCAACTTAAAATTAAGGAGGCTCTTCATATTATGTGGGAAAATCCTACATTAAATAAGCAGGTTAAACGCTGATATCTTCTTCAGTTTCTATCCCCTTCTTTTCTCTTTACAACGGTTTTGCCATTCTTTTATCGCATGTGTATACATATATGTGTTCTAATGACTCTCACTGCATTCTGTAAGCAACTGATGATGGATAAGGTATCCGAAACATGTTTTGTAAATTGAAAAGTGTAGTTTTATTGCTTCGAATAATCTCGAACTTCATTGTATTTAAAAACTTTGGTAAAGGAAATCATATCAATAGTTATAGGGACTCTTGGAGCAATACCTAAGATAAGAATGATATCATAGTAAGAGTCAAAACTATTTTGCGAATGAAGAAATGAAGGATATTACAAAACTTTTACCTATAAAGCCATAGGCAACGTGTTGTTGGTCGGCAAAACCATTGTTTTCGTTAAGTCCTCTTTTGAGCATACATACATACACGCATACATATATACCTTTTATGAACCTACTACTGAATTAACTTCATTCTCCTAAAGTGACAACCATTACATAAGAACCTACTATTTTTAGATGAGCCTGTTCCTTTTCTTATGCGATAAGGTAGTTTCAATAGTCAGGGTGCCAATTCTTAGCAAAAAGTCCAAAGCAATTGCCAGCAAACGGATAACTGAAAGTTTGGCATTAAAATACCGTAAAATCCAGAATGTAGGCTCTGGGCCTATAGAGGTTCGTAAGCATATTTTAATGGGCTCATATACAAGATGGGGCTTATATGCTGGGGGGAGCTTACATTCTGAGGGTCTTTTTGGCAGGTGACTTGTTTTTGCCAAAAATTCATTCGATGTCCAATCATAGAGACTAATAATAACATTTAGTGCGTAAAACTTCACAAAAGAACAAAAGTAAATACAAGATACATGGGATAAAATAGCACAAACATGAAGTGCTCAGAGGTTGTGTGAAGAAATAAGACATTCAGAGTGCAGAATAATAGTCGTTTTGTTTGTGCTCCCTCAAAAACCAATGTTTTCCATTGAATCCTAATTATACATACAGAATCCCAATTGTAAGTCTTGGACTTTTGTACCAGGGGAGCTTATTTTCGGAAGGATAATTGGGCTACTTTGTAGGGGGCCTATTTTCGGGGGGCTTATATTCAGAATATTATGGTATTAGGGAAATATAATTTAATCACAATGCTTTAATTTGAAAAGACATAACATAACTTTTTAGTTCTTGTAGCTAAAAACATTGAGGTGCCCTGCCTATCACAATTATGTATGCACTGCGTTTGCAGCATCCATGAGTGGTATTGATGGGCAAGCAGGCTGAGTTTTTTCCAGTGGATAAAAAGTGAACCATTATCTAGAATGAACCATTATCAAGAACGAACCATTTTAGACTGAAAGGGTGCTAATTAATTGAAATTACAATGTACAATTTCAGGCTGTAGGCTCTTAATACATAATGTTCCTGTGTGCGGGCTTTTGCTCGATTTGAAATTTTTCTGCTCGTGTTTAAAATGGACACCCCTATGAGCAAGTTGAAGCTTTGATATTGACCACAACCTTTTCCTTGAATCTGCATTTCAAGTTTGCTCGATTAGCTATTTCTCACATCAAGAATCTCGTATTTCAAGTACTTTACGAAAAGATAATTTAATGTCACTTCTCCAATTTTAGGGAGCAATTGTCAGAAGGTTAAAGCAAGAGCAAGAAAATAAGGACTTGATCAATAAAGAAGTAGAAAAGCTTCTTGATTTGAAGCGAAGGCTTGCAGTAGCACAAGGCATATATCCATACACAGCAACTGACAAAAAGAAAGGCAGAAAAAAGACCAAATAGTGAACAGGTTAATTTCGAAAATGTTTTGGCAGATTCATTGGATTATTGTAAATGGTCAGCAAATAGTGATCAGACTTTAATATTTTTGTTTCTCCTTTTGCACATCTTAAACGAACGTCCTATTATTATTATGATGAAATACGTTGTGAGTGAGGTGAAATCATTCAAGCGGAACGAACATCCCTAGTACCCTCGACCAGTCAAATCTTTCTGTGGAATAGCACAAAGAATCAAAGCAAGTATCTTTGGATAAGGATTGAGCTTCAGAACTACTGCTTTTTCCAAATTTCTTTAATCCCACAAAAAAGGCTGGATAGTATATTTGAATACTAACCACCCTTGAGCTCACACGTTCCATACTCAACATCTCTAGAAAACTTGATTTGTATTTGCGATTTATGGCGTCGTTTGTACTGCGCCCTTATATGCAACATTCTTCTTAGCAGTATTTCTGCACAATTGTTTTTACCTCACCTTAGAACAATGAGCCAGATATCTAGCTCCATCAACAATTCTACGTAATTTTGTTAAGCACATGAAACTCGTTGCGAGGCCTTAGAGAGTTCAGAGTAGAACTGGAAAACCTAGAAAGAAATGAACATTGATAATGCTAGGTGAATCCCGGACATTCGTTCTCAAAGTAAAACCTAAAATAATTATTTCCATCTAACAATTTTAAACAGCATTGTTTTGTAATTAGGCAAGAGGTGGTTCTGTTTTTATTTGGTAAAGCTGCCAAAATATTATACCTGTAGCACAGAGCAATAAAAATATGATGTTAACAACTTTATGGAGCAACGTCATCCCAGCAGTATTATCGAGCTGAATGTGTATGTGTAGGAGTAGAAGACACTTATCCCCCTGTTGCATGTTGTTTAGGAGCGACGCTAATCTACCTAATGTCTATCCCTCTCTGCAAAATCTACGCTGTCTCTATGTAGTAGTGTTTCCAATCCGAGGGGTCTTTGTTAATATCCGAATATCGGATAATTTCGAAAAAATTGTACGGATATCCAGATAATTTCGGATAATGAAAGGTCAGGTAACTCGTAGACTACCAATTAGCCATGTTTCTATATGATGTGTCTAATATTGCTGTTAGTGCGTTTCATAACACTTCATATTCATAGCAAATAGTTTTTTCGATACCTATTTGTTTTCATTGTACTTTTGGTGCATTAGCATCAGAGCATCAGCTTTCTAATCAATTTATTGCATCTAAATTTTGCTGCATGAAAGCAGAGATTGAAAAATTTAGAAAGGAATGAGAACCTTTCTCTTCTGCATTTGATTGATTGGCAAGGCAAACATGTATTGGTCTCTTACATTCCTACGGCTTTTGGGTATATCTGAGCCCGCAGATTTGAAAGCTCTGGTTAGGTTGCTACTCGCGTTCTGATTGCAAATGAGCAATTTTGTTGCAATTCTCTTTTGAAATCCTCAGCAATAACTTCAGTGAGAGCTTCTTTTTTCTCTTGAAGAAAGAACAAATGTGTGAAATTGTTTGCTTCTACTTTCTTCACTTGCGGTTTGACAACGAGTTTCGGTTTCAATTCCAAATGATTTGTCAAGGATTTCATTCTTCATCCTTACATTATGTGAGATGTGGCACACGTTTTGCACCTTCCCTCTTCTTTAGTCCAGTTAGATAAAATGTGTTGTAAAATCTCTGATTTTCTGTTGGAAATGACATCTAAAAATGTAGAGGATAGCTTGCTTTTGAAACACAGCGCGATAATTAAATTATGCAATGTTTTCATTGCAGACACCTTTTCCCATTATGGTAGTCTTTCATGGTATAAACGCCAAATATTATTTCATTCTAAAAACTTTGAAATTACAATGCTGCAACCTTTGTCTGACAAAAGCCTTGACATTATCCGGGAGCTATCGAAAAAGTATCCGTATATCGGATACCTCAAAAGTGCCCAATTATCCGGATATCGGATATCGTATATATCCGGATTGGACGCAATATTATGTAGCATCTACAATGTCATTATATAATGACGTCATGCAACATCACTCAACGCTAACGTTAGCATTTATTACTTAATACTGCAAAAGCTTAAAATAAAGTTATGAGTTTTTTCAGCATTGAAATGCATAAAGCTACATTTTAGTAATAGTACATGTCGATGCAGTCAAGGAATATAGCTATGTGAACTTTACGGATTGGCATGGAAAGAGGCATAATTTTTTTCTAGAGGGGGGTATGAATCAGGAACATATTGAAGACATGTCAGGGAAACAATTTATCGCTTTAATTTTCTACGGATATAATAGACTGTTGCAGAAGATGATCTACTGAATTCATATGCATTTAGAAAATTCTGCAGACGCCGACATTTCACTTCAACCTTTCATGATTTCCCTTTCGATCTGCTCAGACTCTATTTAAAAAATTGCAAATTCCACCGAATGTCACCAAAGAGCTTGTTGTTGATTGATCTTGATGTTGCAGATTAAGTATTGTGCATAGTGCTTAATGAGTAAAAAGGAAAACTTTACTCCACCCATCTGGTTTTTCAGCTAACTATTATACAAGCCTGCTTGTTAGTGATAATGCATGTTTTAGCAACTCATTATCTATCGTTTACTTCGTTAGTTTCCTTTTGAGAAATTTAAAGAAATGACATCAGAGGAGGTTTAGAAAAATCTTTAAAAAGAAATATATCAAAACTGTTTTTACAATTTATGTACACTAATCGTTTACATGGTAGCTGCTTACTTCGTTGGTTTTTTGAGTGAATGGCTATTTATAGCCATTTACGGTCTTACCTCTTGTTCATTCCCAAATTAATCAGACGATGGAAGCCACCTTATAGAAACCAGGCTTTATTTCAAAATACTATTTACCTTTACGTACAAATATCAAAACCTTTGGATAACAAATTTTTGCTTCATCTATAACTCATTATAATACTTGCAGAGGTTTCTAGTCCTAGAAATATAAGAATTCCTACTAATATTCCAATGAATCGACTCATTCACATCGCAGTAGCTAGAGTTTTCCTCGGAGATGAATATGCCCATGAAACGATTTAGTTTCGTGTTATCTTCATTCCTAATTTCCGCTTTTACTTTTTATTGACATAGTTACCTGTTCTCAGAGCTTAGATATTTCCTATTTATTCAGAAGGATTATATGTCTTGACAAGCATTTCCTCTGCTGCAAATCTATGATTTGAAATTATTGCATATATATCTCTACCTATTTTATGCTGGGTTTCTTTTTCTTTTCTCGGAAATCTTCTGTTCTTTCATGCATAAGTGAGCTCTCAAAGCATCAACTAGTCTGTCCTTTTCCTTTCTTAGATGTGCTATTTCTGATTCTAGTTTATTGTTTGCCTTTGTTAAATCTTCGGATGCCTAGAAAAGCAAGAGTAATTCAATTGAAAGCAGAAGATTGTAATCCTTTAAGCCAGGCAGCAAATCTAGAATGGCAGCCCTTACAGGGATTTCGGACGATGCTGTATATCTGATGTTGTTCCAAGAAAATGTAACTCAATCATTTTAATGCAGTGGTGGGTGAATTTCAGCGAAAAAGAACAACGCTAGAACGTGTGTTATGACGTCTGAAGAAGAGAATCAAAAACATTGTTGATGCGATTGAAGAAACCTCAGAAGAAATTCAGTTTCATTTTTGAAGTCTTCTGAAATAATAATTGGGGAACTTGACTAATTGCAGGGGCCTGAAGATTTTGAAAAGCTAGCAGTCGGGGAAGGCGGGGTGATTATTCGGCACTCAGGGGTGCAATGTTGAACTTATTGCTTTATAGAGCTGAAGCTTTGCCTGATGAGATAACTTAGAAAGCTGATCATAGAGAGAATTTTCCTGGTCAATCGGGAATCTTGGTCAGCCAAGAAAGTAGACGTCGTTGAGATAACTACCAACATGTGTTGAAATTTCACCGTTGTCACATCAACATAGCCCTGGCTTACCAACGCCAAAATCTTAGTAATTAGTTTGCACTTTTCATGTTATCGCTTCTTCCTATCCAGTGGCGCTTGCAGAACCTTTCCTTTCAGCATTCTGAAGGGAGATTTCACATATGCATGCACCGATTTGCTTTTCTGCTTTGCTAAGAAGAGCTGCTTACATGGGACCCATTACCTCATCTTGGGGGTTCCCGCCGTGCTCAAGTAAGATCTCGGGTAATCTGGAAAATGTCATCTCATGTGAACAGGTTTGCCATGCTACATGGTGAAGATTGCATATGAATTTAGGCCTCAGTCAGTCAATTTTAATTCTGCACTTGGAAAATTCTGGGAAACTTTCTCCTTTTCAATTGCTCCGAAACTTATGGATTCTTTCAATAAGTAGCTGACTCTAGCTCTGGCCCTGAATTTCCTTAAATTTTTGCCTCCTGCCCTGCCCTGGGGTTGCCTAATAATTTGGACATCTGAGCCCTGGTACCTGGGATTGTAGCAGAGAGACGCTAAAGGGGACTCAGCTCTCTTCTCTTTTCTGGGAGAAACAGCCTATTGAAGGTTCTCGCATTCACATCAATGTTCTCATCTGCCGTTATCTGTCTAGAAAAGGCGTACCTCTATATTTAAAAAAACATTCCCTTGAGTTTTAAATAGTGTGGTAATAAAAATTTTCTCCGAAGGATAAAATTCCCTAGCCCTTTCTTTCTTTACTTCCACTTCATAACAGCTGGTGGTGCCACCGGCTGGCTATTTGGGTCCCCTGTTTTTGTTTTTTTGACTCTACAACCCTGCCTGACCCAAATGGTCTATCTATGGCTTTTCTATTGCAGGCACATCAACCTCTGTTGACACAAATGAGAATAAATCATTTTGTAGTTTTCCTGTTTCACTTTAGTCGGAGATATTCCACTAAGCCCCGGGGTAGTTCACTGCAGCCCTAGTTACTCATGTGGGAAAATTTACATTATTTAAGCCCTTGCAATATCAGCAGTCTCTGATAATATATAATTGGAAGCTGACTTGATAATATGTGATTGGAAGCCCCCTCGTATGATAATATGAATTGATGTCATGTTTACACAGGATATTTGGCAAGGTCTATTCTTATGGCTCATTTGAAAGGTTATATGTTTTAAGGCTGTCTTTTGCATCAAAATTTTTTGAAAGCACAGATTATTAAAAATTTTCATGAAAAGATAGCTTGGAAGCCATTCAAAATTGGCCATGCTTCAGTAACATGAGACTACTCGCATCATTAACAAACATTCATTTAGGCATACCTTTAGCAAGCTACGGACGTGGTTCTTTCGTTTAATTCTGCATTTTGAAGCAGCGACTTTGTTTCTCTGCCTTCTTATCCTGCGTCGTTCTTCTTCTTCAGCAGTCATCTGCAAATATGAGTTGGAATTCAAACATTTTAGTAGAAGTACAAAATCATAGATTAATTCATAGCAACTTTAAGTAAGAACCTCAAAGTCAATCTGCATGATTATTTATTAACTGCGCTGATTCAGTTGCTGAAGGTGCACAGAGATAAGCTGAAGGTGCAAGCGGAAAACTCCGAAATATGTTCGGCTTACAAAAGGAAGCGTAGTCAAGTGACAAAAAGGATACATATATCTATCAGGGATTATTACAATTGGTTAATCGAAGAAAACATAAGAGACCCTAAGAAAATGTGGCGAACAATACATACAGTACTCAACAAAAATGTTGAGGCAGTTTCACTCTCCAGTTTCAAAAGAGGGTAAATATCTAACACGTGGGTGGGATGTAGTGCAGGCAATGAATCGCCACTTTGCTTTAGTTGGTACTAAGCTAGTAGAGAAGATCACTTTGAAGCCAGTTGATGATTATCTCTGCTACATTATACCTGAGTCAAACGTAATGTCATTCAAAACTATAAATGAAACTCATGTGCGTAGTACTATTAAAAATTTGAAGAATGGAAAAGCGGCAGGTCCAGATAAGATCCCAACAACTAACATTAAAGATGTAGGGGATCTTATTACAAAACCTCAGACAATGATTTTTAATTCGTCGCTAACGAAAAGAATTTTTGCAGATATTTGGAAAATATCCTGAATTACCCCTACTTTCAAATCAGGTGCAAAAAATGATATCAATAACTATAGGCCCATTTCTGTCATCTCGGTTTTCTCAAGGATCTTGGAGAGAATAGTTCATGACCAACTTTATGAGTTCCTGAGTGCAAATAAAGTTATCACTAGAAATCAATGTGCGTTCCAAAAACTATACTGGACAGTAACATCTCTCTGATCTGTAGCACAGACTCCTGATATGAAAATATAGACCACAAAAACTGAATTTAACGATTTTCTTATGTCTAAAAGTAGCATTCGATACGGTAGATCACAGAATCATGGTCGAAAAACTGATGGCGTATGGCATCAGAGGAATCCTTCCTGGGAACTGGTTTAAATCTTACCTACATAACAGACAGCAATACTGTACCCTAAATGGCAAGAAATCTAAAAATAGAGAAGTTAAATTGGGTATATCCCAAGGTTCTTGCCTAGGCCCCCACCTATTCACATTATATTTAAATGATTTTCAAAGATACCTAAAGTACTTGAAAGCAAGCATCAATGATGATGATACCGATATAACAATAGCATCGAATGACAAAGAGAAACTAGTAGCTGATGCACAAGCTGAGCTACATAACATTACAGAATGGATGAGAGTGAACAAGCTTAGTCCCAACCCCTCAATAACAATATATGATCATAGGTCATGCGATGAGAGCAAAGGGTAAAAATTCTCCGACTGGATTAGAGTTGGGTAACAAGGATATTAAGCGAGTTTCTGTTACTAAATCACTAGGAGTAATGGTGGATAATATCTGAATTGGGATGAGCAATTTAAAAGTGTTAAGAGTAAGATCTGTGGAGGACTTGCTTCACTAAAGAAGCTGAAAAACATTCTCCCTCAGTCCAAGCTATGTAGTGTTAATTATGCTATTGTGGAAAGTCATCTTCGCTACGCAGATGTAATCTGGGGAATTCTTCTAACGAGAAAAATCGAAACTCTCCAAAGATTGCAGAATAGAACCCAGCTGATAATTGAAACTGCTAGAGTAAAAGATAACTGGTCCTGTGATTGGCTGAACGTCAGTAATATAATTTCTTTTGAGCGACTACTTATGACGTATAAGATTATAAACAAGTTAAGCCCTGAAAGTCTTTGGGATAAATCTGAGTTAAGATCAGTCCAATCAAATATGAAACAAGGAAATGCCATGATCTTCAAATCCCAAGACTAAATATGGAACGTGCAGAAAATGGGTTCAAATACTCGGCTCTAAAATTAAGGAATGATATGCCTGTTGATTTACGAGAGGCCTGAACTCTCAAATGCTTCAAAAGGAAATTAAAGCATCTATTGGCATCTACTGGCTGATCAAAAATAATAACTGAAAATACGACCCCATGGAAGAGCAGCAATATTAGTATTACTCGCCATTATGCCTGTTAGTTTTTTTATTCTTAATATGCTATTTAAAGTGTATATATGCATATGTATTATTTTAGCTGCTGAAGGGCTATTTTTTCGTGTATAAATAATATTTGAATTTGTCACAAAAGGCATGCAAAAATGCACAAATAAGTAAAAGAATAGCTTGCTAAGATAGAATTCTATCAACTTGTTGTAGCAAAGATGTGAATCGAATTTAACATATTCTCAAAATTTGAATTTGTCTTCAAGATTTATGAAGAAGCTCTGCAAAGCTCAGTCTCCACCAGACGATAAGAAGACGTACTTCCTTGGGTCCCTTTAGACACCAAGCTGTTGCGTATGAATAGACTTTACTGTTCCATGTCTACTCTTTTTTTTGGCCGTAATGGATCCAAGGTTTATACTCACCTTTTGTTTTGGTTTGTGTTGTTGTACAACTGTAACGGGGATATCTAATCCTTTCTCGCTTCTTCTAGATTCTATTGCATATCGTAGTTCTAATTTGACCGGTAGATCTCCAATATCTCTCAGATCTAAAGGTTCTACTGGCGTCGTCGGGGATTGTTGCTGTTGTGGTGATGATGGTAGAACCATAGGCATGCACTAAAATGTGGAGAATTATTCAAAATGTTAAGGCCAATCTCCATTAAAGCGAAGAGCAGCATTCGCTAGCGAAAAGCAAATTTTTTTGTATGCCAAGGCTGTCTCGCCCAAGAGTTCAAATTGGTATAGCTTTTGAGTAATCACCAGCGAAGCATTAGTACAATACTCTGTATATCAACAAGGTGTACATCGATGATGTTAAATGAATCTGCCAGTTATTGTAGCAGCAATAGACAGCCCAGTGCATTTCACTATCTCCATGTATGGAGCTGTGACGATTTGTCACAGTGGTCTTCCATTCCAGCAATAATTGTTAATGCACATGAACTTCGCGCAACGTTAACGCTATTAGCTAGCGAACTGCATTACAAGCATGATTTAGATCCTGAGCTTACTGAGCTCATGAAAGAGTAAAGTTGCATCTGAATTAACTCTTGGACCATTAAAGCAAATCAAAAATACAGCGGGCTTGAAAATAAATTTCTGAAAAAATTAAAGCAAGATGCGTGCATGCAGTAATTTGAACATCATGACTACGCTTAAGATTGTTTCTTGTCGATTATTTAGCTAGTGGAAGGATAGGTGGGGGTGGGGAGTATTAGCTATAGCTGACGTTTTTGTGCAAAGGTAGCATCGAATGTCGAAAACTGTCATTTCGACAAGCCTATCTAGAGTTATGGGATAGCCTTTAGTAGAGAAAGATAGTAAAAACTGATAGTTTTAAGGCTCAGGGATGGAAAAATAGCATGAGATCCTCAGTAAGTAGCATAAATTAAGGTGATGGATAAAATCTAAACTGATTCTGCAGTATCCAATAGCAGCACAGATTCTGTAAGGTTAAAATATCTATCCTAGACTGCCTTCGGAAAAAGGCATGGAAGAATTTAAGGGGTGGATTCTCCAAAGGCATAAAGAGAGGAGATTTGTCCACAAAGTTTGGAACAGCTACTATAGAGCTCCTACAGAGTAGGTTCTTTATGGAGTCGTAATTCATTGGGGACACAATTTCAATAAGCCCACCCATAGCAAATTTAGCTTCCAACAACTTGAGACTGGGGAAATAAAAAGCCTAGAAAAGCCTTCTGGTATTATTGAACTATCGAACTGTGTCCCATTGTGCACAATTACACAATCAGATGTCAGAAGGAATTTCCAAAATTCCAGGAAAAGATATTTTCGAGCAGTGACAGAAGGGAAATGTGCTGCAGTTACGCTATCACAGAATGCAGACGAGATATTTTGTAGAAAGTTGGTTGCCATCCCTGCTAGCTATGAAGAAAGAAAAACAAAAGTAGAGATTCAAAAACTTCATTTTGACGCAGTGTTTAGTTCAAAAGTTTGTGATGTTATACACAATTCAATGGTAGTATTAAGTTTTAGCTGCAATTTTTAGCAGAAATTCCATTTTAGCTGTGTTTCAAAATTTGAAAATAGACAAAACTAAAAGGAGGTGGTAAAATTTTGTGACTTGCTAACCTTAAAGATGGAAACCGTGGATTGAGTTAGGGCTATCGTCTGTCATTGCTCATCTGTTGGCTATCCGTGCAATGTCATATTCTTTCATTGCGATCCCTTGTGCTACTAAGAGAGCAGGTAGATTATCTTCATACTTTACTGAAGAGGCTCAAGAGAATATAACAATCGCTTTCCACGCAACCAAGGGGTTTAGACGGGTTGCATCTCAGTGCATCCCTTAAGCCCTATGGCGTAAACATTTACTTTCGTAAAGCAAATGATCACTTCTTGAAATTTTCAATGAGAATGATTTGAAAGGAGCACATGAATACTGAAATTAGCAATATGCTTACAGATTGATTCCTTTGTTATTGCCAGTTCTATTGCCCGAAGCATGTGCATGTATGAACCCTATTTGCATTAGCAGCTGCTTCAGAGAATAGGAGCTAGGTTAAACTTTTTGTATCATGCTCCTTTATGTTTGTCATAAAATGGTTGAAGTTCTCTTGACATATGCATGAAAGCTTCACCAGTTTGAATAATGTTATTCCAACACGCAAGCCTAGGAGTGATCGCAAAAGTAATAACGTTACCTGATATGTGAACTGAATTTGAAGGAATCGCAAAGTAAAAGTATAGATGTTAGGTTTCTGTGCTTCTTTATTTCCTTAACTTTGTTAAAAGCTGAAACAGAATGGTTGCATGAACTGTAGCTAGTTAATATTGCAAGACTTCATTTGGTTTTGCTGAGTAGTTCAGATATTATAGCCGAAGGAAGTGTTTGTTATTTTCCATGGCCATTCAGAATATGCAATAAATGCAGCGCAATAAATATCTGGCAACTGCAAGAAGTTCTCGTCTAAAGTTTTACCATGAAGTGAACATGTTTTGGCAATTGTGTCAAATATTGCTCAGCTTGTGTTTAATTCATTGTTCAATAAAGCCTGATTTTTGAGCTATAAGTTTTGCGTTTCATAACTGCATTTAGAGGTGACCTGTCCCATTGATGTGCAGCCACTACGCCAAAGTGTAATGCTTCGTTTGATATTCAACGAACCGTACAACGCTCTCATTTTTGCATGAATCTTTCAAGGTTTAGTGCTTACGGGTAATACCGCTTTTCCATTGTTACTTGTAGCAGTCTATTCGTTTGCTACCTTGAAAAATGCAGACATCACTACCCTGCAGTAGAAGGCAAATTTGAAATTTGTTTCATAACTGTGAACTGCGTGTCGAAACTCTTCACAGAACACAAACTGCAGAAAGAATATGCAAGTATGACAAAGAGAAAATTTGGTTGAACCATAAAAATCTGCCACATATGGGGAGTTGCTATTGCGGAGTAGTTGGTTTTTTTATAGATTTCAAAGTGCCTAATAAGTGAAGATTTTAAAAACACTTTCCATTTGAATCCTACGTTTTAAACCAAAATATTCAGCTTTTTCTTGTTGCTTGTAGTATCTCGTGCATATAAGGAAATTTTGATGATTATTGAAAAAGCAGGTTGTGAAAGCGAATCCTGGCTATGTATAGTGATGAAATTTGCATAAATGCCTTGAAGGCTAGATTGGAACGAACTAGTGTTTTTCTTGCAGATGGACATCATTCTTCACGACAAACAAGTGAATGATGTAATCAACATTTTGGTTAACATAACAGTCGATGCTTTCATCATGTATTTGCTCGCATTGTGTTACTAGCCTATGCAAAAGAATCAATTCAGGATTTAAACTTGGTAACCTTTGATGAATAATGAATCAATTGCCTATAGATGTGCACCACATCGAAAATGCATGATATATGTGAATTTCCTAACTGTAAACGATTTTGTGTCAACTTTTGCGAGTTTGTGTGCATCAATTTATTTTATATCGATTCAAAATCTAGCTTACAACATGCATACGTAAACTAATCTAAATCGATACCTAAACTAATATATGTAACATAAATACTTTTAAAGTCTATTAACGATCAAAGAAAAAAATTAAAACTAATGTCTGTATGCATATTTACATACGTTGCATTTGCAGCTAGGGCTCTCTCACTGTTTCATCATATTATTTTTAAATGTTTAGACTTTCTGCCGATTTCATATGATTTGGCAGTCCATCTCAGGCTATTTGAGCCAAAGGTGAACTTGATTTGGCCTATAATGTTGTAAATTATTGGTTTCTCTTAGTACTTAGATAGAAGATTTTACTTTCAAAATTTTTTTGCGCGAAGAAAGTGTTTAGTTTGTTCAGAGTTTTGCAAATTTCAATGTAGAGGAACGTTAACCGGGAAACATGTATAGTACACAGTCTTGACTTCGAAACTAAATCACCATTTGAACTAAGATGGTCATTATATAAAATTCTAATGGCACATTCTCGGGTTTTTTCAATTTTCTGCAAGGAATTAGCTAATGAGGAATATCATACTAAAGGGCAATAATCAAAATTTGAGTAAATGAAGCTCTAGACAAGAATCTTCTTTTCATCGAAAGCAACAAATTTTTAGCCTGTTTAAAGCATTAAGTTGTGGTGCAGCTTTTGTACAACTTTCAGAGATGTGCTTTTCAAATTGTAGCTTATAATCTAGGTAGATCCCTGACAGCTTTACTGTCTCTTTCGTTTTTATTGGTTCACCTTTCTATTAAAGTACTCCCCACCTAAGTTTGCTTGATGCTTTCTAATAGGTACTGCGTGAAATTTTTCTGGGTTAGCTATCATTTGATTTTGTTTGAGCCAATTCGAGTTCAGATTAGTTCCTAAATTCACTAAATTTAAGATTTAATGGATCGGTGAAGTACATGAAATTTGAATTTTGTGCACTTACAAATGCAACTATGGCATAGCCAGGACACGCTTGTGCACACGCAGCCTCACTCGTACCCACACACACACACATCCACAAACACATCCACAAAGGGGGTTATGCCACATTTTTCAACTTATAGAAGCGCTTTGCTTTGAAAATAGAAGGTGGATGGACTGCAGCAGATTTTGTGACAGAATTTTGTATAGGTGTTTGCTAACTTAAATTCTCTGCAAGGTGTTCTATAGATGCTAGGGACAATTGGGGCTGATGGACAATAAACCTTAATTTGATCCCATCTAATGATGCGCATGCCACTCTGGAAATAATTCTGTGAAATCAGAGGAATGAGAAGGCAAAAACGTGAAGTTTTGTATGCAGTTTTATGATGCCAAGCCCATTATTGAAAGTCTTTGCATTTAAGTATAACTAAGTCTCATGTGAACGACGTCAAAATTTGACGCCTTAGCAAATCGCGGAGGAAATTAAAGCTCTTAATGTGCGGTGATATTGAATGGGATCTTACACAGAATGCATGCAGTTATCTCAGCTTGAAGCCAAACATCACAATCTTCTTGTTTTAGCGACTAGGTAGTCAACAGCGAACCATTTGAGCATAATGTGGTGACTGCCCGTTCATGCAGGGAGTTTGACAATTGAGCAAAGTCGCATGAAAGCATGGTAAATAAACTTTAGAACAGTATTCCAGCTGAAGAAAATTGCAATAATTACTTGAAAATGGTACGTGTAATGAACATAGGCATCTTCGTGTTGCCAAGATGAAAAACAGAAATGCTACAATGGCATATTTAGCGCTTACCTCAGAGTAAAGAGTGAAGTCCATGTTACTAGAGAATTATTCTACTTCAGTACTACTGCTGTGGACTCAAATTGCCTTGGAAGAGCAGCAATATTGGTAGCATTGTATTCAGCATGCGATCAAAATCTGCTTGCTCAAGCATGTGATTCAATAATCTTCAATTCACACCCATTGACCTTACCTGTTACATCGATTATCCCTAATGATTCGCACACTATAAAAATAACAGTTTTATTACTGTGCGTTTCCATTTTCGTAAAAGCGCTATCAGATTTGCGCATACCGATCTATCAAAAAAGGAAGGCCAATTTAGAAAACATAGGGATATTTGCAAATTTTAAAGACAAAGGATTTCCATGTGAGCGTAATGAAAAGGGAAGAATTGCGCGGCATCATGCACAATGCTGTAATCAGTGTAAAACTCTTTCTACCTAATAGGCAGATGATTTCTTGCGATTCTTGAGGTTGAAAATCTTCTCTATATCCACTGATGGTGTTGCTGAAGCTCTTACCCTTAAGCTCACGGGCAATGATGATACTGGCAGAGATAACCTAAATGATAAGACAAATCCGACAAAGAGTGGTGCTGTACGTAAAATTGTACAGACTGTATCAAATAGCTAACTGCAAAACAGATTGCGTAAATGTCCATCCATAAAGGGTTCAATGTAACTTGCAAAAAAGAATTGAAAATCTGTACCGGAAGTGTTTTTTAATTAGGAAGTCAGGTCAAGTTGGAACACATGCATGTTTTCCGTAACGCGTAGCTGCGAGCGGCTTGATCTGGTAAGGTGCGAGCTGCAAGCAGATCCAAAATCAGGTTCGAGCTGCGAGAAGAGTCAAAGTCGGTTGCGAGCTGTGAACAAAAAATGAAATCAATGCGATATTTGTAGTGTCTGTTCGGTGATACCTACAAAAATCTCTTGAAAGTTGAACCAGAGGCCATATCAAAAGGGATATGGAGGACGTCATGCCTCCCGTGGAAAAAGCTTTGCCGGCAAATCTTGCCTTTTTCTGCAGATTATACGATCTTTTTGATAACATTTGCAACTTTTGGCACAAAGTGCACCATGTCTGAGATCATTCGATGCGCCCAAGATAGGTGTCTAGCATGCTGTTGGCAATGTAAGTAATAGTTTAGGAAAGTTTCCTCAGCAAATCCTATGACTTTTCAATAGGTTGTGCAGCTCATCAGCTGAGATGCAGCGATATTCACTTGGTGCAGTGTAAAATTGCAGTGATTAAGCTGCTTAGTGCATGAGACTGCATTATTTCCCACTTAGTATCTTCAATTCCAGTCCATTTCTTCCCTTCAAAGCAACATGCCTCAATAAGATGTGAAATGACAAAAACATCTTATAGATAGTTTTTCATTGAGACAGAAATCGCAACATTTTCATGTTCTTACTGGCACATATGTGGTGCTAAAAAGGGTGTTTACCACATTTATAGGCAAAGTAAAGAGCGTGGCTATCAAAAGGAAATTTATTGGGGGCTCCGCCTAAAAACCCCTAGCCTTCCCCTATCCTTCCCCTATCCTTCCCCTATCCTTCTGGCAAAAGTTCATTGTGCACCCACCCCCAAAGATGTCGTTTCAGAGCTGCCCTATTTGATCACATAAGATCGAATCGAAAGACCGCGATATAGATCAAAGAGTGTTTCACTCTTTCGAGAAGGTGTATGAGAAGACAAAGGACATGATAGGGGTCTATGTTAAAGCAGAAGGAATAGAATACCGTCGTAGAGGAAGTGTGAAACGTGAAAAAAGTTTTCTGAGGTGCGAGTGAAGTTAACGTTTGATGCGAATAGATTAGCTCACAACGCTGCCTAGCAGCGATTGAATGCAAGTTTTCAAACCTGGAAGAAACTACTTCAAGAGAGAAGTTTTTGATACTCAAATCTGGAAAATTATTGTTTAGGAAATTGCAAAAGCTTTACCCGGTTATGTGATAAATTTTGAGCAAAGTACGAAAATGAACGAAACATTTCCAAAGAACATTTATCTGCAAGGGGGTTGCACCCCTCTCAACCCCACAAGACTGCATCCTTAATCTGGCTTTCTTCGGAAAAGGAAAGTGTATTAAAATTTTTCAGAAAATAAACAGCAAATTTCAATGCTTTTCATAGGGTTTTCAAATTACCTTGTTGAGACACAATGGCTTATACTTTTTCTTTTCAATTATATCATTCTATTTTGATTTTTGTTCGTAAAGATTGGTGTTTTATGGAAAAGCTACCAACAAGTACCTAAACTACACCCATAGGAGAACACTTTGAATTGTACACAACGACTACTCTTCTTTCTTTGAAGAACGTCTTCGCCAATCAAATCAATGCACAATTCATACCAAAACTTTGTACAGGAGTCTAATTGGCCATACTTGAGGTTAGGCCTCTGCCACTAGCGGCACGCTAAATATGGCGCATTTGCTCTTGTGAATTGATGCGCAGCACAGGCACTTAAAAAAGAAAGAGAGAATAGGAAACGAATTGTATTAATAACTTTAGGACTAAGTGGGGTCTTTCACAAACTCAGAACTTTTACATCTATGGCACACACTTGCTTGTTTACACATGATAACCCCTCAGATGATGCATCGTTCTGCTGGGGAACCATAGCAGAAACTAATTTACAAAATATACATAGCTAATAACTAATATTTATGATAAAAGCAGATAAAAATAGCACATAAATTAAAGAAAAATATAGGAATCATATACATGGAGCTATGTAAGCATCGTCTTCAGTTTCACATTAAACATTGGGAAAGCGTTGGATTTTCTACAGTCAGTTGGCCGTGAGTTTTAAGGTATAGCTTTTAAACATGGCGCTTCCCACTTGCTAACATTGCCAAAATGGTACTTAGTAAATTTTGGTTGCGGAGGCCTGATTTAGGTACGGCAGTCCCGTTTGGGGTAGTGCAAGCATTAAAACTTACAAAACCTGCAAAAGCTACGAAATCGAGCTGTAAGAATTGTTTGTACAAGTACTCATGGGACTAACTTAGAGCTACCAATAAAGAATTTCTGTTGGTTTACTGTTAAGCAGCTCAATGATAGAGAAACCGTTTAGATTAATTATAAGCTTCTTTATAATGAGGCACGGGGATGCGTAAAAGAACTATTTCATAGGCTGTCGAAGTTGGAAGTGAAGTAACTCTACATCGTCTACGTCAAGCAGAAGCACCATATAAAATCAATATTTACTGACAGGGCTCAGACCACACCAAGTATCACATTTATTGAAAATGAAAAGTTAATTAATGATGAAATTGTTATAGCTGAGACCTTTAATCAGTTCTTCACTAACATCATAGATACAATTAATATCACTCCTAGTGAATTCATAACTAGCTCAACAGGCCATCTGCTAAATCCTGTTGAAATTGCTATTGACAAAGATGGACATTACCCCCAGCATTCTAAAGATTAAGGACAAGGAAGGTGGACAATACCTCATCTTTTGAGTTCGAATCAGTTACTATGACAACAGTTAGTGGAGAAATATCAAGACTAAATCCAAAAAAGCATCTATGATTCATAGTGTTCCTCCAAGGGCACTAAAAGAAAATGAGGACATTTTTGCACCATTGCTAAAACAATTTTCAATAACTCAATGTCTCAGAATGAGTTTCCTCATGACCTAAAACTATGTGACATAAATACCTTGCGTAAAAAGGATGAAGCTACGGATAAGCGTTATTATAGGCCTATTACAGTATTTTGCACTCTCTCTAAAGTATTTGAGTGTCTTCTATACTCTCAGATGACTGATGTGGCTTTAGGGTAGGTTTCAATACACAGTATTTACTATTGAGACCAATGGATACTTGCAAGGATCCCCTAGATACAAAAGAAGTGGCTGGTGCCTTACAAATGGGTCTTTCTAAGGCGTTTGGTTGCAT
>WIPJ01001441.1:140543-163233 GCA_018155075.1 Cassiopea andromeda
AAGTCATATTTCAAGCTTATTTAATAGAGCTAGTCAGAAACTACACGCCCCAGCTAGAGTATCCACACTCATGGATCCTGTAAAGTTACATCTCCTAATGAACAGTTTCATAAATGCGCAGTATGGCTACTACCCCCTAATTTGGATGTTTAATGAGAGATATCTAAATGCAAAAGTGAATAAAATCCATGAAAGAGCACTCATAGTGGCTTATAAAAATACTCATGCCGACTATGAAGCTTTATAATGCTTGATGATTAAAATATAAAAAACCAAAAACAGCCTAATCCTAGCTTCATGAGAGAGCTTTTAAAGCCAAGAGATTAACAATATAATTTAAGAAATAAAAATACTCTTGATATACTAAAAGATATATGGTATAGAAACAGTGCAATTTATTGGTCAAAAACTGTGCCTAATACTACCCCCCCATGTTGGAGTGTCTCCATCATAAATGGCATTCAAGAATGAATTAAGATCCTGCAAAATAAAGTGTGATTGCAGATTGTGCAAAATAGTTATCTCTATGGTTGGTTTTATTCAACCTTTGTTTAACTTTGTACCATTTAACTTATCTTATATCCATACTGATAGTTGGCTTTAATTAGCTTTATATTAGCTATATTATCTATTATTGTAAGCCAACTCAAAATAAATTATTAAATAAATTATTTATTATCATTATTATTATATATATATATAATATATATATATATATGTATAATATCTTCAGGATGCAATGTTTACAGAACATTATTATTACAATTGATTGATTGATTGATTGATTGATTGATTGATTGATTGATTGATTGATTGCATATATATGTATGCATTTACATGGTCATTGAGTTACCCTACTTTCTCGAATAGAAGTTGCGGCTTCTATTTCTTTTTTCTATTCTTTAGTGCGGTTTTTATTTGAAGGCGGCTTCTACTTACCTCAACTCTCTATCGGTAATTCGTCAGATGGCACTGTTTATAAACGTTTTTCCATGAGTCGGGTTATAATGTGATAATACCTTATTTCTAGAATATGAAACGATTCTTCATTTTTCCGAAAGCTCATAGTCACGCAAAATGTTGTGTAATTTCTTTTCCTTGTCTCCCATGTTAGAAATAAAAAATCTGATAAGTGAATATGGCCTTTAACTCATTGATTCATTGATTCATCAGTCATTCCTTCATTCATTCATTCATTCATTTTTAAATATATTTATACATTTATTTATATGAGAATTGCGGCTTATATTTGAGGGAGGCTTGTTTTAACTATTTTTAATCCTACCTGTGGCTTGTATTTAAGAGCGGCTTTTATTTGAAGGCGACTTCTATTAGAGAAAATACGTAATTAGTTAGTGATATCTGTCTGTGAATGAACGAACCTTAAGTATACAAATATTCAGTATTATTCTTTGTCTTAACTGAACATTACAACTGGTTATGAGGATCAACATTGTTTCTTCCTACTCGCATGTTCGGCCGTATGGATTTAGCATCGTTATTGCCGTTTGATCCACATTCCGCTCCTAGTTCGATATGCCAACGCTGGCAGGTCTGGCGACGAAGATTCAAAACATATCTCCCAGGTTTAAACAACACTAATGCAACAAAGCAACGCGCTCCTCTTTTATATCAAGACTGGCAAGCAGCCCAAGAAATGTTTGACACCATTCCTGAGAATAGTGCAAACGATGTAATCATCGTTTGCACTATTCTCAGGAATGGTGTCAAACATTTTGCTATAGCCCTCGAAAAGCTTGATGAACATTCCTGCCGTAGAAAAGCGTCATTTTCGGAATTGTTCACTGCCGACTAGCGAAGCAGGGACCAGATGAGACAGTACCCAGTATGCGACACAGCTTCGTCAACTGGTATTTCATTGTAAATTTAATGATATAAGTACGGGATAAGGTCCGCTATAATTCAGAACTGTGCGTCCAAGCAGCTCTTTCTATACGCTCTTCGTGAAGAGAACTTGACCCTGACCTCGTTATTATCAAAAGCTAGAGCATGTAGAGACAAATGAAAGTCATGCAGTTGGCGTAGAGCAAACACTAGAGGAAGTCCTTACCCTGCAACACAAGACCTTTCCCAAACTTTTCAATCGTATTGGTTGTTTACGTAATTTTGAAGTCATGCGCCGTATCGGCAAAAGCATACCCCCAGCTACACAAGCCGCTAGGTACATTCCTGTTTACATGCGGCGCAAAGTGTTGGAAGCTTTGAACGAGTTAGAAATTCAAGATATTACTGAACGTGTAGATGCCCCAACCCCAGAATTTTTACCAGTAGTAGTAATTCCAAAGAAAGATGGAAGAGTCTGCCTGTGCGATGACATGCTAATATCAAATAAGGTGATAAAGAGGACCCGTCACCCTAGTCCAGCCATTGGTAAACTATCTCATTTAATGAATGGTGCTACTGCATTTCTAAACTTGGTTGTAAAATCAGGCTATCATCAATTGGCACTTGCACCCGAATGTCATTACATTGCAACTTTTGCCATGTACAAGGGCCTGCGTTGCTATAAGAGACTCAATTTTGGCACCAACGCAACCGTTGAAATCTTTCAAAATGTCACACACAATCAGATACTCGACATCACTGACGTTTGGACATAAGCGATGATGTTATTGTTGTCGGAAAAGATCAAGAAGCTCATGACACCACCCTGCAAGCAATGTTCAAACAATTTGCAAAGCTTGACTTGCGTTGAACCTCAGATTAATGCTTGTTCAATCAGAAATCACCAACTTACTTCGGATTTGTTTTTACCGCACAAGGATTGTCTGCTGATCCTAATAAGGTCAGAGCAATTCACGACGTTCCTCCGCCGACATCAGCTAAAGCAGTACTCAGCTTTCTAGGAATGGCTAGTTACTGTTCGAAGTTTATTCACAATTTCAGTCATCTAGTAGACCCCCTAGAGGACTTACCAAGAAAATGTTCCCTTCAAATGGACAGGAAAACATGAAAACGCATTCAAACAGCTCAAAGCCGCTCTTTTCTGCTCTACAGTTACGTCGTATTTTGACCCTACAAAGGAGACTGAAGTCGTTACTGGTGCGTCCCTGTACGGTTTATCTGCAATCCTAACGCTAACTACCCCCGGAAAGGACGATCCCAAAATTATAGCCTAAGTTAGCAGATTCCTGACACCTGTGGAAATACGATATTCACAAACAAAACGTGAAGCGCTAGCTATCGTCTGGACTGTAGAAAGATTACATACATATCTCTAAGGAAGTCCTTTTACATTGTATACAGATTGTAAACTAATGGAACTTTGTTTCAACAATCCCCGTTTAAAGACCTCAGCTTGAATTGAAGAATGGAATTTGCGACAGCAGGACTTTTCTTTTTATATTGTGTATGAAAGGGATAACAATAGCCATCTGATTTCCAATTAAGGCAAAGCGTTGATGACTCTCACAAAAGCTAACATGAACGATCAGCTGAAATGTACGTAAACTTCCTATCTCTCATATTACTCCGAAAGCAATGACAATAGAAGAAATTAAGGTAGCTATCTGTAACGATGCGACAACGCAGCATTTCATTGCTATACTTCGTAATACACAAACTTTAGACTCGGTCACCAAAGCGACAAGTACTACTTTACCGTCTAGTGTTATAAAGCCGACTTGCCACATTTTCATAGGCTTCGAGAAGAACTCATTGTCGCTGACAAAGAAAATACTGTTTTGCAAGGATCCAGAATTGATATACCAAAACTCTTAAAGATCTCGTGCTGTAGCAATCGCTTATGAGAGGCATCAAGGGCTGGTTAGAACGAAAATGCTACTGAGGGAAAAGATGCGCTTTCCCTTTATTGATGAACTACCTTAGCAACTGTTGAGACCATAGAGTTAATAGAACTAGAGCGCTGACTGACTAATCCCATTGTATACAAAACAGGGGCCCAGCATGCAAATCCATAATGGCGCCCTAGTAAGGCAGAAAGTTAGTGTACACTAGACGCAAAAAGGAAATAAATCATGTTTCCGCTGCTTATTTCACGGATATTATAATACATTACTTCAGCACCCAAGACAATTGATTTGCTGTGGCTAATGAGAAATAAACAGTTTGGGCAGCCACTTTCAATTTATGAAGTGGCCTCCTAGCATGATTTCTTGAACTTGTATCCTAAAGTCAGGATATCCTTTCTCTGAATATCATAAAGTTTTGTAGTACATTGCCACAGACATGTGCCTAGGTACATTTCTTACATTTTGGGGGCATCATACCCTCCCATTTGCATATCACTGGATAGCCATTAAAAATTGCCATATCCTCAAAAGCATTCCTTGCTAACTTGATCCAGGCAGATATGAGGAATTTGATACTCTTTAAATATATAGAAATCATATACTATATGATAGCCCTCCTTCTATACGTTCTGAATATGCAAGAAAATTCCAGGGTTTCCTTAGGGGAGGGTTGTTACAACAGAAAACAACTCAACAAAATCCTTGCATTGGCCTTGTATGTACATGCTTTTGTCATCAAATAATCACTCAGTAATCCTCAATATAACCGAAAAATAAAGCTCTATCAACTTATTCCCCCTCTACCTTGATTTTTTCAACCTTATTTGAGTTAGGCACTAACTGATGCAATGAGACAAAAATATGGATTTCAGCTGTTCCTGGTGTTTTCGGCTATCTATGTACATAATTTTACGCAGCGTAAGAGGTTAATATTACGGAAATAATTATCTATTTCCAATATACATTCCCATTAATCATATTTCAAACGTCTGTTAAACTTTTGCAATGCGAACGTAGTTTCCGTGTGGTCTTTTGCCTGACTACGCTACCATTTTGACTTTACATAGTGGACCCCGATCACGTGACATAGCGAGCTCTCTAGTCCTATTATCTCTATGGTTGAGACTATATCTCGAAATTGTATAACTGATTCAACGGAATTCAATGAACACAGATCGATTCGAGAACAACGCCAGCCATCAATTTACGTATATTTCAATTCCCGTCTTAATTCTACCAAGTTCTTTCCCAATCTGAAAATCTTAGACTGAATCAACTCTAATATAGGCTACTTTTAATTACTACACATGTTACTTCCCAACCAACCAAATTCAAAGATTATACAGACGTCAAAAAATTAACTTTACTCATACATAGGCTAAAAAACAGGAAACATAGTCACTTGCCGCGAGCAGCAAGCATAGGCACCGCCATTACGCATACACTACTTAAAATATTTAGTAACACAAAATCAATATTTTAAAGACTAAATAATTAGAAAATACGCACGTATGCTGAAACGAAATGAACAAGATGAGTAACAAAAAGCGCGAGACATAGCGCGGGTCAGTGGAAACCCCGAAAGCAACTTCTTATAGGCCAGGTGGAAAAAGGGAGAATCGTTACTCGGAGGTGAAGTCTATGGCATGTGGTGGACTTTGTCAATTTCGGGGTGCTGATTTCGAAAATCGATGTTATACCGGCAAATTTAGGGGCTTTCATACTTTTTTGACACTTAAAGTCTCCTTTTAACTTAAAATGGCAGTCCTTGCCTTACATCACTTTTTAACATTTCCGAAACTGTTTAGCCAAAGAAAGCTGATCAAATATGATGCCTAGGGGTAGAAAACTAATTTTTCACAATTAGTTTCAACATTTATTGCCTTTTCAACCTCGATTTCGTGCCCAGAAACATGTTTTAGATGGAAACCAATACTATTTTGTATAAGTACAGTAGAAAACTCGTCAGTATAAGTACAGTATAAGTACAATAAATGCAAAACTGAATCCTAACGACGTTTATTCATGCTTGAATCATATTCCAATTTGAATATGATCATTGGTGATTTCTGTAGAGACAGGCAATGGGCTTGTCTTGATAAAAATTTTGAAATACTATTCTCAAACAATCTACCCCACTCAGCAGCATACTTAATTAGCCCTAACCAAAGACGCAGCAGCACTTGATATAGCTATAGTTTCTTTACAAACTGGCGAAAATGTCTTCATCTTTATCCGATTCATCTAAGTCACTGTCCGCAGTGATGTTCAGTTCTTCCTTACTACCACTGTCATCGTCATTCATAAACATATCCGCAACATCATCGGGAAAGCTTGCAAAACTCCATCGAACATTGCATTCTTCATCCCATCCAGAGTTCTCTGTGGGTTCCGAATGAACAATCAAATGGCAGGTATTTCAATAGTTCAATGCAAAGTTATTGGCTCGCATCAGATGTAATGTCAAATTGGACTTGCATGGAGGAAGGAGGCTTAAATCTATTATTTTATTATCTTTCTTAAACCTTTGCTTGAACATTTTATATCGCAATCGGTTTACAGAGGTGACATGCAGATCCCCATATAGACAACACACAAATTTCTCAATTATTTCTGTTTGAATTTCTGAGAGCGTAGCAGACTCTAGAAGTTTCCAATTCTCCAAAAGCATCAATGAATTAGTCCAAGCAAAACATCTCTTTTCCATTTGTCGAGTGCTGGTTAGGAGGCATCCACTATTTTTCTCGCGTTGCCTTTTCCATTATCGATAAGAACATGAATGTTTTGAATTCACGGGCAACAAAGAGTACTAAGATATTATTGTCACCAGAAGGGGACCTGACCATGACATAATCGCCAGATGGAATACCAGCAGCAATGTCAAGGGCAATCAATTTTGTATCTCCTTGCTCATGGTTACTTGTCATGGAAGGGAACAACATGACTTCATTCTCAGTCACCTTCATGCAATGGTGTTTCCCAGAAAAAATTATTTTCCTGCCAGGACAATACTTATCCTCGGTTAGTGCTCTCAAAAGAAGAGTAAAAAGCATTTCCTTATTTTCTCCATTTTTTAAAAAGTTTTGAACGTCCTATGGAAGCTTCATATCTGGGCTACTCAATACGTAACGCTCACTCACTCCTCTTTTTTGTCGTCCTCCTGCTTTAATGCTATTTTCTT
This sequence comes from Cassiopea andromeda, assembly GCA_018155075.1. Taxonomy (NCBI): domain Eukaryota; kingdom Metazoa; phylum Cnidaria; class Scyphozoa; order Rhizostomeae; family Cassiopeidae; genus Cassiopea; species Cassiopea andromeda. The sequence goes on from WIPJ01001441.1 coordinate 147,498, forward strand.
TGTAAGTATCACAGACAAACAGTAAAAATAGTTAAAAACTCTGCTGGTATAAGTGAAATAATTTCCAAGCAAGATCCCTAATTGTCTCCACTTTGTAAACTGTACTCCTGATGGCAGCCGCAAGGTCCGGGAAGTAGTAAGAAAGCCGACTCGGAGGGGGCATCTCATCTGGTGCGAGCAGTAAAAGGTCAGCCAAAGCAACATCCAATAGTTTGCTTATGACAGTCTTTCTGATTGCACCATCTGGTGTGCCAAGAGGAATTGGCACGGGGGCAAGAGGATATGACACAACTTTCTCTAGGTCTACTCCCATTTGATGCTCATTTGAACAAGCAACAACTATACCTAAGGAATTTCTTTGAAACGTAAGCTCTTTCGTTTTTTCGTAACTCTTCAATTTAGATTTACAAAAGGAGTCCTTGAATCCTTTGAAAGGCTCTTTTTGTATTGAAGAGAAGAGCATTTGATCTGTCGTCTCATTTGTTAGTCTTTCTTCGGAAAGCTTCATTAGCTCTTCCCCTCTGCTTTGAACGGTCAGAAAAGACTCACTTATCTCGTCACTAATTGGATTTCACGAAACAAGATTGAACAGTTTGCTTTGCTCTAGCTCAGGGTCAAATGGATCGATGAACTGGGCCTTAAGAGTTGTCTTGATTTCTTCCACAGGTCTGTTTGATTTGATTCTTGCACTTGGTCTCAAGCATTTCCTCGTGCATGGTGTTGATCGCAATCCAGCTATTTCCAGCAAAGATTCTGCAAATTTTGCTTGATAAGGCCTATTCATGACCCACTTTACAACGGTCTCTGGCTTGGATCCAAATTGTGTTACACTTCCTGAAAGATACTTGAAATTTAAAACTATTCAGTCAAACATTTTATATGTAATGAAAAGGTCACAATATAACTTTTAGGAAGTTGTTAGGCTCTTTTCTTCTGCTTCTACTTTTTTGGTGCTACCAGGCTTCTACTTCTGTAAGAAAATCTCTTGAAAATTCTAAATTTGTCCCGCATTGGTCCTAGATCTTTTGTTCCTCAAGACTGTGCAGTATATCTATTCAATATATTGATTGTTGCATTACTAGCATAGAAAGCAACGTATATACTGCTAATTACAATTTGTATTCAAGTTATGATGAAGACAAACCTGCTGTCTTTGCCTGCTTCATATAAGTTTGCTCTCCAGCCAGATCAACGGCCTGTCCTATGACTAACTCGTTGCATCTTACAGACATTCTTTGTTCTAAAAGCTCTTCTTTTGCTTCGGGATGACTGGATTCGAGAAATTCCTGTGATTTCAAGTAATAGGTACCATAACGTGCATAGTGTAGGCGATTTGTCACAAAGCAAGATGGTAGGAACTTTTTCCACATAAGGATTCTTAATTCAAAGTCATTGCGGTTGATGGAGAAATGAAATTGATGCATGCTATCTAAAAGTAGCATATATTGGCAACAAAATTCTGGTGTCTTACCGAAGTCTCCTTTCAAGCAACTTATTTTCAGTGAATGATAATTTTTGTTATACTCTTTAATGATGCCTTGATCCAGAAGTGCTCTAATATCTTCAGCTCCATGATTATTTTGGGCAAATGTTGCTAGGACCTCTGGAACTACCGGCAAAAAAACGTTCAATGAAGCGCCTTTTCTAATGCTTCTGCAAATGTTTCGTGGACTCTAAAGCATCTATTGTAGTGCTTTCCGCTCATCACCCTAGAGATACATCCAGAACTACATAGTCCTGCTTGAAATAGTACATCCTCAAACCACTAACAGCCACCATCTTGCCAATCACACTGAAAATGCCATCATTGCATGAAATCCTCCAAGTTTAATTATGATATCAGGCCAGGCATCTGGGTGGGTTGTTCCATATGACTTGGAAGGCCTTCATCGCAGCACCAACATCAAATGTAATATGTGTGTAATACATGTTTGCTTTTACTGCTAACTGTCTTGAAATATGAAATATCTCAACTAGGGTCCCATATTCTGTAATGGGTGTTGGGATTGGGGGCAGGTATTTTATCTTTGTTGCCTTACTATCAGCAATTTTAAACAAACATATGATCCATCCCAAAAAGCGAGGGTGTAGTTGATCATGTGAATTGAGATACCGTACAGATTTCCACAGTGTCAGCAGCTTTGAACAAACTGCAGCTGCTTCAAGTCGTACTTCAGTCATTGCCATTCCTGCAAAGCTTGGCCGCTCTATCTTTGGATTGATCCTCTAATGAGACACTGCAGATGGAGGAGGAAGCTGAATTTATCTTCTTTTCGATTTGTGGATGATGACATCTTGATTACGAAGTATAGATGCTGATGACTCTTCTTGAAAGGTAACACCTGGAGTTGTGTGGATCGATCCAAAACCAGCTGTGGTTTCAACGTTTCTGTCAAAGCTTTCCCATCAGAAAATTGTTGGAATCTGTTAGTAAAATATATTCTTGTTAGTGTTCGTTTAGAGACCAATTTGATAACCAATATGTGCTGATAGCGATAGGGATTAGGGCCGATAATATAAAGGATTCATACATTCATAGGCACCCTCATGACAAAAATAGTGCAATAACATCAGCGGCAAACGGCAATTTGTGCATTAAGTGTTGAAAATTGGGAGGGCATGTACCCTTTATGCCCCTCGATTCCAACGTGCATAAATGATAGATATCCTGGCTAGGTTTAGTGAAAATGATGGAATAAACACCTAGCATCTCATGCCAATACATTGCTGCAAACGTGCTTCCTTAATTAACGTTATCGATGCTATGGAGAGAATGATATAACGTACTTTATTTCCCTGTACAGCTGGCTAAAGATTAAGGGTCAAATCTATCTCTTTAAACCGTTGAAAAAGTTCGGCCTGTGCCGTTTCGATTTCATTTACATCATCATATGATATAGAGTGTGCAAGCCTTGCCAGGATAGTGATTGGCAGCTTCTGGCCAGTCAAGGTATGAAGACCATGGTCAATGGAGGTATGTTTTTATCTCAAGTACTTCCCTTTGGAAAATGCGTATATAATGTTTTGACAGGATGAATCAGATAGTCTGTTGACATCGTCGGTATAATAATGGTGGCCGTCCTTTGAAGATAGAAGGATTTTCATGAAAGCATCCAGCACTTCTGGATATTGTCTTTCAATAGAATTGAAACTTTCGACGTTTGGAGGCCATGGCAGGCTGGTGCCTTTCTCGATATGTTTGAGTATCAATTCTCTCAAGATATTTGCAGATTTTGCAACAGTTACTTGCTGAGATTAGGGAGTTTCTCGGGATACTACTTGACTGTGGAGGCATTCCCTGTTAATAAGTGCATGTGGTAGGGGTATTCAGGGGCTAAGAAAACTAATTTATGCTCACAGGACTTCTGCAGCCGATCCTTAAGCTTCTTCCGAGCATGCCAATTTCCAAGACTGCCACTATTCAAGCATTAGTGTCTCCATGGACAAGCAATGTTGTCTGCCAAAGATGTTATTATCAACAAGGGCAACTGCAGCATCGTAATTGCAGACAGACCGCGCTTCGTTATTGGGCACTGCTTGAATATCCTCTCCAATAACTCTGGTGTATTCACGATAGCATTTTATCATGTTTATTGAACTCTTTTGCTATCAAATCATTGCTTCTGATGGCAATATTTATCTCTGTATCATTTCTCTGAGTAGCAGCATCTTTTAATGCTTTTTCAGCTGTTTCAGTCACAATTTTAGCCAACTGTTACTTTTTATGCTACAATTTTATCACTTTTTTTTTACAAATCATGCATATATCAGGAAAAAGTCCTCTTAGATGTGACTACCTTTCTTTTTGTTGCTCGAATAGCCTTGGCAACCGGATCTTGCATTTGGGGACTCTTCATCTTTCTCTTCTTTAAAGCTCAGCCGTACATAAATTTTTGCTAACATTCTCGATGATAATAATATCCTTTAGCATCAAATTTTCTAGAGATCCCACTACACTATTCACTGTGCCAATTGTCTCCACCCAGGTTTTCTCTTATAATCTTGCACTCGAGAAGTGATTGGTGAGAGCTTTCACATATGCAAATTAGATTTTCAGAAGTTTTGATTGTTGGATAGGTGAATGATACAAATGTTCCTCGCCATTTCATAGCTATGTCTTCAACTGATCCTGACAGGAAATACTACCTTATCTAATGGGGATCTAGTTAGTAGGTAGGCAGCAATCAGAGCATTATTCTCGTAACGTACAATTCAAGTCAAGAAAAAGACGTCATGGTGCTTCAAGTCTGATTCTCAAGTGACTAATTTTTACAATTTCAATACATTTAATCATAATCACAACTACGGGGTCCGGATACATGCACGACAATAACAGGACATGATGGAGATATCACTTACGATTGACGATATTTTAAACTCATAGAATTTAAGCTCATTCACACACACATGCACATACACATGCATTAAAAATTACGCACGAGGGATCACATTGTGCATTACAACTGGACATTCAAGAGAGATGCGATAATGTACAGACCTATCATCATAACATATCTTGTACAAAGCAACATTTCATTACTGGATAGCAATGGTTACTTTGTTTACCACTAATCTTTGAAAGTAAATCAGAACGAGAAAAAGTACTGAACTAGACATGTAAACGATTACGACATAATCTTTTTTAGCGATTTCGTTTTGAATCAAAGTTCTAAAACTACATCAAGCACTGCTACATCTGTGGTTACGGCTAATTAAGTATGCTAATGAGTGGGGAGATTGTTTGAGAATAGTATTTCAAAATTTTTATCAAGACAAGCCATTGCCTGCCTGTACATAATCATCAATGATCATATTCCACTTGGAATATAATTCAAGCATGAATAAACGTCGTTAGGATTCAGTTTTGCATTGATTGTACTTATACTGTACTTATTATACTGACGAGTTTTCTACTGTACTTATACAAAATAGTAATGGTTTCCATCTAAAACATGCTTCTGGGCACGAAATCGAGGTTGAAAAGGCAATAAATGTTGAAACTAATTGTGAAAAAGTATTTTTCTACCCGTAGGCATCATATTTGATCAGCTTTCTTTGGCTAAACAGTTTCGGAAATGTTAAAAAGCGATGTAAGGCAAGAACTGCCATTTTAAGTTAAAAGGAGACTTTAAGTGTCAAAACAAGTATGACAGCCTCCAAATTTGCCCGTATAGCATCGATTTTCGAAATTAGCACCCCGAAATTGACAAAGTCCTCCACATGCCATAAACTTCACCTCCGAGTAACGATTCCCCCTTTCTCGGCCTGGCCTATTAATTAATGCATTCCATGTCGGGCTAATGGCCCAGATTGCAGACCTGTACCTTTAACAATATCATCTTTGCCCCCTGAACCATGGCATACGTTGAATGAGGATTTCTGTGGATCTCTTCCTACTGGAAAATAGCTGCCCGTAGTGACTGACGCTTACAGCAGATGGCCTGAAAACATTGTTCTTCAATCTGCGTTTGCAGAAGCAACTATTCCACTACTAGAAAAATATTTGTCACACATGGAATTCCACAAGTTATCAAGATTGACAATGGCCCTCCATTTTCAGTGCAGAAATGCAGCTGTTTATGGATAAAATGACCCTGTAGTATATTTCATCTACTTTATCTACTTATCTTACATTCATGATGATAGCTGGCCTTAATTATCTTTATATTAGTTATACCTATCATTGTAAGCCAACTCCAAATAAGTTATTTATTGTAATATATTATAAGCGTATTTCTCCACTATGGGCTCAAGGGAGCATTTTATGAAGCCACTCACTAGGGCAATCAGAACCGCCCTCATATCTCAAAAATCGTGGAAGAAAGAACTGAATCAATTCTTGCTAAGCTACCGCGCAACCCCAATGGGTTTACCCCAGCCAAATTGCTGTTTAGTCGAGACATAAACACAGAATTGCCCAAAGTCACAACTTGTAAGAAATCAGAAATTTATATGGAAGTTTGTAAACGAGATGCTCTCGCTATAGAAGAATGAAACAGCATTCAGATGACAAGAAAAGGGCAAGAGAATCAAACTTAAATATTGGAGATACAGTTTTCATTCAACAGACAAAGCGGACTAAGTTTACAACGAAGTATGATCCAAAACCATTTACAGCTGTGTCCAAGAGAGGAACTTTTATCAAAGCAGAAAGAGATAACCACAAAACAAGAAATGCTTCATTCTTCAAAACACTTTCTCTTCAAGACAAGGGAAATTATGATAATGGTAATTATTATTATGATGACTACCATGATTACGATGATTCTACAAACAAACGTTTTGATTTAAACATTAAAAGACATTCAATAAGAAACTGAAAACCATTAGATAGACATGGACAGAACATTTATGATTGCTAGAAATAAGCCGTTTACAATTGTAACGTATAATCTTTTAGCTTACTACATTTTGCATTGTTTGCTTTGTTGTTTTATATAGCCAATCATAGTAAACAATAAGGAGAAGGTCTTTTCATTTTAAGTAAATGGGAGTGGGAGATACTTTGTTTATAGAACATTATCATCAGAATCGATTGACTGATTGATTGGCACTTGATACATAAATATGTATTCATTTACATAATCATGGAGTTAGTTAGTGATATGCGTCAGTGAATGAACGAACCTTAAGTATACATATATTCAGTATTATTCCTATTCTTAATTGAACATTACACAGGGCAAGAAAGCTTTGCCTGCATGAGGGTATTTCTTTGGAATACCCTTTCTAATGAGACAAAGTCAATCAAATCTTTCTCGGCTGTTAAAGCAAAATTGAATGCTTAAGAAATATTGTGGTGGCCACGTGATTTACGTTACATTACGACATATTTTAATTTTATGTTTCTAACTTCCTTCTGCCTTTGTTGTATGTTTAATCAGAGTGCAGCACTGAGGTTTTGTAAACTGTACCCTGTGTAAACAATTTTAAATGAAATGCAATGAACCTTGGTCTGCTCTTTTTACGAAATGTGGAAAACATTGGAGTGGATAGGAGTGCAACTGTCACATACGTTGACGCACTCTGTTCCATGTGAACTCCTATTGCTATCGTTCAACAATTAAGAACTCTGGTACATCTTCGTGCACTCCTTCCTCTAAAGCCAAACTCTTCACATCAACCTTTGCTTCCAATTCTAATGTTGATGACCAAAGGTCCCGACCTCCTTTCTACCTTTCATACACCATTGCAATGCTCTCTATTAATTTCTCTACCATAGGACCAGATGGTATACCTGCTATAGTTCTGAAATCCTGTGCCCTTGAACTCTCCCCTATTCTCAACAAGCTTTTTCAGCTCTCCTATAATTTTGGCATCTTCCCTTCCTTTTGGAAACTTGCACACGTCTTCCCTATCCCCAAAAATGGGAAAAACCTGACCCTTCAAACTATCGCCCTATTGCAATCACTTCTAAGCTTTCATTTTCTTGGTTACATTTGGTATGGAATTACCCTTCTGTCACCTCTAAGACTATGAAAACCATTATCACCAAACAACTCATTGCTTTGCTCGACACTAACAGCCTTCTTTCTGATCATCAGTATGGCTTTTTACAAGCCAGATCTACTGGTGACCTTCTAGCCTACGCTGTTCATGCTTGGTCCTTTGCTTTGGAATCCTATGGTGAGAGTAGAATGATTTCTCTTGATATTTCCAAGGCCTTTGATCACGTCTGGCACAAAGGTCTTCTTGCTAAACTGCCTTTGTTCAGTCTCCACCCCACCCTTTGTACATGGATTGTTAGCTTTCTACCTGGTAGATCAGTTGCAATTAGGGTTGATGGCTTCCTCTCTAGGCCTCATTCTATTAACTCTGGTGTAATCTCTACTGTTCTATTCATCCTTTTCATAACTGACATACTTTCCTCTACATCTTCCAGCATATTCTCTTTTTCTGATGACACTTATTTAAGCTCATCTTTTTCACCCAATCCACAACACCTTGCCTATTCTAATATTTCACCGCACCGTAACACTTCAGCCTCACTTCTCACCAATGACTTGACAAATAGAGAGATGGGGTAAGGACAACCCATGTTAAATTCAATCAAGGAAGACAACACAGGTTGTCATATCATGCAAATATCACCAAAATTCCCCCGCTCGTTTTGATGAATGACTGTGAACAGGACATTTCAACTTCTTTCACTCAGCTTGGTCTATCTAATCTAACTTGGAAACCCCACATCCATTCCATTGCTAAGCATGCATTTCAGAAACTCGACTTTCCTTCTAGAGCCTGTAGCTTTGCTCACCCCTTCAGCTGTTAACTATATACAAATCTCAGATTCGATATTCTCTTGAGTACTGCTCTGATATCTAGGGTGGTGCTCGTAAATCTCTCCATCTTCTCAATAAAGTCCAATCTAAAGTAATCCGTCTCATTAACATCCAAACCTCACCAACTCTCTCCAATCTCTCTCCCATCATCGTCTGGTTGCAGATCTTTCCATTTTCTACCAATATTTTCGTGGAAATTGCTCTCTGTAGATTAAGAATATCATTCCTGGTCCAGTGAGATGTGTTCAAACAACCAGAAGCTCTACCCAATCTACCTCTTCCATGTTACACTACCTAATCCACAAACTTCTCAACTATGGAGCAAATTGCCTCCCCCTGCTTTCCCTGAAACCTACAACTTATCATCCTTCACATCCAACATCAACAAACTTGATTTTATTTCTCTTTCCATTTAACCTTTTTCCCTTTTCTAAGTTTTTCCTTTGTTGGTGCATTGTTATAGGCCCTAAGGCCATTCCCTGTCATTACATACTAAACAATTTTTGTTGGCCTTCATTAGTTTTACACACGCTTTACAGATAGTATAGACAGTGCAGCATCTCTTGGCAGACTATATGAAAGTGGCTGGACGAGTACGACGAACGACATGATAACGCTTCGAAAGTTTTGGTAGGAATGAGCGCTTGACAAGACAGAGGAAAGGAAGTTGTATGCAGCAAAAATGGGAGCGAGAACTAGTTGCTGAAAGGGATGGTAAGATGCCATTATGAAGTTGAGAATACCGAATGAAGATGAATTGTATTGCAGGGCAACCACATATGGCACTAGAAGACAGGACAAAACAATGATGATGATTTGTGTGTCCGAATGAAGGGAACAAGAAGGCCAAGCTGGATAAGAAGGTACTACCACCTACCTTTTGAGATACGAGAACAATGAGGGTGTATTGTAAAAGTGATTCCAGCGTTAGTTGCATTTTCGAAGGAGGAATGAGGGAGCATAAAACAGATTTTCAATAGCAAGAACAATATAGAGCTCAACAAGGTAGTATGGGATAAAGCATATAAACTTGGTAGATGGGGCCAGCCCACTTAGCCAGGCTGAACTCAGCTCTCTTACCATGTACGTCATACGAAATATCCGGCAGGGTTTCATTTTGAACAATTCAATATTGACAAAGAGGTGAGCATAGAAAGTAGAATACATGGCCAATCATACTTTTCAGGGCTTTGCTGGCATTCTCTAGGAGAATCTGATCAGTTTTCAAAATTAATCGTTTTCAAGTAATAATCTTTGACAAACAGTATAATGAAATGAAATGAAATGTGTCAGTATAATTCAATACTTTTCCATTCTTCATTCAATTTCAACAAAGCTTCATGCATCTTGGAAAGTTCCTTTTATATTTCTAGAATAGTTAAATTATCCAAGGTGAACTTTTATGTCAAAAATTTGACTTGTAGGAGTTTTTCAGGAGCTGTTCTATATTCCATGAGCACGTTCCAGAAGCCAAATTGCATTCTAGGTGCTTCCCCGAGTGTTTCTACACTGAAACACTAGAGCATGCATCAGATAGCCAGGATAGAAACGAAAGCATGATAGCCACTAGATGAAATGAAGTCGCAATGCTCAAACGCAGAAATAAATAACACACTTTAGAGCGTCGAAAATAAATTCTTGTGATAAATATAGATGCATTATATTCATAAATATAACGCTTCTGTATTTATAAGTACTTCGGATTTCTTTCAAATGGATGAGAAAAAAGGCGTGCGTGTGTGTGTGGGGGGGGGAGGGTTTAGTAGATCTCTAGAGAAGTTCTGGAAGATAACTGATCAATATCAGCAAGCTCAGTGAGTCCTTAAAATAGAAAAAGAGGCTGGTGTTCTGAGGTTTGCTTGAGTCACTGGAGTTTGGTCTGGCCTTCCTCAACCACAGTTACATTTTTATAGGCATTAAGGTCTTCATGTTACTTATGACTTTGGCAGAGGCATTCTAATAATTGCCAAAGGCTACATGGATTATCTATTGCTATTTTGGTAATTGTTTTGCTGTCAGGACAGATAATGTACTTCCTAGCATTCTAGCATGTGCAACAGTGGTCAATTAAACTGTGCGATGATCTCTTAATAGCAAGAAAACTACAATGTCTGCCAAAAGTCCTTGGAACACCCATACAATGTTAGGAATTTTCCACCCCCGTCCTATTTTTGCTGCAGAAATGACAATTATGAGCCCCCTTCCCCCTTCATACAATGTTGCATCGATAGCCAAAGCCCTTAGCTATTTTGACAGACACCATTTCTCCCTTCAATGCTATTCCTATCACCTTCAAACAACATTGTTGTACGGGGGAGGGAATTTTGTAATTCGTCTAAAGCATAGATCACAGGAAGTGTTCCAATACTTTTGGCAGACATTGCATATGCTGGTGCCCACAAGATCCAGTGTATCAAGCACTCTGCTTTAAACAAATCGTATATAGTGAAGGAATATAAAATATTCTAATATACAAAAAAATCATGATTCTTTATCATTAGTGAGTTCAAAATTGCTATTGATATACTATTAAAGTCAAAATATAGCATTTTGTGGGAGCGCAGTGTGCATCACAAGTGTTTGTTAGTAGGTGTAACATTTTGATATGAGCTAGAGCATCCATCAATGATCTCTCCACTTCAAGCCATGATCTGCTGGAAACATATCCACTGAAAAGAAACACACAAATGTAGTTACTGGAAATATACTACAAGATATGCTACAAGAAAGCTCCTTCTTTTGCAGTACAATATAATACTTTACTATTCGTCCTATCTCCACAACATCCTTTCATGTTTTTTGTTACTGTTGCCAAACATGCATAGCGCAATTCTTAGTGCGTGTTTTTAATTAACTTGAAAGGAAATAGAAAATTAATATAAACAAAAACTCTCAACTGAATTAAAACAACAAGCAAACTTTCATGAGCAAAGCAAACCAAGGGGACAAGTATACTGCATCTATTTTGTGCTGTCTAGATTCAGGTTCTGATAGTCTGACATACCCCTACGTGAGTGAAATAAGTTACACTTGTTTGCCACCTAACCAAAGAATGTCACACTTTATTCTTCAGCAGTTACCCTCAATTGGTTTAAATTTCTTGGTAGAAAGATTGCACCTATAAACGGTTATTCAGGCTTCAGTAGTATACTAAGTGACCTGAACTGAACCAGTCAGCTTAGACACACAAACATCATCTTCCAAATAATCCGCATCTTTTATCTTCAACAAACGATTTCCATCCTGCCAAGGACGTTCTATGTTTGTATGAAAAGTTGTGGATTTTATAGGCCTAGACTCGCAGACAAGAGCTTTGATCCAAAAGCTCACAAAACCGCAAAAAACAGAAAATGCAAAAAACCACGGACAATTTTCAACACTATTTTCGAGAACTATAAGAGAAGTAATGATCGATATAGTACAAAAAGGAGGTGGGGGTGTTGCTAGACGCAATCTAGCCTTGAGCTAGGAAGAGGATTGTGTACGTACAAATTTTATTAACTACAAATTGGCTATAAAATGCGTGGCTTATATAAAAATTTGCTTCACCCACACCCAAATTTGGAGGGACCTTTCAGTTAGAGATTCTGATTTCTTGGAGATATTGAGCAACTAGCATATTAAACGCTAATTTCATATGGTGATTTCTATGGGGGTATGCCTTTCCGGCCTCTGGACCAACCACTGGACCGAGTTTGCCAAAGTGTACAAAACAAAAATGCATACTTCTTGCTTTCTTTGTTTCCAAATTTGGAGCTCCATGCCCTGGCCTACCCCAAGCTCTGTCCATGGTCTTTGCATGCTGAGGATCAATGAAATAGCATCGTTTCAGAAATTGCACAGTATACTTCTGATTCTAATGAATAGATTTCCAAAAAATGAACAGTAATGAATGAATGAATGAATAAATTAATTAATTTATTAATTAATAGTTGAAACAAATTGATTGTATAATTAAGTACTACATACCCAGTCAAGCAGTTTGATTAGTTTTGAATCCATTTTATTCACAAAAAATTATTTATATAATTGAACGATACTGGTCACACAAAAATTCATTATGCTACAGTTCGGCTTTTCTACTATTGCGAGTAGGGTAGTACAGTGAACAGAGCGCTTATCTTCTGTGTACCAGATGAATAGCTCAATCTACATTAGCACTTTGGCTCAACGCTCGCTCACTGGCCATCCTGTAGCGAATGGGTACCTGGTTGCAACACTCAGCAAATAAAGCGGCGATGAAAGGAACAAGCCAACCTACGTCACCACCTCACATGCCGATGACCCAAGACAAGTGTCTTCTCTACTAGGGATTCCCCTGTGTACGGAAGTATATGGCATATACCTTTTCCTTTCCTTCTACTACAATCTATGCTTTAAACAGCATGACAATAGGGTTAAGGGGACCACAAATCTCTGTCATTCCAAGCTGTTTTTCAGAACTGATGAAACTGGAACAACATCAACCCTAGTTTAGAGCAATAGAAACCGGTCTTTTTAGAGTATGTTGGGCCCATAATATGGAAATGCAGAAGGTAAACTCTTCTATTTGAAAGAACACTCTTTTTGCGAACGTACCCTTGGCATGCAGCAAAGGTCTACCATGTCAATACTAGCGACGGACGCATTGGTATGGCAGTCTCTTGAGTGTTTTTGCGAAAAGTGTAATTATGTCTCAGAAGAAGTATTCCAAATCAAAACTATCAGTTTATTGCTCATCTATAAACAGCAGTAGCAATAACGAGTCTATTCCAGAACTCAGTTTTTATCACTTCCTGTACGATTCCTACCGGCAAGATGTAATTTTATTCAGTACACTACTGTGAGTTTTGCAAAATTCTGCACAGCAAAATTACTTTAAAAAATTATTCAAGCTCCCTAGGAGCCTTGACCTTAAGCTTGATGAATCAACGACTACTGGTCTCGTGAGAAGCTGCACAATGTTACGGAGTAATTAAGTATAACATCTAATTTTGTAGCTGTTGTCTACTTGTATGGCTCCTTGTAGTTATTCTTGTTGTTGGTAAGTACTTTCCAATGACAAACCAGACACCTATTAGCTTTCCATATGTCCATAGTCAACTATGTTATGTCCTATCTAGGGCCAGCAAAACGAATAGTATAGTACTCGAAATTAGGAGGTTTTTGGCTATTCGAAAGTAGAATATTTTTCTGAAAAATATTCGAATATTTACTTCAAACTAAACTTTGCCGCATACTTCATAACGGCATCAACAAACATCCTGGCGGTGTACTTGTTAAATCTAAAGGCCTTGACGTTACCCCTCCTTAGTTCTCAAATTGTACGCACCTGAACTTGTCACCCCCTTCTATACTAATAACCTATTTCAACTTTCCTAAACCCTTTGCATAGTTTGTTCGTCTTCGAATCTTACCCATATTCCAAAAAGACTGGTTTGATTCATCAGGGGTTGGTCTGAATCAGCAAATCCTATTACAGGCACTTCAGCTGTCTCTAGAGCTATGGTAACTATTGTAGTAAATTCAAATACTACGAAGACTTTTTTTGCCCATTAAAATTATCATATCTGACTTTTCACGACTGCTTGTTTGATTTCACTACCATCACCATTGGATCCATTGCAGGTTCTTGGACTCCAGTGAGGAGCTGTTTTTTATACCTCTACTTCATTGAAAAAAACTTTTTGAAGGATGTGAACTGACCCGAAGATTCCAGAAGAGAACATTAAGTGGAAGTATTGCCAAACCAATTTGAATGTAGAAGACTTTGGAAGCAGAGGAGCGTCTATAAATAAATAAAAAAGGAAGGCTAATTTACTGGCCCAGAGTTGCTTTATAAATGAAAAGAACTTTCCAAAGCAAACCTTCTTTGTAGGTTACAGAGAAGACTATGGAAGAAGAAAGGCCAGTATTCGATAATGTTTTCATAACACGCCAGCTTACGGATATGGATGGGATGCTCTTTTACGTAGAAGGCTATTCTGGAGCGCACTTAAAGTACCTGCTTGGGATTAAGGTTTGTAAAGGACTATAAAGTAAGGGAATGAGGGGAAAAACTTAACGGTCCATTGACGAGAGAAGAGATACATATAGCAACAGGCCATGTTATAGTTAGAGCACAGAGGGACATACCACAACCTTTGCAGAGACCAGGGTGGGCATTGGGGAGAGAGTCTAAAACCAAGATCCTTAAATTTTTAGGGAGAATACATGATAACAATTGGTAAATTCAGAGAATGGACATTCTACACAGGAGCTAATCGCGCATGAGCATGAAGCAGCCGGACACCTTGCTGTAGCAGGAAAAATGGCAGCTTTGAGAGAAAATTGGCACATGTTACCTTCTCTTGTTGTGCACACCAGTTCTAACACTTCTATTCCAACTACACTGTTTTCATTTACCGTAGTAAGCATAGGCCACATCGATGTTAGATGAACTTTCTCCGCTATATCATCACATAAAACTGCTCAAGAGGCATGATTCCCAGGACTGGAGTTTTGAAGGAAACTAAGAACGTAAATAGTCTGTTCTAAGATCCTGCTCGATGAGAAATTCAGGCGAATTACCCATGGTTTTGTTATACATTGGTCACAATACGTCTTCTTTCGATCATACTTCAATGCAACCCTATACAAATTATAACAACTTGATCGAAGCACTAACTACAAGTACCATGATGCATTGCGTGCCAAATGGTAGTTGACGTCATTATGGGTAACGTCTATTCGAACAACTAGCTACATCTGCTGCAGAGGCAAACCATGAAACAACCCAGATCTACTTTGCTTTTAGCATTCTTGTGTTTTCTTGTTTTGTCTTATATACAACAATTGTTATTTACATTTTTGCATGTATTGTAACTCAGGCTAACCAATTACAAATGACCTTGTAATAATAAGATTTGAAATTGTAATTTAATTGAATGACATATGATTGTTTCCGGTACTCATATTATCGAAATATTTGGAACTTCTTCTCGATCTCTTATACCAATGCTGACAGATTTGCATGTTGATGAAAAACACTAAGGAAAACGAGCTACTGAAAACAATGACCATAGCAGTTAGATACAGTTACTACATCTATTGCAAAAGAAACAAAAACTGGACCAACCCTGATTTACTTGACTCTTAAAGAAACTGTTCCCTTAGCTTAAATACATTTTTCGTAATTGCTTTTTGATGTTGCTGTTGTTGCTGTTGTTGTTTTACATATATAGCAGACTTGTCAATTATACACTGCCTAATGTAGTGAGGTGTATCATTGTGTACTTAATGTATACTATTCTCATGAGGCTTCACAAAAAATAATTATTACTTTAGTATTTATAAATTTCAGTTGGCTAAAAAGGCATAGTTAATAGCTAATTTATGCAAAATATTTAGAAAAAAATTATATATTATATATATAATATATATATGTGTAAATATATATATATATATATATATATATATATATATATATATATATA
>WIPJ01001441.1:163335-182846 GCA_018155075.1 Cassiopea andromeda
ATATATATATAATATATATGTGTAAATATATATATATATATATATATATATATATATACACATACATATCGATTTACATAAGTACCGTTACAATGATGTAGTGAAAATAAGATATAATTAAAATACAATATAACCCTACGATAAAAGACCTAAACTTGGGCAAAAAGCTTTGCATAATCTACAGTTGCAGGCAACCAACAATTCTTTTGAAAATTTTAAGGGAGTTTGATTATTTCAGTTCTGGTGGTAATCTCCCATATTTTCCCTACACAAATCCAACTGTATCAATCCACCTTTTTGACGCAAAGTTCGCGTGTTACCAGGGGTCACATGATCTTTAAAATGGCGCGATATGATTGGTTAAGGTCTTATATCTGTAAATAGAGTAAACAGAAGGGCAAAAATAGGACAAGTCTGTGGCCTTTTGCTGTGAATGCGAAGAAACCTTTCTATTAGTTTGGAAACTAGAAAAGTTCGGTGATGTCAACTTTACGAATCCATCGTTGAATGCCCTAGACAAAATAGACGTTATGGCTTGCGGATGTTCCTGGATTACAAGGTGGATTACAAGGCCAATTTTTCGGCTTTGGTAGTTATAGTTTATCAATGCATTTTAGGTTGTAAAGCAATACATCTTCTTTAAATGTTTGCCTCATAAGGCTGGGATTTACATCATTTCTTGTTTTGTAAATCTCTATCAATAGCAACTGCAGATTCCTTTGATGAAAGGTTACCGAATTATCGATTTTTCATCATCACTTTCTTCTATATTCTCCAACATGCACATTAACCTTCTCTTCACTTCCATTAAAGCGAGTAGGTGGTGCGAAGTAATTTCCTTCCCATAGAGGGCTTTGCAAAAAACAATAATTGAGAAGCACTGGTATAAGGTAAAAGTGAAATTACCTCAACAGACTGTTGACGTTGTTGCACGGAATCATTTTTGCGGTGTTCATCACGTTGTCTTATTATTTCATCGAGCTCCGTGTGGTAAAGACGACTCTTCTCTGAGGCATTTCGGGGTATATTCATTCTCTTTATTGAAGAAGCAAAAACAAGAGACTTAGACAATCAATTAAAATAAGGAGGGTATTTGATTTCACTATAGAAACTTTGATGATTCTAAATCAAAAGGTTTCCTCAGTAAAGTCCTTCTTTTCTAGCAGAGTCCAAATTTTCTACTTTCAAAGTCATTTTCAAAACATAGAATTAAAGAAGCAACAGTAAGCATGGTTAAATCCCTAATTCTAGGAAAATATAACATTATTAAGATGCTAACTAAGAATAATATCGTCTTTGGCACCAAATAAAAGGGGGCCGATTGCAAATGCTTGAAAATTTCACCACTCATTTCCATTTCTTAAACATTCCCAAACTAAGCCCTTTTGAAGAAAATTCGAATTCATTCACAGTTCCAAGGGGCCTCATAACACCTAGTGCTTCGAGGTCTGGGGGCCTCATAAACTAACACAGCAGTAATTTCTTTAAGTTAATTTCTAGATCCTGAAAATTTTCTGCTCGCTGCGCTCACAAGGGGGCTCGTCCTCTTCTTTTGCCCCAGGGCCTCAGAATTCTCTTGGCGGCCCTGATTGTAGATACGAGCAAATGACCGAAAGGTGGCTTATGCCTTCCCTGAGTTTTCCCTATGAGCTACAAGCCAGGTGTCAATGAACACATTGGAACACGATTCACCAACTTCCAGACTCAACTACTACCCAATCCGGCCTTATTGCCTGTCAACAGTATGCATATGTTTCAAAATTCTATCATGTTGAGACATGGTCTTGATGCATTTGTTACATTTCACAAAATCTGCAACCTGCCAATTTCACTGCCAAGTTCAATTTCACTTTTCATACAGCAGCCCCCAAACTGAACAACACTATCTACAACAGGCCCCTATGCTACTCGTTTCTGGTCCTGCCAAGGTTAATGTATTGTAAATTTGGCCCCAAATCTCAAAAAGGTCGGTGACACCAGCATTAGAACAATTCCGCCGCAATACAGAACACAACACAAAAAGCTCTGCTCCTTTCTACACCAAACTGAATATAGCATCTTTCATGGTTTCAACTACAGCTGCTTCCCGTGCGATAAGATAGCAAAATAGGTCAATAAACATAAAAAGATTTTGACAGTTGAAAAATTACAAAAATGTTTTGTAAAAAGGGTCTAATCTATAAAATCTACTTAGGAGAATGTTCTACTATGCTGCTAAAAGACAGTAAGCATCAAGATTAGATTAGCTGAACAATCTGATCATTAAAATTAACTGCCAATATGTAAGGTTAGGGTACACCAAGCACTGAGATCAGGAAGACAGCCAAGAAACGCCTGAAAATGACTATTATTCATAACTTAATTGCTCCAGAAGAACACATTTTAGGCGGTATTGAAGAGAAGCATCCATACCTGCCTTGTGACATCGGAAGTTACTACTGGATCTGCTCTAATCTCGTGGGTACGCGGATCATACTTTGGACGACCAACTAAACCGCGTTCCAACCAATCTGAAACAGCTGGGACCTAGGAATGAGTTTAAACAAAAGATAATAAAGAACTTCAACAAAGAGAAGAGGGTTATAAATGACAATAATATGAAAATCGTAATCTGACTAAGCCAGGATTTTCCCTGCCTCATTGCTTCATAATAACCATGGAAATTTCAACCCATTAGACATGCAAAAAATGAACAGCATACTGGCTCTAGAAGGTCACTTTTTTCTCTGATCTTCTGACTCTCTCGTTCTTCTTGCATCTTTTCTAAAACACAAAATGAACACTGTCCCAAACAAAAGGCATTACAAAATGGAGCAACACATTTAACACAATCCTGTTGACAGTGGCGGACTGTTAGGTTGATCCCTGCGTATTCTCGAGGAAGGGAAAACTAGGGGGTAGCGATGTGTTTACTGGGGGGCGTGGAGGGCGTCGCTCCTTCGATATTTCTGAAATTGCACGAAATTCGGTCAAAAGTCGGTCATGCTGCAATAGAAAAGGCCAAGGTTTATTCTGTGACCTTTTCTATTAGTAACAGTGTACTATTACTACTAGTAGTTGGTCAAACTTTCAAACACCATCTCTCTATCCCCAACGTAAGGAGTCTCGGCACATCTCTGTTAGGAGGCAGTTGGCAAGTTTTGGGATGGTAGTGCAAAAACAATGGGGAAAGTCTATTAGGCGGAAGTTTGTTTGCAGGTAGGCTTGTCAAAGTACAAAGGTAGGGGAACACACACTTCTTGTAATGCATGGTAGGCCTACCCAATATTAACACGAACACAAACGAAAGCTACCTCAACTTTCACTACGTGCCGTAATGAACTTAGAAATGAGCAGAATGTTCTGAAAACCGCTTTAGAGGAATCTCCCTTCGGACATTCTTTATTCAAAAATAGATTTGAAGCTACAAAATAGGCCTACCTTTTGTTTTCGGGTTTTCTAACCGATGATGGATATCCAAGGAAAATAACAACAGCTTGTCAATTGCAAGAGGTTTAATGCAAAGAGCCCAAACGGCATACTTTGACGCTCGAAAACTAAAACAACACCCGTAGAATGAGGAATTTTCTTTAGATGTTATTTTTGTCCGCCAGGTTTCTTCTGCGACATTAAATTGTTTTTACTTCATAACTGTGTGTTGGCTGTCATTATAATGCCCTAAACGAGACTGCTCAGTAATATACTACCGAGACGAGGAAGCTAAAAGTTTTAGAACTTGTGCTGTGAGTGTTTTGCTAGCACATTGACAAACCCCTTCAAAAACTTCTACTCTCTGATTGGTTGAACTCAGTCTTCCTTTTAATTTCTCACCATCAATCTTCATTCTCAACCAAAGAGTAAACACAAAGTACACGATTCCTAGTATAATAAATGGAAAACTTTCAAGGTGACGTGATCTAGAATCAGAATACTTTACTCAATGTGTCAAGGTATCCCTTTTTTGCTTCTAGTCCTTCTTGGCTCTTCCCTCCAGCTTTTCCCTGAAAATTAAGCAAGGGACAACAAGTAAATAATTGTTGCAAGCGTACTTTTCAATGCTGATTATGACAATGAAGCAGCTCTTTGGTAGCATAGTACAACTACTTGATCTAGTCCTCATACTCTTCGTCACAATTATAAGGGAAGTACGGTATTATACAAGCAAAAGGGGCGCAACGAGGCTGGATCCTTCTTCAATATCTTAGACAAATTTATTAATTTAAACAGGAAGCACGTAGCGCAATGGAAAGACATAAAAAACTAGAGTCAAAAGCTTACTAGCTTCTCGTTTTCTATGACTCCTATCACATTTGCGCGTACTTTTCCTTTGTTATCTCTGATTGGGGCTCCGCCTCCTGGCCTACCAAATGGGTAGTATGCTTCACTTGATTTTGTTGGGGACTTAACGAGTGCTACAAAACATAAACAGCGGTAGATCGTATCAACCAATACGAAATGCATATAGCATGAAAAATGCTTCATAAAAGATCTACTTCAAGTTATTTTATTGATCTACAAAACAGAGGTGCTGCAACAATATGACGTAATTTTTTAGCAAGATCAACAAACCTAGCCTCAAGTAATAGGCTACTAATCCAAAATTCCTCAAGAAAGGTAGAAAAGTTCAATGCATTTACCTCCTGATTTATCTTTAATCAAGGTATGTCTACCATGAGCAACAACTCGTCCTTTTGCATCACGAATGGGTGCCCCTGCTCCAGGCATACCGAATTGAAAACCTTCATCCTATAAAACAGGATACAAATATAAAGAAATAATTAAAGAAAGAAGCGAAGAATAGTTCATGATAGGTGCTAAATACATGTACCACGTAACAGTAGAAGAAAAAGCAAATAGATTCTGCGTACCAACTCCTCCTCCTCCTCCAATTCTTGTCTTTTCCCTTTGTCATACCCTTCCATTTTACCAAAATCTTGCCTTGGAAGTATCGACTATGAAAGGTGGAGATTGTTTAGGAAAACAGCATAGGGCTGTCAATACTCTAGCTAAAAGAGTGACTAAATTTGAAGAGGTGGATGTAGAGAGGTTTTACAATTTCTGCTCGCTACTCATGGAAAAAGCTATTACAACATGATAAGTAAACATCGAGTGTAGTGTATCCAAAAATTTCACGCATAATTTAATCTCCATTCTATCAATGAAGATGTGAAATAAGCTGCAGAATTCAGAGTTGAAAAATGAAAAGCGTATAGCTCTCAAAACATGTTCAAAAAGTAGTCCAGATCACAATTGTATTCAATCATTTTCAACAATGAGAAAAAGCGCTAAAGTCCTTGCTAATTCAAGTTCAACAGGTACGGCGCAAGTATAGCAAAAAAGGCTAGTAGTCCATTAAAAAACTAATAATTACGTTTTATGACAATTAGAGACTTATGAATTAGTAACAATAATTTGAGACGAACTGCTAAAGAAGTCATGAAATATTATATTTCTAATAAAAGATTTCCATCTCACTTTGATGATACATACATTATTTGTAACTTCTGATCCTAGAATTCAATAATGAATGAAAATAATTAGTTGGCAAAAACTGTTGTTTCGTATGATCTTTTTCTTTTTTCTTTCATATGTGTCTATTACTTAAATGCTCATTTCGAACCATTCCCCCGTTACTTAACTCTACTTTTACCGCTTTAACTTACACAATGCACCAGAACTAGAACCAAACTAATTAAGTGATCATACATTTAGGCTTATAAAAATCCTCAATTCCTTACCCTCCTCCTTTTGTTGGGTAGTCTTAACTCTATATAACCCCCGCTATTACGATGTCTAAACTTCCCTTCTCAACAATCACAAAATCAAAACAGCCAATTGAGACAATTGATCTGCCATAAAGAGCATAAGGATATGCCAATCTCCTTAAATGTGCAATTTTTTGCAGCATTCAAAAATGAAGATATATGTTACAGTGGAGAAATAAAGAGAAATTAAACCCAAGTTCGGTAACTTTGAAAACCCTACTAAAAGGATTCCTCTGTAAATACGAGAATGGAGAATAGAAAACTTCCCAGTACCATGCACAGTTTGAATTTAACAACCACCTATCACTCTGAATCTACCAATTGACTATACCTATCTAACTACTATTTTGAATCTACCAATTGCCCATCAACACCAAGGTATGGGTTCTGCAATAATTTTTCAAGTTGTAACAAATCCTAGCCGGCCTATGGCAGCACACTTCATTGGCTGCTACTTTCTGTCACCATAGTCCACGAGTGCAATAGCAAAAAAATAAGAGAGAATGACTTTACCTGAATAAGCATGAGGGTGTCTTGGCTCGGTATTTCTAAGCTCATTAATGTGATTAGAGAAGTGCAATGGAAGACCAGCACGAGGAGAACCTAAAAAGAAACGACATTTCAACAGGTATTAAATGTGCATTATGAACTTTTATGTAATTTGGCACCTTGCTGAATATTTCTCTCTGTATCAATTTCATCAAGCAAGTGGGCAAAAAATGGCCCTAGCACGAACCTTTAATTCGTCGAAAACATTAGATGTTCAAAACAGAGTCCAAAGAGATTTTCACCAGAGGCTTACTCTAAAATCATTCAGATTTCAACAGTGTGTAGTAGAATTGACATTTTCAAGACTTTATTACGGACCAACATTTCAAAACGTGAGTAAACAGTAACCTATGAGCAACCAGGAAATCATGGTCTAAAGGGTGAATCTTGATGAACGAAGCATTAGATTTATTTGAAGCACAATTGTTGTAAAAGTCTGATTGATAAGGAAACCTGATTGATGCTAAGATAAGATAAACACTAGTAGAATCTTTATATCCAGCTCTGAGTCCAATAAAATAGCAAAAACTCCGACATGTGGTATCATGGAATACTAGAACACATATTATTTTGGCAAAATTACTCTATCAAAATATCCTTTCACGTAGCATGATAGAACGTACTTACCATGTTCTCCTAGTAATGGGGCACCTCCGCCAGGGCGACCAAATGGATCATATTTCAGCTGCAAGATAACAAGGAATATAATTAATAAGCAAAGCAGATAAAAAGTAACATGAAAAATTGAACTTTGTGGCCTAGCAAATGAAAAACGCAGAAAATAGTGACCTGAAAATAATGAATCCTTGAATGATTGGGGATATTGTGGAAAGTTGTAGCGCAGTTTGAAAAAATACTACATTTATCTATTAAAAGCCTTGAACCTTTTGGAGTGACTCTAGCAAGAGAGAATATTGACTGACATAAGTAGTGTAATTAAATATGTTTGTGAATTATACAGTTTTATTATAATTGTCTGCGGTGCATCGATTTTAAAACGAAAACATGAAAATGGCGACCAAGCAAAACAGAAAAAGCATCAAAAGTAGCAAAATTACGTAACAGTGAAAAGTAATACAAAAGTAACCTAATGTGAAAATTTACCAAAACGTAGCAAAAAAGAGACCGGCAACTTTTCGCTAATGAGGCAATAGTTGATAATTATATGTTTTCAAAAGTATTGAAAATAAAAAAGCCAATTGTCAAGATATTTACTGTTTGCAAGTCATGCTGAAAATCCTGCTCCTTTTCCTGATGCCTTCGATGTCTTGTTTCCTCAGCTAACTTGTCTGCATAAAGATTACAAACAGACAACTAACATCCAATTTCCAATTTCAACTCTAAAGATTCAGTAATCTCAACTAATAAAATGAGGATTTATGCAAAACGTCATTGAAGATCCGTAGACATGGAAAAATGCAGGAGTTTGGGTGCAAATCCAATCTCACTCTAATCAACATATCTGCTTCTTAGTCGTAGAGCTGGGGAAAGTAGAGAAATACATACCTAATTCCGTCCTGTACTCCTCTGTGCCTTTATTTCCCTACAGAAGAAGGAAATTAATTTTTGCCTTAAACATAAATTCTTGGGGTGCTCAACCAAGTTTTCGAGATAAACATTTCAAAGCGTGCTTTCTCAACTCATCTCATCTAGTGGATTGTTGTCAACTGCACAGAGGATGGGAGAATTCAATATTCTATACGGAGCTAGAAAATTTCTCCCCATACAAAATTAAAACAGCATCGTGTAAGTAGATGGCGGAGGAACCATCTTAGAAACTACTTCCCCAAACAGATTTTAGAAATTACTTCCCCAAACAGATGATACTTTTCTAATACTTATTCCTCACTCATGAATATATTGAATTGCATCAAAAAGCAATTAAGTGTTAACATGAGTGCCATCTTAGTCATCTGTTTGAAAATCATGCATAATTCAGCACAGCTTATGACTAGTTTTTACTTTGCGAGTAGCATAGTAGCTTGCAGTAGGTGCATAAATTGTTAGCTAATTCAGACAACTGTTATGTGCCAATATTTAGGGCTGAATAACAGCTGCAGCTTCGAGCAAATTAAACTCATCAGCAAAAGAAAACTTTGTCCAACTGTTGACTGCACCGAACTAACCAATTGGATGGAATCGACAGGTCGGCCATCTTGATGGGCTCTCAATTGAATTTGCTTGTCAGATGAGAGCTTTGCTTTTATTTTTCCAGACTCTGTGCGGTTGGGAGCACCAGCTCCTGGTCTGCCAAATGGCAAAACCTGAGACTAAAAGACAAAAGAAGTTTCTAACGAAAACTCGAAGAGATAGCCAACTTCAAGCAATGAATCATGGAGAGTTACCTTTAAATTTTAATAACAATCCAACTCAAAGAAAAAACTCATACCAAATATACATTATTTGCAAGCAAGAGTTAGAAGACCTAACTGAAAAACTTTGCCTTTAAAATGCTTCTGATCTAACGATTCAGCATCCAAAAAGCATAAAAGCACAATTTATTGAAAGCAATGATAAGACATTGTAACGCACATTTAAATTGATACTTCTTGGACAACATATTGCTTGGCTTTATTTGCATGAAAAGAGACTGTAAAAAGTCACAAATGCACATCTAAATAGTGTGGCAATTCAGCTTCTGCACGCCATCAGAATACTATATGAGCTAAACATATCGTGTAAAACAACACGAAATCGAAAAATAAAGCTTTTCTATACAACAATATTTCCGAAAAAGCAACTAGCTTGATTTGGAAAACACTAGGGTAACTCCATTGTGACGGACGTACACTTAGAACAATTAAATTATCTATAAAATGGTTCTAACTAGGAGCATAAAGATTCTTACTATCTCATGTAAGGCGTTGGTATGTCAATGAAAATTTAACACAAGTTTTCAAATAGTTTCAACCTTAATCAATGCAGAAGACCCATTAAAAGTTCTGTGACGGACGCATTTTGCAAAAATCATTTCTTCTGCATTACTCTGGTAAATTAGTAATTCCTCCAAATTAGGTTAAATTTTCTCTTCAAAACTTGCATTATTCCATGTAAAATAAGCTTATTCTTTAAACTAGAAGAATGTTTTACCAAATTTTGAAGCCAGGTGAATGGAATGGGAATTTCAAATCTATGACGGACGTACACACTTTATGTGATGGACGCATATGTGTAGAAATAATTTTCACAAACACTAAAATATAGCAGTTCTTAGCAACAAAATTATGTGATATGTAGTTTGCTGTTATTTCAAGATGATTATAACTTTTTGCTGACACTATGAAACTCAGAAAAAGGCATTTCCCTCCATTTTACTACAAGGAAAGGTCCCATAGTTGACCATAGCCCAGTCATGTAATGAAATTTGTTAGTTTCCTCATCTGCAGCAGTAAGAGTCAGAATTAAGGCCCTTCTTCTTGGGGTCTGCTCGGATACCTTGTTATTCGAGGATTGATCCTACCACTTCGAGTGTTTTGCTGTTCAAACCTGCTTACTTTGCACCCTATGTCCTTTTGTTATAATTTCCCTGCTTCTGTCATTTTAGAAATAAGAAATTTCCCTTCTATTGTCAAGTAAGAAAAGCTTGTGATATAAGTTTTAGTGCTATACCAGCAGATCCTCCAGTTTTGAGGTTGTTTCGTTCACAGTACCTTGAAAGTGCATTTCTTTTTGGTTTGAGATTTTGGAACCAGTGGTGTAGAAAAGGGGACATGGGGGCGCAGGCCCCCTAGCTATGACTGGAGGAAGCACATCCCCCAACTCTATCAAATATTTGGAAATAAGAGCATAGAAGAACCATAAAAGGCTATTTTAGATTTAAAAAGATGCAAAGAAATGATTAGTTCACAAGCTATATGGTGTTAAAAGTGTATCATATACTGGACCACATTATTATTCTCTTATATAACTGCATGGACTAACATTAAAGTTTCTTACAAAGTTACATCCAAGAAAAAGTCCCCACTAACTATTACTAGAGCCCCCCAGCTATCGATTTACTTCCATGCCACTGTTTAGGACTCAATGTCCTCTCAACCAGTTTTAATGCCCCAAGCTCACTGGCAGACATACTAGACCTAACTCTTAATTCCTGTTCCTTTTTTAGTTTTTTTTGTATCACAAAAATAAAATGATATACATAGCTAATTCAAATTACTTGTGACTGCCGTAGATAGAAAAGAACATTTTGTCGGCGAGGGCCATCTAAGTCACTTACAATTATTATATAATGCACTTATAATAAAACGAAAAGAACTACATTACAAAATAAAACAAAATCATGTGTTTTTGAAGGAGATACTCCCACACCCAAAGCACCTGTCAAGCAGGCACTACGAAGAACAATTTTTTTAGTTCAATCATTGTCAATGTGTGTTGCATAGGCCAGGCGCGCAACTAGAGGAGGAGTCCGGGGGTCTGGACCCCGGCCCATTCCAGCAAAAAATGAAAGTGCCCTTTTGCAGTGTCCTATTTTTATCAAAAAGGGCGTTCTCCTTAGATTGAAGATGGGTGGTTCCAAAAAGCCCCCGTCTTTTCCTTCGTTGCCGTACCAGCAAACTTCCAACACTATTTCCTCCTTTTATGAATCTGCAAGACAGAATTCAAAAGTCATATCTTCTTTAAAAGGGTTTATTGTGCCCTTTTTGGTGGATTGGACCCCTGCCCTCAAAAATTCCTAGTTGCGCGCCTGCTCAGCCATGCCTGTAGACATTTGTTTTCTTTTAGCCTCTGGTTTTGTTTTGCCTGCATTTCTTTTTCTCTTATCCATATATAGTCTTTCCCATATCCATATAGCATAAACCATCTCATATCATTATCAGTAGTATTTGAAGTCCACTAATTTTCAAATATTATTTATGCAAAACAATATTCAATGTAGTGCAATGACAGTTTGAATTGTGTTCTGTGCAGTGCTCGACTTTCAAGGCACAAAAATAAAGAAAACAGCTTCTATATTAAGTAGCAAGTTGTTATACAAAGTACTTGGTGTACAACTAATATTCCAAAGCAACAAACACGGTCAAACTAAATTACTTTTCTACGAGTGACATGTAGAGTGAAAATGTGACGGACGTACAAAACATTTGTACGTCCTCCACAGCATTTCTGTACCAATTATAGCCAACATTCCAACCTCAGTAACTGATTTTTTTCAGCACATCCTCTCTATGTCCTTCTCTCACTGTCTTCTAGGCTTTCCTTATTTTCTTTTCCCATTCATCCTGCCTTCCAAGATGGTCCGTCCCATTCCATCATGCCTTTTACAGTACCCAAAGTACTTTAACTTTGGCTTAAGTACGTAGCTCCTAAGTCAATTTTCTTTGACTTCAAGTTCATTTCCAATCGACTCACTTGTCCGATGTTCTGTCTATGGCTACGTTTACACGGGGCCGGCCAAATATTTGAGCGGCAAAATATTGAATTGGTTAAGCAGCCAACCAAAAGAAAGGTCGCTTAGGCTTTGCATTCACACGGCGCCGGTCAGTCAAGTTCATGACATGCGCAGAGTATGAATTGTGCCAAATCTATTGTAGACAAAATAGCATCGTTCTCACTTCCTCTCATTCAATCAGACGAGTTTGCAAAACGTGAGAAAATGGCGTACAAAAGATGAATAAAATGAAATGAACTTTATTTTGGTTGACGA
The DNA here is from genome assembly GCA_018155075.1 of Cassiopea andromeda. Taxonomy (NCBI): domain Eukaryota; kingdom Metazoa; phylum Cnidaria; class Scyphozoa; order Rhizostomeae; family Cassiopeidae; genus Cassiopea; species Cassiopea andromeda. The sequence continues at coordinate 175,276 of WIPJ01001441.1, forward strand.
CAGCGTATGATGGAAGTTATCTGAGAGTATAGTAACCATCGAAGCAATATCTACATTTGCTACACTACCGTTCAAAAAGTGTTCGTACGCTTCGATACAAGAATGATGGCATCAAATTATTTTTCGTGCAGATTTTCAGCTAGTGTATTTATAAACATTGCAGACTAGAACAAATACAAATGAGTTTAAGAAACACTTCAACTTTCACATTTTGCTTTCTAAAATATAAAATTTTGCAAATTAACCGCTGATAAAAGCATAATTATGGACCGACATCAGAGGCTCTAAAACTGGCAAAGTCACATGACGTTCAAAAATTTTCGTACACTTCTCTGGCCTACCCACCTATATTGGATGTTTTACAGTTCTTGACTTGAAGAACTTTTTGCACACATTAAAAGCTGCACTCTGTGGACGGCCCCCAATTTTTAATGGTGTTTGTGTTGAATTCAACTGAGACTGAATTGAAAAAGAACTCTCAAGAGGATTTTAATTTGTACAAAGAAATGATTCTTGTTCTGAATGATTCAGTTTTTGAGCTGAGTGTTCACAAATGGTTGTTTGTTCTGTTGTTCTGCTAAGCTGTTTTTCATATAGGCCATTTTTGGTAAGTACATAACACAATTGTTGCAATTTATATTCAAAACCAACATCAGAGTTTAAATTAATCTACGTTATCATTTACCCATGCTTTTTTATCCATTAAAGGTTGAGAAACGTACAACGGCAAACCGCTAGTAACTTTCTTGGAGCGAAAACTCATTTTTAAAAAATTTCATTTACTAAAGGCCTCTAATCGCATATTGACACCCTCTTTGTGGTACCGTGCAAATATTCGGCCGGTCAAAACCGTTCACATGGGGTCGTTCACGAACTTGACCGGCCACGTTCCAAAGATGGTCGCTTTCCTAAGCGGCCGAATATTGGCACGCCTAAGTGACCAAATTTGAGGTCGGTTAGCCGGCCCCGTGTGAACGGTACGCCTAAGTGGCCAAATATTTGACCGACCATATATTCGGTCGGCCCCGTGTAAACGCTGCCTATGGTACCCTTAACATCCATCTGTAACTGTACTGAACGTATTTACAATCCTGGATAAAGTAACTGTTGCTAGCGTGGTTCAGCTACAGGACACATTAATTTGATATTTTTGTGACGGACTATTGGTTCAGCCAAAAATACAAAGCCAGCAAATCAAATATACCTAAATTAAGCTAAAATCAAAGCCAAACTATGTTTCCTAGAGGCCTATTTCTGCTTGGACAGTTGAAGAAAATATGAAAAGGTATTAATAGGTCACTATTTGAAGGAGATTTTTAGAAGTGTATGTATTTGTGAAATTTTGTCTTTACGATACTTCCTGTAAAATGGGGAATAGTAAGTGCACAAAGGCGATTAATGTTTTATTTTTGGTTACTGTTTTATGAAACTAGATTCCCTAAGTTATCGATTGATGGCCCAAATTTAAGGTCTCATCCAGTTCTAATTGTTCATCTAGAGGTTGACGTTTGCATGGAATAGCCCACTAGTCAACCATTATTTAATTTTATCATTTAGCTGTATACTTTTAAATAGGAGTGAAAATTCTTACCGTATCTGCAGATAGCTGCTCAATTTGCCGCGTTCTTATAGTTGAAGCTCTTTCGTTTTCAACACCCTGGCAATAACAGAAAAAAGGATCTTAATTGTAATATCGCACAATAGCCTATACCGCAAGGTAAAACTACTACATGGGCTGCTGCAAGCACTGCACAATAAAACTGCCTTGGGCAATTGAAGGAAATTTAAGCAGCTCTGCAGATTTACAAAGTCTAAACTGAAAATCTCACAATTGTATGGTTTTCATAAAAAGCAAACGTAATTGTTCACTAATGACAAAGACACAGCTTTTTAAACTCGATATCATCTTTCATAATATAATAAAAGTTACCATGATACACCTCGTTAATTACAGGCAGTGTATTATTGGCTTGTCTGTCTAAACAAATAATCTAAAATAAGCATAAAGTGAAATGAAAAACAAAAACAAACAAATAAAAATGAGAAGTTTGTAAGTAGATAGTTCTAAAACTCTAAAAGTTCCGGATTCGGCCATGCCTTATTCTTGCGGCAGAAAATGTAATAGGTGCATCGAACAGAGAGGATGATGATTTTCTTGATAATTCCACTTCGGTTGTTGTTGTCAAAACCTAAATCGTCCATCATCGTCATTACTGGGTCAGAGGAGGAGTCAAAAATTCCGAGCGCACTCACTGATAAGTTTACAAAGTGGATACTACGATAGTAATAATTAAGATCACGTAAAAGAGGCTTGTACTTAGTACCTTTACGATTGCTATTTCTTTCTATATTGGTTTCAAATCCTACAATAAGCTCAAAAAGATAGAGAGTGTTGTCAGGGGAAATTAAGGCAAGATCTGGCCTAAGAGGGTAACCAGTGATCAAAGACGGTGATGAGAAAAATGGGGGATCGGCATATAACGAGTAGTTCTGCAAAGAGAAGAATGATCTTGCAAGAAAGAGAAGCACAAAGTTGTGACGCCAGGTGTATTTGCCATCCGCAAGATATGAATTGCAACTCGCAACAACATGTTGAAGTTTTTCTGGATTAAAGCAGAAAGAGCAAGAAGGGGAATCCGAAAGAGACCATTTGTGAAGGTTCTTCTTGGTTGGAAGAGTGTTATTTAATTACTTGATCATAAAATTGAAGATGTTCCTGGTCATATTTTGTTGTACATTTGACCAAAGACCACGGACCTTACGACTTGAGAATTTAAGAATGGAGGGCATGATAAAACCGTGTGATGTTAAGTCGTGATGAATGCAATGTTCATCGTCTTTCCGAATAGCAGTCACAACATGTTTAGTGTTCCTATATTTGCCATACTGAAAAACTAGTAACATTACTAGTTGCAGTCCATAATGAAGTGGCATCAGGATTAGGAGAAGATTTAAGAGCATTTCTAATAACAGTCTGGCATTGAATAAATTTTGTAGAAGGCAAAATCAAATTCAATCCGTACTTTGAATTTTGAAGAATGACAGTACTCAACGTACAGCTAATACGAAGTTCAAGTCAATGTCGCGTGCACCTAGCAACCACATTATCAAGATTTTGAATCACCAAGTTTTACTGAGATCAGCAATATTCAAGTGCCAAGAAAGTTTGGAAAGAACATATCGATGATAAATGATAAGTTTATTTTTAGGATGACAGGAAAGATCATCTATTTTTTTCATTAAATCGCTGAGGAGTTCCAGAGCCTCAGACATGTGGACTTGGTTGTCCATAGTATAATTGAAATGTCTTCCCAGATACCTAAAAGATTTCCCAATTTCTACAGTTGAGACAGATCTATGATTTATTGTCAGCTAAGGAAGATACTGTGTTGATGAAGATGATGATTTTCCTATACGAAAGGTGGAACATTAGTCGACTCTGATGATCATATTTGCCCACGCACACCATCTAGTGAATAGTCAAATGATTCAGTAGGATTTGATTTTCATTCTCAAGACCAGTTATTACGGCAGCATCGTCTGCAAATTAAAACCAGTGGATGTGATAGAGAAAACTGATTATGAAAAAAATGTTTTGAATTTGTGATCACAAATATGACGAACAAATTTAATACAACTGTAATATTTTGTCTGTCATGTAATGAGAATAAATGTATTGATTTATTATCTGCGTATAGCTAATTGAGTTGTAACGTGCTATGTTGCCAACTGTATGTGGTGTCTCTGCTATGTCGGGCTACGTACTGTGTCGGTGTCTCTATGTATGATTATGATTGCTTGGTATTATATGAATGGTTTAGAATGAATTCATTATGAGTTACATAACGAAGAGTAATGTTGTCTTCTCTGGCTCTGCTCCTCGGAACTCATTACACAACAGATGTTAAAGGTAAATGGGCTTACACAGTCCCCCTGTAGAACGCCTTGACCCACTGTGATAAATAGTGTTTGAAAAGTACTTGTTAGAATAGAAGTTTGGAAATTCGAGTAGAGACTGAGGACGAGTTGCTGTATGTGTTCGGGTATGTGATGATACTTAAGAATTTCAGGAATGAGGTTATGGTGAACTTTACCGAATGCATTTTTCAGATCAAGTAAGGTGATGACAAGAGGTCTTTGTGTGATTCTAGCTTGATTAATTACATTAGTCATTTGAGTAGTGTGTTCAAAAGTAATAATAATAATAACTAACATTTTGACAGGATAACTTGTTCAGACTTATACAGTCTGCTATCCTTCAAGGACTTGTTTCCTACCTATTAAAAATCAGTAGTAACAAAAGGAAGATAAAAGCAAATAGAAAAGAAATAGCTAAAAACATAGAAGTAAAATGATAAGCATGTAATTAGTGTTCAAATAGATATTTTCAGTGGATTATAAATGAATGCCCCCTTGGTAGGCAAACGACTTTTTTCCGGTATCAGTGCGCATTTTTGGTAGGAAAACGAGCCATTACCTCTCATGCTTATTGTATGGTGATGTATTTGGAAGTAGCTATTCAGGCCTTTGGGTAGCAGATTATGCAGTGATTTAAATGCATCAATTGCCACCCTTGTGTTTCGTGTTTTTTCTATACTATCCGACGACATTATCTTAGTTCTTGGGTTGACAATTCTGGCTGCTCTATCTTGTATACATTTTCCAAATTTAATTTCTAGACCATGAAAATTTTCTGCTCGGTTTGCTCGCAGGGGGGCTCTTCTTTATGTTTTGCCCCGGGGCCTCTGAATTCTCTTGGTGGCCCTGACTGTATATGCAATACCTTTTCGCATTAGCTATGCCAATAGTTGTTTGCCTACAACTGATTAAGCAAGGGATATTATTCAAACATGGTAAATAGCTTACTCGAGGTGCTCCACCTCCAGGCTTCCCCCACGGACGATAATTTCGAAGCATATTTAAGTCCTGCAAAAAATATTTAGATTACTGTAATCATACATACAGTACAATGCAAGAAGCAGTTGTGCACTGCATTTCAAGTAAAAATGATATAAATATCCATAAACACAGATAAGCAGACAAGCAACAACAGGTGCGTGCCCACAGACACACACATACAAAATGTACGCAATGACTGGGTGCCCTAATGCAATTAAAAATAATTTCAACACCTTAGAGAAGATTGGAAGCCTTTACTTTCAGAACAAAGAAGCAAGCAACGCTCCAAATTAACATTCAGAGAACAAAGGATGCTTGTAAGAGTAATACTAGTAAGATTGCTCTTTTCCACTGCACTGAAACACAAAAGTTTGAAGTAAATTTAGAGGCTCATGCTGTACATCTTTGTAGTAGTAAAACAAATTTGGCATCTTCTTTATGTGAAGTAAAAATAGCATTTTACTTCTCAACATCAAACGATGCAGGTAATAGAGGCTACCGTCTCGAAAGAAACAGGTAATAAAAATAGCTTTATTCGTTCAAAAGGGGTGGAAAGGTGCTTTAATTTAAATATTCAAACTTGTAACAGAGAAACTGCAATTCCAATTATTTTATTGTTTACAAAAATTTAGAAGAAACAGTTCGGAATTTTCATAAAAATTCCTTCTAAAATTATTGACACCAAGTAGTTATCTTCATTAAATGAACTAATGTTATACTCAGATAAGATCTAGGCTCTAAAAATAACTCTAAATTAAGGATAGTTCACACATTTTAACAACAACAACTTTACTAAGAATAATACCATAATGATTTTTGCCAATTTCGTTTCAAATGGTGACTCTCTTCTAGATCTTTCATGATACCGAAACAAAAAATTGAATAATTGTGGAATGTAATACAAGGCATTCGCTTAATAATAGCACATTAAAGCGTAATCAAGATGAGTGATCAAATACATTGAGAAATTTGAAAACAACCTTCTTCTGCTCCGCTAGATCATGTGCTCGTTGATTTGCCTTCTCAAGTCGAGACCTTGCCAAGTCCTCTTCTGCAAATATGAAAAATCCAGCACTCAAAAACTAACACAGTGCACTTTTCCCATCCACTGTCATGAATTTGCAGCCAGTGGCGGCTTGCGGTGTAATTAGCCTAATAACAGTTTGTTGCCCCATTTTCTAGTCTCGTCATGATTTTAACCAAATCTTTTCATTTCTGTTGCTTGGATTCATGTGTGACTGCAAACCTGCATTGAGTCGCAATTGCTAGTTGTTACAACAGTGCCCGTAAACGATAAGGGGAGGTTCAACCAGCCTTCCGCAATATCTGTTATTAGAATGCAGACCCTAATAATGCGAACCGTTGGACCCTTTGTTTCTACAAAGAGGGCTGATGTATGTGTAAATGAAAAGGGATTAAATTTCAATTTTTCTTGTTGGCTGTGTTATTAGCCTCTAATTTCTACTAACACCTAGCGGCCGTTGTACAGTTAACTCTGCTGACAAAGACAACATCCACGATGAATGAAAACGGTCTGTGCATAAGGGTATTTCTGAATTCTGTACCTTCTATTAACTACAAAAAGTGTAACCCATGAACGAAGACTAACTATAGAAACGGATGGAAGGATTTGCTCGAAAAGTTTATTCGAAAAGTTTTAAAAACATATTTTAGTTGGCAATGCTTCATGATGGTAGATTTGCACAAGGCTGGAATTACCTAAATGTTTTCAATAAGCACGGTAGCAAACGTTTCTTCTCTACATGCCACGAAGCATAAAGGGCATTCTTCATACCCTCAAAAGAAGGCAGAACTACGAAGAGTACAGCTAGTGCCGATATAAGAGCCGCTGAAGTTTTCCCGGCTTTAACTTATTTGAAAGTCCATTGTTAGGGTCCACTTTCTAATAACTGGTGGCTGAAAAAGCACTGGGTATGGAAGCCGTCAATTAAAAGACAAGCTAAAGTAAGCATCACCACGTCTCTCTAATCGTTAATCGCCAAACTGCCAGTGGCCAACAAGGTAGAACTGCAGCACAAAAAGTTGCTTCCATCAACTGTCTGTCATCAATATAAATTTAATTCTAATGATAGCTTATATCTGCTCCCAGCAGCCACTGTTTGCAGCTAACGCCGCAACGTAACTACTTATAATACGGACAAAGCCAATAATTTATGTTTCTTCGAGATGGTTTAAATGGTTTGTATTAAATTCCATGTGGGCAAGTCATAAAAAAAACTTGACACTTTCAACACACTCTTCTTAATCTCTGCTAAGGTAAGTAACAACCTCGAAAATCGCTTTCTGAATAAAACTGGGCCAAATAAAATAGAAATTCTTTTTCAAACATTCAAGCTAAGCTTAGGAGAATTGACTCTTTGCACTTCAGTGAGTCAATGGGTCAATAAATGAGCTGGCAATTACAGTTTCTATATTCAATGACACACAGACCACTAGTTTTATAATAAAGAATGAAAGCTTTATTGGAATGAAAGCTTTATTGGAATGAAAGCTTTATTGGATAAGAGTGCACCTTGGAACACACTAAGTTAACCCACACTTAAAAATAATCGTTTACAAACTACATTGACTGGAATGATGTCATAAATACTCAAATGAGCCCCAAACTGCCTACTTTTATTTGGTTAGGTAAGAGCTTATTTGTGGGGGGG
>WIPJ01001441.1:183017-203277 GCA_018155075.1 Cassiopea andromeda
GGGGGGGGGCTTCTACAGGTGAGGCACACATAATTGCTTGCAATATCATTTGAAGAGAATATCTAGGTCTAAATAAAACAACAATGTAGCCTCTACTTGAGGCTTGATGATGATTGGATAAGGAAAAAGAGTAGGAAATAATGACATGTGAAAAAAGCAAATGCTACAAAACAGATTGTACACAATATTTCTACCTATTTCATGTGATTGTATTTCTCGCTTTCTAAGTTCAGCAGATCTAAAAAGGAAATAAACAGATAAACAAATATATAGAAAAGCATAGAGAAAAACTAATAAATGTGACCATTGCATAAGAACGTACAGCAAAACATAAAAGGGTTATTGAAAACAATGCAGTTGCTATTAGCTATAATTTTATAGCATACAAGTTCAATGAGAAAAGGAAGAAAATCAAACTAGATTGTTGATGTATTTCATCTTCATTGACTGCTGTGCAGAGGTAAATGATGCTAAAACATGATACGGCTTCATTTCTCAAGCAAGCTTGCAAAAAGAGGAAAAGGTACATTAACAAAGTATAATGAATCATAGCAGGCTCCTGATAGTTGAACATGGCAAAATGCAAAATGGTGATAAACATGTAGAGAGCATAAAAGAATAAAAAAAGACCAACACCTTGCTTCACTGAACAAATATAATAAACAACAATAAAATGAGACTCACGTCTTATCCATCATCCATGAAGGTAGCCTGTCTTTTTCCTTCATTTTTCGAGGTAGTGGTTGACCAACTGCTGTATCATACTTTCCATATAGAAAGCCAGTTGATTTCTCAGTAGCATTGTGATGCATTGAAGTTTCTAACGTGCCTCCTGTAGAGCCTACTGCATCTAAGTGCCTTGATGTAACTTGTGGTGCAGTTGCAGGTATGCCACCATATGTAAGGAAATTATGAGATGATCCACAAGGAGGCTTAAATTTGAGATAAAAAATAACGATGCAAATCACACAACATGTGAAGGCCCCTATTTCAAGGGCAATGATATACACAGCAGTATACATTGCTGTAGTAAGCATAGGAAAGAAATAGGAAACAGTAAGTAGTGGGATTTGAATGTTACAACTGAGCTAAAGCCTATATAAATATTTGTATATCAAGGCAAGGCCCAGTAAACTTTTGCACTTATGAGGAGTGCCTGTTAGAGACAGTATTTAACTTGGGCCATGGGCACATGAGGTAGGGAACCTAGTTCATTCCTTGCCACCTATATCCTACCAGTGTTGCCACAACACTCAGTCACTGTTGGGTGGTTAGTGAGCAGGCAATAAGTCAAGACTCTAGTGTGGCTTGAACCATCATAAAATAAGGTAGACACTACCATCTGGACTGAAAAAATAGACTCCCATCGGATGTTCAAAAGACTTATTAAAGCCCACAAATGTGAAGTCAGGAACTTCAGATAAAGCAAAACATTTTACCCCACTTTAGGTTTTTTATTTCATGTAATATCCAATTGTAAAGCATAGCATATCTATATTGTAACATTTTATAAATTATTTGTAACAGTGTTTGTGCCCTGGTTAGTAGATAGAATTCAACAATGTTTTAAGGAGTTTTCAAGGAACAAAAATAATGCTTAAGGAGTATATTTGTGTTCCTGAGACAAAAAGCAAATCATTTCCTAAATAAATATGCTTCTGAAAATCCTTTCCCCTAAAATTGCTCAGAAACTATAAGTTTTAAGGGAGTTTTTCTACAATACAAAATTTATGGAGTTTTTCAGCGCCCTAAAAAACTTAAAATAAATCAAAGGAGTTTTCATGGAGTTTAAGGAGTAGCACAGACCCTGTTGTAAATAGTTGGCTCAAACTAGCAATTGCAAGCAATGAAGGGTTTTTAGCCAACTTTACATGAAAGAATTATCAACAATTAACCTTCCAAACTGTAGACAAATTCTCCACCAGCTATGCTAGCCTAGTCATTAGCGGCATAGCCAGAGCCATAAAAGTGGGGGGGGGCATAATTGAAAACTCTTTGGCAATCCCTTCTGGAAAAATATGGCCATACCCTACTTTAAAGTGATAGACAATTTTAAAAATCTTAAGCACCATCTTGGCAAAAGGTGGGGGGCTATTGCCCTCTATACCCACCCATGACCATGTCATCACCAGTCATAAGTATATAACAAGCACATAGCTGGAGGAATTGTCTTGAAAGGGTAGAACTTCCTTACACCATCACCTTTGGGGGTGTCAAGAAAGTTATGAGAGCTCTTCATTGTTCACCTAGAGGGAAACAAACAAAAACTTCCATATGTCCTCTTAAAGTAATCAACAAGCAAGCAATCCCTAAGCTTAATTCTAGGTTGATAGGGATTCTACTAAGTTTTATGGTGGGGCCCAAAATCCAATTTGGAAATGCCAATTAAACAGTAGGTCAAGTATGGGCAAATTTCCTGACAGTAAAGCAAATATGAAAATCATCAATCTCATAAGAAATACACTACTGATAACAAAAAGGTCCTTATGAGGTGATACTCTTGACCAATTTCACTGCATAAAGGCAAAGCATTTCAATTTCACCAAATATTTCTACACTTCAAGTCTAGAATCTTACTACCTATGCCTTTAGAAATCCTGCTTATCTATATCTAACAGAAAAACACCTTAATTATAAAAAGTGGATTGATGCTGGTATGTACTAAAAGTTTGTGAATACATACCCTACCATGAACAAAATGCTGCTTTTTCTTGAAGCTCTCACCTAAGTTCGACCTTGGTGAAAAGCTGTTGAATGTTTCAATTTCAAACTGATTTATATGATGACCATATAAGTGGTGCTGGCTTTTGTTTGAGCTACATTGTTCATGATCTGTGCTTGCTCTTGAGTAAGGACCTTGATAAGCCAGATCTAGAAAGTTGCACAAAGTAATAATGAAATTCATTGAATCTCTCTGTGCTGCAATGAAAAACTATTTATCTTCAAATGACAGCCTTCTTCTAAACAACATAAGTCTATTTCAAGGATTCTTTGCAATCAGGGCAAGGAGGTAACTTTCTCTTGTAGGGTACCATGCCATACCATTTTCACTGACCACAGGCTTCAGTGTCCATAGCTATTTGACTGCAGGAAATTGGCCATCTTGCTATTCCATATAAAAACTGTTAAATTTCACTCAATTTGAAAGTGGCATAGTACTCTGATTGCAAGAGTGTACTGTAAAGTATTCCTTATTCTAATTTAGAGATAAAAATTTTTATGAACATGGCATTCTTGCTCCCATCTTGCCACCTTTTCACTAGGGCAGGAGAGACAGCCACTCCTACAGACCTCTTGCTCTGGTACCTCTGCATGTGGGCAATTCCATTGCGATGGACGTACACTTTGGACTCGTAAAACTGCTTTAGAATACATACTTGAAGTGATGCCAAGTTTAATGAGGCATACAAGAAGTATAAATAGGCTAAATGCAAAAACTAAAACAATTAAGAAATTCCATATCAGGCCCCTACTAGAATGGCTGCTAAAGTGCTGTGACGGATGTACACAGAAAATGAGAGAAAACTGACCGAACTTTGCAAAATCCTAAAACTCTGTGATTTGTTTGAGCTTTAAATCAGGCTTCCCACCTTTTTCTATTGGGGATGGATCAAACTCTTATTTTCTAAAAATATTTTGAAAGAAAAGTGTATCAGATGTCATTCAGAACTTCTTAAACTCTGTGACAGACGTATAAATTTTCAGTGAAGGACATACATTTGTGAAATCATTAGAGAAAGTGACAAAAAACAACAATAACACCCAAACAAAAAGTAAGCTATAAGTTATTTCCGAGTTTGTAGGTCCATATACTTCAGAATCGTTTACAACAGAGTGAAAGTAAATTGACCGCATGTTCCTGCTACTTTTGGTGGCTCTAGCTTCTTGACAACATTTTCCTGTCATAAAAGATCCTGTCTTCTGTAAGTGGCCATTTCCACAATGCACCACACTTGTGCATCACATTTACTTCATAATCAAATCCAACTATGTTGGTTATCTCTCCAGGAAAATCTGCTCCATCGTAATTGACTAGAACCCAGTCACCGATATTGACTTTAAGGGTCTCTTGATTTTCATCATTTGGTTGGTTTTGCTCCTCAGGCTCACTTTCATCAGAACCGGCACCTTGAAAAATTTCTACCAATGTGACATCATCTTCAGTAGAAACTGTTGAAACTCTCAACATTTTTGCATTAAGCGCTCACACACAGTGCACTTGTAAGGTGTTTGGGACACCAACTGCCGCACTCCAGCTAGGGGCCTTTTCTACTGAATCTTTCTCAATTTCAGCTGATGAGACATACTCGACATTGATATTTGGATTTCTGTTGCTGGCAATTTCAGCATAAGATGCAGCATCAAGTGGAGCTGTGGTGCCTGCTCGCACCACTCTCCAAACTGCTCTTTTAACTGTGCCTCCTATTCCATCTACAGCTCCCTTCCCATGAGAAGTTGCAACGACTTTCCAAATCAATTTCATGGAAAATTCATTTTCCCATTCGTGAAGATTTGCAGCTCCATCACTGAACACATTTATAACCTTTATGGATTTGTATTTCTCTGCTAGTTTACTGAACAGGAATGACATGAAAGTGTGCACAGCCTCTTTTGTGTGGTTTAGGTTATCAGAAACAATGGCAAAACTTTCTTTGACATTTTGACAAAAACATTTCCGTACAAATTGCTTCTTTGTGTATCACAACTTAATTGTGACGGACGGATGTACGTGACAGATGTACATAAAAACTGCAAGTTCATCATCGCATTTTTTGCCTTGAGGAGAAATATTTTTAAAAACTTCTTTGCTGTAGGAGTCCATTATATGAAGCTTATTTATAATCCAGGGTAGAATTTGTCTATATAGATTAGTTCAGTAACAAGGAACTTTATTAGAACATCTTTGTGACGGACATACAGTGCCCCCAAATCCAGAAAGTTACCCCTAACAAATCAAATGTAGTCAAATTTGAGAAATTTCAACATTAGGGTGTGCTTTTCAGACCTATTTTAAGTTGCTTAATCCAATTTTCATGTTTTAAACTTAAACATAACACTATTATCAAAACCGAAAAAATTATGCTTAGTGGATAAAATTTTTGCGCTTTTAAAAGGATGTAGATATTACTTCAAAAAATAATTTTAAAATGCCCTCCATTCAACTTCTGCTTACATTTTATGAAAGTACACTGTCTGGGGATTTCAGAAACACCAAAAAATGTATGTTTCATAGCATTCTAATTTTTGACTCTGAGGTTAACATTTTCATGGAATTGCCCATGTGTTTCAATAATATCTCACCAACTCATTTGCCACGTACACAGTTAGGCTTCTACTAATTGTGGATGATTCCAAGCAATGTGCATTCAAACTCCTAGAGTAACTGGCTCCACAGATTTCCAGTGCTATACCTTAAGCTCTACAATATACCACCAGCACAAATAAAACTCCTAGTAGCACTTCTACATTTCTAAATCAACACTTCCAGATCAATATAACCAAATAGAAAATATAAAATTTCAGTGCTTCAGATGGTGAATAGACATGTAGTCAGGATAGAATTCATATTAACATTCCTTGAGATGCACAATATTGGAAGTTCAAGCCATGCACCTTCAAAAGAATGCCTTATAAATCACCCAGTGACAAAAACCCACATAATGGACAACTTAACAAACAGCAGACCTAATGTACAGACCTAAATGTTAGAATCAAAACTCTTAGAATGTGTTATATTGATGTGATACCAAACTGGGGCAGATCCAGAGCTGGACTTTGGGGGGGGCTATAGTCTTTAATGTGAGAAGCTTCTTAACACTGTTGTTTGCTATGGAAATACTGCTCTTTGGGGGCAATGTCCTCCAGCCCCCTGTATCCACCCCTGATAACAAACCATCTGTTGGTCTTCTTTCTGCATACAGTTTACTTACTTGGTGAAAAGTGCAAAAAACTGGAAATTCTAGGAATCACTGTTAACAATGCTCAAACTTCACATTTACATTGTCATTACTAAGACTGTGATATATTGAAAAGCACCTTATTGTACGTTTGTCTTATCCTATCTCTATCTTTGGGCAGATAACTATAAATTTAACCCCATAAATCATTTCCAAATAGATATTTCAAATTTCCCACCAATCAAGACAGAAAGTGATGACCTGAATCTACTTACATATAAACTGCAGGGTTATGCAAAGAAATAAGTAGTTTGGGTATGCAGGGCCGTAACTTCCACAAAAACATTGAGGGGGCTAATTTCTAGCTTAATTTAGTGAACCTTGGGTATCACAGTGACCGTAGGTCAATGCCTAAAGCAGCTGGGGGTTTGCGGGGCACCGTAAGCCAGCCAGTGGATCCAGGGCAGAGCCCTGGCAGGGGTCCAGGGGGCAGAGCCCCCGGAAGCTCCAGAGATTTTGCTATCTCTGAGGCCTTAAAATGACTTAGGATCACAAAAGTTCTCTTTCTGCATGGTAATAGAAAAACACCAGAAATAATTACTGTATAGCCTTTGTCTGCAAGTGCACAGGTATGGCAAATCACAGAATCACTGTCTTCCCGGTAATGCAAAAGTGTAAATTGATCAAACCATTTGGAGTTGAACGCTCGCTTCTGCTTCCCTGTGTCTCTCATAGGAAACTTTATTGATCTCGGTTGGTGTGGCTTTTCCGGCAAATCGCCAGTAGATGAAGAGCTCTTCCCAGAATCTGTAGATGCCATTTTGAAGAATGATCTGCTTTCTTTCTCCGTTTATATTTTGTAGAAGGAGGAATCCAATTTGTTTTTTCTTTGTATGAAGATTCAATTTGATACTCAGATTCGAAATTGAGATTCGAAATGTGTAATTTTAATAACAATTTTAATGAAAAGTTTCTTTTGTGAATTGAAATGTACATTTTTTATAGTTTTAAAGCAATGCCGTTTTAAAAAAATTTCTGCAATATAGAAAAAATCTGGCTTAAGTGTGGCCAAATTAAAAAGAAAAAGTTTAGAATATGAAGTGAATATACTGTAGTGCCCCCCTAGTAATCTACAATGTTGTTATTGATGTTGATGCATTCTTTGACCTTCTAAACGTAGTATAATTTACATAAAAAAGTTTTCGTATCATCAAAATTATTGGGGGGCTTCAGCCCCCCTAGCCCCCCCGGAAATTACGTCCCTGGTACGGGCAGAGAAACTGTTGGAGTGTGGTTCGCCTTGAAAACATGCATAAATGTATCTTCTTTTCTAGAAAGAGACTGCAAATAGGTTCTATATGGCAATTAGGTGCTCCACGGGAGGCCAGTTGAACAATCGGCTTAATCATGATCTCTGAATCAGGAACACTGATTTTGGGTAAATGGGCAAGGTTGCTGCTTCTTTCTATCTTCGCAGTAAAGATCAAATAACGTCATAGACAAAATAACAGGAAGATAATCGCACATTGGCTCAAAGTAATAAGGGAGGAGCAAAACAGACACATCCATCATCACACAAGCCTGTGGTGATGCAAGCCAAATAAATGCTATCACTTAACAAGCTAAACCAAGATAAGTTTTCTAATAGAAAATACTGTAGTCCTCTGTGGATAGTTGACATTGTGTTCTGATGTTATACATTCTTAAAGAGAAAACAGAACGACGGACAAACCTCGAGTTTTCGCTGACAATACCATGTGCAGGCACTAGCAAAGTGATTATTCAATTTATACTGTTTTCTAGAAACCGCGGAATGTAATACTTGTTCAAACTCGGTACAGCAAGTTATGTTACACCACACACAATATTTCAATTGATTCACTCCATTGCTGCCCTGTCGTTGTTATGCCAACTACTGCACTGGTGGGTGTAACTGACAAAAGAAAAATAATTTGATTTCTATAGGTACTTCTAAGTAGGTAACAATGGGTGGATTGCATCCATAAAAATGACAAAGCGTGACGTTGATCTTCTATTGCTATGCACTTATTGTTTCCTGTCAATGGAAGAATTTCACACAAAGTCGCAATCAACCTAACAGCCAAGATCCAAGCTGTGTTAGTAACGTGACGAGCAAAACTACGTAGATTTGAAACAATACACTCCTGTTTATAAAAACACAGTTTATAAGTTTTGTAGGGCTCAGAATCGTTGGAAGTTGGTCTAAAAGCGGTATTAGAATACCTCGAACACACAGAAATTCAAGCCTTTATGAAGCTTGAGCCTTCAGCCTTACCGTGCATTTTAAAATTATTCTTAATTCCAGCCATTTTGCGCCTAATATTTCTATGAAACTTATTCTTATAACAAATAGTGAAAGAAGAAAGAGAAAAGTTATTTATGGCAAGCAAACATTCAATGAAATTCACTGAAGGGTATCAGAGCTCTGTGTTGCCTCAGCCACTATCTTTCATATTCAACTTTATGCAAAGCAATCTTTGAGAGGTTGGTTGGAACAAGACCAGCTCAGCAATGAATGGCAACAAGAACCTTTGGCGCCTTCGCAACTATGAGTCAAATTTGTAAGTGATTAGGCAAACAAGATGACTGTGCTGGGAAGAGAATTAAAGATATGGTGCCATGAGAATAAGATGAACATTCATAATTTGAAAACTGAGACTCTGATATTCAACCAAAAGAAAAAGTGGCAGTAAAGATATGGAAGATTTTGAAATGAGAAGGTGCACATTCAATGTATGACCATCAAAAAGTATATTCATATAAAAGGGATAGTCTCAAACATAGAATCTAAGATCGGAGTTCTAGAGAAGTGTGTTTAATTTAAATCTGCCAGAGTGCTTTGCATTCCATTCAAATGATGTGACAATTGCAGCAGCCATAAGTTGCCGATCAGTTTCCAAGCTTCGCTACCTTCAGACGTCATTTTGAAACTACAAGCCCGGCCAAAATAGTTGGAACACTTCGATGACTATGGAACTTTAGATCTGTCCTTCCTACCCACAAATCAACATTGTTTTGGGTGGAGGGGGAGAGGGAGGCGAAAACTCGAAGGTTTGCCAGAGTCACAAAAATAGCAATGAAGCTTGTCTAGAAGATAACTTTTTGCTAGCGTTATAACTAATTTTGGCCAGGATTGTAGCAGAGTCTTTTATGTCATCTGTTCATTTTCATAATCTTATACCCTCTTCGTGATCTTTTCTCCCTTATATCTTACGAGCTCTTCTTCATTCACCATTATTTTCCACCACGCCAGGCCTAACCTAATTTTTCTTGACCTGCTTCTACGCATGTTAATTAGATCAAAATGTTTCTTTATCCCGTTGGTTCCTAACCTACTCTCTCCAACCAAAGTGATTACTTAAAATGGTTTCAGTCAACTAGTAATAGCCTATGCATTGCTGCGACAGCTTCATCATTTACGACTTTACAGTTCTTAATCTCCTTCAGGTGCTATCTTCTAAATAAGACGATATCTGTTTGTCTTTCCCTGTCACCACATTTGTAGCTCATATAATTCCTATCTCTCTTCATAAAAATGTACTACAAACTGCCAACCTAAAAGCTACAGCAAATTGAAAGTCTTTTCTCCTTCGTCATTTCTACAATCTACTCCACAACCACCATGCACTCTCTCAACTGTAACCCTTGCCCTCCAAATGCCTATTTAAACCAATTTCCACAGGCAACATTTCTTTAGCTGGAATTGCAGCTGGCTTTAAATCCAGTTTCTCCGAGAAAGCTAGCTTCTCATCTTCATGTCCAACTTTTGGACCACAAACGCATACTACATTTATTATTGTATTCCCCAGGTGCAATGCCACGCTCATGACTCAGTCCTGTCTATTGCAACCAAGCTACACTTAATTTTTTTATATAAATTACCTTCACAATTTCCTCAATTTTCATTTGTGCCTTATTCCTCTTTCATCTCGCTCTTTGCAAGCAGAGCACAAATATTTTTCTTCTCCAGAACGTCTACTATCTCTCTTCAAGGGATTTTTTCGATGTGTGAAGTACCGATTTCATAATGAGCCTGCTTCCTTGGATGGATCCGTCCTTAGTCGAGTAGCTTTAGCTGTCTTGGCACAGGAATAAAGCGATCCACTATGCATCACTTACGAGAATTCCCTATACAGTTCAAGGCTAAATTCATATCCATATTGCTTTGATGACGGCAATCCTACCCATTTATAGAGTTTGGTTATCCCCTACCATGTCTGGGTATTTCTCTTTCCAACATGCTTCTCTAAATGCATGTTTATTCCCTTCCTTTGCAACACCTCCTTATTCCTAACCTTATCTTTCCAGCCAGTCTCAGGAATTCAAGAAAACTCGTCTTGCTCCGAATTTGCTTAGTAGCTATAAATAATTATCAATGCTTCACTACCATATATTATCACCGACCAGATATAACTGAGTATCAAATCATTCTTTAGAGATGTACTAACATTGCTTTTTGAAGGTCCTTTGTGCTTCCCAAATGCTGTCTTGCTAATGCTGTCAAAATTTGCAACCTCCTTTATGCATCTTCCATTTTCTGACACATGTCTACCTTTAGTCTTTTCCTTGCTCTATTTCTTTATTGTTAATTACTATCTTGATGTTAGTTTCCGGTCATTTTGTATTTACCGAAACTTTTGCTTCTTCTTCTCGATCAGCAGTTCTATTCCAGATTTGTAGCTTACTCGTACAATGTTATCTAATGCTTTTTGCAAGGAACATTCTCTTACAATGTTACCTAATACCTTTTGCAAGGAACATTGACTTCGGCAACTATTGCAGAAGGATAAGAACTTAAAACATAAACTACAAAATGAAAAGCAACTGAGCTCAAAATAACATTTTTCTTCAAAGAAAACATGGTATGCAAAATACGACGTTGTTTCCTTCAAGCTGTTGCCTATTGTGATACAAAATCTTAAATCTCAATTTCAGATCCTCAAATTTTTATTCAGATTATTCAAGAATTACATAGGCTCTTCGAAATTCATTACTAAGAATTTTTACCCGAAGATCTGTTGGGCCATTCTCCTGAAATGTCATCCTGGAGATTAAAAACAACTCTCTAGCTTAAGATATAAATTAGGTGAAATGAGCAGAGTACTGATGATAATGCAATGCTTTGGATTAACACCACAGTTAGCAAATGGTTTTTGAAATTCACAATTTTGGGTTTGATTGACATTGCTTCCAAAATTACATTCTGCCATGTATTTTGTCACGTACTTCACGAGATGCTTTGCCAATACTGTTCCAGATAATTGAGAAATGCCTAAATTAGTCAAGTTACTTTGAAACGTCATTTATTGGCATAGCCAAATCCCATACTATTAACGATTGGGTCTTAGCAATTCAGAGATATCTCAAGACAGAAAATATTGCTGGGATGATGTAAATTGTTTGGTGTCACCTACGCCACGCAACTTTAAAGCTGTCTGCTAAAAATAGGTAATGCTGGACGAAAAGATGTTATGTAACTTGTTTAGCTCTGTGTATTCAATTTCATAACAAAACATATTTTAGAATCCGTTTTCGGGTGTTTTCATTAGCATTTTAGTCTTTTTCCTTCATATTTTCCTCTTTGGATGTCTCTTCGGTTACGTGAGAATGGCCCTGTTGTGCTTTCAACAGAAAAACTTTAATGACATCAACATTACAGTACAGACATTCTCTTCCATAATGTATAGAGGTATTTCTATATTCCTAACACAAATAGGAAGCCAGCGAATCCATGATACAGAATATGAGATAATTTTGCATTATGAAACATTATGAAGTCATGTATTGATTCTGGGAAAAAGCATATCAACGAAGAAGTGAGTACTCCCGTCAAATAGGCCTTGGCGCAAAGCATTGTGTTGCTGATCAAAGCTACCAAGAGGGGGCAGGAAGGGAGGACTGCCCCTGGAGCTCAAGCCTAAGGTATTCTTACAAGAAGACTGAAATTTTGCTTCCAGTTGCAATATCTTCTATAGCATACAGTTATAAACTTGTTATGTTCACACAATTACTGTCTTCATTATCTGTGGGTTCATATACTATGCTATGACGATTGTAGAATGCAAACAGAGAATATACGAATGTTGTGTACGAATGCTCCAACCTCACTCATCTAAATCATGCGGTATACATTGAGGTCTGGTAACTAATTGTAATTACTAAACATACCAAAAAATATGTCAAGGATAATTATATCTTATCATCTCCAACTGATGTTAAAGTATTCCACCGTTTTCAAGCATTTTTGTTAACGTAAGTGGAATCCCTCAAAAGTGCTTGAGACTAGAGTTATTTTTAGATAGTTCACGTTCACCACATCCATCTAATTGTGTACTAATAACCAGGGGCATAGCTAGCCAGTTCGACCAGGGAGGTGCAAGGACAAATTTGCCACA
This sequence comes from Cassiopea andromeda, assembly GCA_018155075.1. Classification (NCBI taxonomy): domain Eukaryota; kingdom Metazoa; phylum Cnidaria; class Scyphozoa; order Rhizostomeae; family Cassiopeidae; genus Cassiopea; species Cassiopea andromeda. The sequence continues at coordinate 195,331 of WIPJ01001441.1, forward strand.
GAAGGGTGTGGTCACTTTTCAAAGGTGTGATCACTAAGCAATTCTCTTAAAAAGGGTATGATAACTTATAAAGCAATTCTCAAGGAGTGAATTGTAGAAGCTTTAAGGGGTGGACGTACCCGAATCCTTTTATCAATGAGCCCAGTACCCAGTATCATTCCGTGATATGCTGGAACGGTGATAGGAGGAAGATAGAGGAAGGATGCGGAAGGGGACTGGTGCAAACGCCCCAGATAAAATTATTGTAGACACGCTCCATAGAGCTTCGGAAAATGTGGGAAACGCCAATTTTTATCTAATATAACGGCTTTCAAGCAGATTAAAAGCGTAGGTTAGTAGTCTGAAATACTATTCAAAGCTTCAACATTCTAACATATCGATCATGCCTGGTGATAGAGACAAATTATCATTTTGAAGTTACCGAATAATACGTATAACAGTGTACGATTTCACCTAAAAGTGTGTTTCTATGGCCGCCATTATTCCTATCTGCCCCCAAGGTTCCTAAACGAGGCTAACTCAACATAACGAATTAAAACAAAACAATGAAGAAAGAAGCATAACAGACGTTAGGAATATTGTCTTAAATAAGTCAATATGCATCAGTACGAACAGTGGCGGCCTGGCTATTCTTAGCAGACGTCATTCAACAATGCAAAAGATGGGAGAGCTTAAGCCGTGGATAGAAGCTGCCCCCCTCTAAATCACGCAAAACGATAAATGCTATGAGCTAAAAGTTAAGGGTTTACGGGGAGCGAAAAATTTTTTGAGTTTACACCCTCTAGAACGTCGGAAAATGCCCTTTTGGCAAGTAGGCCAAACAAAAGCTTACACTCGGTATAGAACAGATGCAAAATTTGCCGAATGGTACGACAATACTGCTAAAATTAGTGAATAGTAAGAAATATTGCAGCTTTACCGAATGGAGTGAAAATATTCGTGGGTGGTGTCGTATCCCCTACACCCTGCTAACTCAGTCTATGTTGTCACTGGAAACTCAGAAGAGTACCAGCTGTTTCCAATTTACCGATAAAAAAGAGACTTTACCAACTGTAGTAAAATTGAAGACGTCTATGGCATTACAGGATGTCACCTCCTAGAGTCCCTACTTCAGAGCACCCTATTGACAATGTTTCTTATGAGAATAAATGTACTGTTTATTCTATGCTGTGAAATATCAATAACTTTTGAAAGTTGTGATACTGTCGGCAAAATAGGCATGAATATTGATGCTTCTATGATACCAACAGGAAGCCTAGATATGCCGACAAAAACCGATATTTTAGAAATTTGCCGACAGCCTCTGAGGCCACGAGGGTGCCGCACCCCATGCACACCCATAGCAACGCCCCTGTTAATAGCTCTCGATAGGCTCCATAGCATTGTTTGTTCAATTCTTGTGGCACTGAAGTTCAATCGCCAACTTGGAAAGTGAGCATAGATTTGATAAATCAAAACAAGGAAATGTCACTGCCTAGTTTTAAAAAGCTTTTAAACATAGTTGACATGATTGAAAAGGTGACATTTCAAAGTAATAACTGCATCAGTGTTGGCTCATTTCTTGAAAACTCGAGCTTCTGATATCTCGAGCATGTTCGTTTGTCCTTTGAAAATTTGAGTTAAAAGTCTATCTTCTCGAAAATCGCACCAACAGTGCAAGAACGAAAGTACCATCTTTATCCGGAAATCCGCTTGTGCATCTCCTTTTTTCTTGTGCTGATACTTGCAAATGAGGCAAAAGCAGAAGTATTTACAAAAAGATTTTCACTCCATTTATAGGCAAAGCTTTTTTCCATAACACAAGACGCAAACGACGAGTAGGAAATAGCTGCCCAATCGCATCTTGTAGCTAGGCAAAAAGTTGTTGTTGTTGCTTACCTCTGTGTTATAAGAAACCGCATGGCATAACATGAATAAAGGAGCGCTGATTGGTGCGAACTGTTCAAGTGTATTTATGTAAACAGCATGATTGTAAAAAGATATAGCAGCATGCAGAGCATATCAATGCATGTACTGTTTGTAAAAGATTTAGATTTAAATAGTATCATTGTGTATACGCATGCGTTTATGTGTCTAAAAGGAAATAAGCATATTGGTACGATTCATCAACTATCAACTTGTAATCAGCATTTCGGGGGGTTAATGACAGTACGCTTTAACGATCACATGCCCCCAGCATCCGAATTAGGATAGTATCGTAGCTGGAGAGGAGTAGAGGTGTATTAGTTATGAAAGTAGAAAAGCATGCAAGAACTCCAGTTATAAATAGTAACTGGAGGTGATAGAGATATGGCAATAATAATCATCATTTCTTACCAATCATACTGTGTGCATAAAGTCGATGTTAGTCAGCCATGTTGGAATGGACAAGGATGTCTTTTATGTTTTGTCCCTCTTAAAAGCCACTACTGGTTTGTTGGAGAATAAATCCTGTAGTTCATCATCCTCCTGGATAAACCGCCAGTGACCGTGTAGTGTTTTACCAATTTGGGACGCATTTGAATTTTAGGGAACAACAACGGGTAATTTAATCGTACGAGAGTGATGATGGTATTTTAATAAGTTGTTACGCGACAGTGAACATACTTTCGCAAAGATTTCACTAGTAAGACCAATTTTATAACCACGTTTAATGAGTATGGCCTATAGATACTTTAAATGGTGAGCCAAATCATCATCATTAAAAATAATCTGGTGGTATCTGAGAGCCTGACTATAGATAACGCCCATTTTGCAACTATTAGGATGGAATGAAAGTGCGTGTAGTAGTGGAGAGACATCTGTTGGTTTCTTATATAGAGTGGTTTGAAACCCACCGTTGTTGGTAAGGATTACAAGTGTATCTAAAAACAGTACCCAGTCCTTAGATTGGGACATCTCAAATTTTATAGTAGGGTATATGGTATTCCTATGTTCAAAAAATTGGTCGAGGCAGTCGTAACTATAAGTCCTAATGGCAAAAATATCATCAATGAGACGTAACCATAAAACTGGCTTTTTGTTATCTGGTGCAGAGTCCAGGATTTGCCGTACAATGTCAATGTAGTCTGTAAAGATATTGGCGTAGTTGGGGGCAAACGTAGACCCCATGGTAGTACCGTGTATCTGAAGGTAGAAGGTGTCCCTGAATTTAAAATAATATTTCTTGGGGATAAAGGTAATAAATTGCAATTAAATGGTAAAGGGACAGATTTTCCGTAGAATTCTTGAAAGTCAGTTGAGCAACAGGTGATTCCCTCGTCATGGGGATGTTTGTTTGAAGTGACTTAACATCAATAATCACTAAAATTGAGTTCTGTGGTATTGTGCCATCAAAACTCCGAAATGTACGTAGGAAATGTGTTGTATCCTGGATATAGGATGGCAATTGTTTCACGATAGGTCTTAGATAAAAATCTATATATGTTGACAAATTAGCTGTAGGTGAATTACACCCTGACATAATTGATCTACCTGGAGTATCAGGCTTGTGTATTTTGGGAAGTAAATAGAAAATAGACGCTGTAGTAGTAGTTTTCGGGTCAAGAAAACTAAAGGTTTTGTAATTAATATATTGTTTATGATAAAGAAATGAGATGAAGGAAGAAATCTCCAAGGCTAGATCACCAATAGGATCGTGATGTACTAGTGTATAATTATTGGAATCATTAAGTTGCCAGTATGCTTCCTGTAGATATGAAGTTTTATCTAGAAGTACAAGTTTACCACTCTTATCAGCTGGTTTAATAATGATGTTTGTGTTTGATTTAAGGTCTCCTTCTCCTTCCTTTATTGAGCCATGTAGCCTAGCGTAGGTTTGCGATCATTTTTTCACAATCATTTGTCGAAAATCTTGCATGTGGTCCTTCGCAGCAACATGTGATGCCATCAATCCATAACCACGCTTGGCAGGGTGTCATGTGCTCCTTCAAAGTTTCATGTGCTATTGTACATCCAATATCATCTCAGCATGAACAGGCAAGTGGAGTTATGTTTTGTCTTTCCAAGGCTAATTTGCAGATCACAGTTGGGGGTGGGATTGCCCGCATTTAGCAGGCAGCCTTTTAAAAAGCTTCACTCTATACTAAAATGCCATTATGCAAATGAGGTAAATTTGTTGGCGCTACTCGTCCCGCACCGTTTGCCCTATTCTCCCCAAAATTCTCCCAGGGCCTCCTTGTGTGCCGATGTTGTGCATCCTGGAAAGGATTTTTTGATTTTGGGGCGCGTTTGGGAGGGAGAGGGGACGACATTTTTCTACTTAAGCAGTATGACATTTTAATGCCCTATCGTTGGGTATCAGAACTGCGGTCGTGTGTTGTTGGTAGATTGGAAAGACATACTTTAGCAGTATGCCATTTTCATTGCACTTTAGTAGAAGGAGCGGTCGCCATTACGTGATGTCTTCTGTAGCCGCTGATGGTTGCTTTCTTTCAGGTGAGTTTTCTTCTCTTTATGTTTCAATCAAAAGCACTTTTATTGCATTATTGAGAGATTTTAGCTTCGCTAATAGTCCCTTCCTGACAGTTGACCAACGCTGTCATTTTTATCCCCCAGGTTATGCTTTAGCGAAAAGATTCGGCATAGGTTAGAGAAAGGAACTACATTTTACATAATGGTTGTGCGAGCGAGTTCCCATTTGGAGTATGCCTATCTAATACTTAAACGCTAATTTGTTTGTATATGGCAAAGAGCTATGCGAGTTTCTACTGTTTACTATTAGGATGTGTGCTGCTAGATAATATATATTGTTGTTTGGCTCATCCTCTCCTGTATTAGTACTGTTGTCCTCGGGGTTTGTTAATTTGTTCTGCGAAGTAAACAAAATGGCCAATGCCAAGTCCCTTCCTGACAGTTGATCAACGCTTTGATTTTTATCCCCAAAGTTATGCTTTTAGCGAAAAGATTCGGTATAGTTTAGAGAATGGAAATAAATTTTACTTAATGGCTGCAATCAAACTGATGTTGTAGCTAGGGGCCTTCGCCCCCCATGGAGAAACATGGCGTCGATTCCTTCTTTCTATGTAAGGCGTGGCAGTGACTGCCTGGAAAGGGTTATTGCATGAGAAATGCCTGTTCCTACTTGATTTTTCTCTTGGATCTAGCTGTATACTGATTTCCTCAACTAAACTGAGTTTGAATAGTGAAACTACTCCCAGGTGTTTGAATTCCTTGGTATTACTGCATGTTGAAGATATACCAAAAAAAGGTGGGGGTAGAGGTTACTTTTGGAGTAATATGTATGCGAGTTTGTACTATATTTTATTAGGAAAATTGCTGCTAGATAAGGGTAATTCCCATTGACTTTTTTCTTCTATAGAACTACTTATAGTTAGGAAGTTATAGTTTTTTCAAATAGGTAGCCCAGAGCTACTATTTATGAGGAAGTGATGTCTTTGTCATAGATAACCCAGATAGTCAGGGGTAAGGGCAACTTTGTGGCTTATTGGATGTGTTTTTTAGGGGGAGTGTTTGTCATAGGGGCCAGTTCATGATTTTTATTTTATAAAATTTCTTACTTTAAAGTTTATGATTTTGATAATTGCTGGATTCTGGCTTATAAAATTGACAAGGGCATTCTATAAATAGTGATTTATTTGTGGGTTTCTGTCATCACTCATTGTCATTTCACTACTGAATTAACTTTGTGAACAGATTGTTGGTGTGTATCCATATACTAAGTGAGTGTTCAATTATAACTTCATAAAACAATTCTGTATTCTACAGTTTAAGTTGCAGTAGGATAGCTGTGTTTGCATATTGTTGGTGTGTAGCCCAATACTGAATGGGATGTGATTTATAACTTCATGGTCTATTTTTGTATGTGTAGATTTTGGTGTGCAGTCCAATACTAAATATGATTTCAATTACAATATGATTAGCTACTTTTTACAGTTTTGTCATAGGCAACACAGATAGTCAGGGGTAAGAGTAATTTCTGGTTCTTATTGGATGTGTCTCTTTAGGATGAGTGTTTGTCATAAGGGCAATTTCATCAGCTTTATTTTATACATTTTGTTTCTTTAAAATTTATGATTTTGATAATTGCTGGATTCTGGCTTATGACATTGACCATGACATTCCATGAATAGTGATTTAATTGTGTTTGTGTTTTGTCATAAGTCATATTGTCACTTTAGTGTGCTATGGAATCCTCCATAATTATGAAAGCATTAGGAATGTTGTCCATGAGCATTAGTTGTTAAGTAATGACTGTTATGTCCTAGACCACTATGTGATTTAAGGTTAAATGACAGCTTTGTGTTTAAGGAGGTGGGGCTATTTTAGGTGCATCATTACAAGGATTTTGCTTTAGGGTGAGACATTATGAATTCAAAGATTTCACGACTTATTAGAAGCACAAAAGTGATTCTACCAAAAGTGTCTTTTTTATCTAATTGGACTTATAGACTGCTTGGAAGATGGGAGGGGAGACATCCTTCTTGATGCTGTATATTACAGAATGCTACTTTGAGTAAATATGATGTGCGTTATGATCAGTTACTTCATGCAATATTTCTAGCTTATTTGTTGTAACGAATGCCTCCAATGTGTATAGGTAACCTCTAAGGTGTTGATATAATGGTAATGTTTTTGCACACATTTTAGATATTGCCGTATGCTTTGTATCCTATTTTCCACACATCACAATGTACATTGTAGGACACATGTCCTGTTTACAATCTGTGGTACTAGATATTATTTGATAGGGCTAGGAAGCACTGTGTTGTGCTGAATATTATTTCACTGGCCACTTTATAGTGCATAAGGTTTATTTTGAATGTTTAAAGTCATATGTATCATTTATGGGGTAAGGGCCAATTGAGGTTTTTCATTAAATGCTTCTCACCCATGAGATTTCGGGGGGGGGGGTGGAATATCAAAGTGTTTCAGTATAGCAGTATTGTTAATTAAACCAATTTTCTACCCTCAAATTGAAAAACATTTTCTCATCTTTTCTGTATCGGTGAGAAAAAATTTGTAAAGACGCATTGTGTTGCTGTGTGCCCAAATACTCTGACTCTGAAAGGGTTTTCAATGATAACTTCATGTAGCAATTATTTACACTCAAGTGCTTAAGCTCATCAACATGCTTAGCATAGGTTTTGTTTGATATTCTGTTTGATGACTCCTCAGTCTGACATTCTTTAGTCTGTTATTTATTTCTCTACAGGATGTTAAGACATGCTTGTGGCTTAGCAAGAGAGTGGTATTTATGTCTATTGTTTTGATGCAATGAATGCCATAATGGAAGTCTATTTAATCAATATTTTATGGTGTCCAGACCAGGCTGCAATGGAATGAACTGTAGATACTCTATTCTCTAAAGGACTTAGTATTTAGAGACTCTTCATTCCCTGTAATACTCCAAGATGTTATTGGGACTGTTTGTATTACTGCCTATATTGGCTGCTCTTATATTGAGCATTTGTATACCTCATAGCTTGGTTAATGTATAGCAGATTATTTGTGCCACAGCTCTTTGTCTTGTGAATAGTTTATACATCATGACAATTTCCATAACTTGATGTCGTTTGGTATTATCTCTACCGTGCTTTCATAGTCTTACGTAACATAGTGATTGATATTATTTCCACATTGACCCTTGTATTAAGTGAAGAATTTAGTTTCATGGTTGTTTTTGAGAGTTCTGCCATTTCAATTGTAGGTCTTAAACATTGCATTCATTTTGTATGAAGTTTAGTGTTTCAGAGAATATACTATAACCTTTACTTACAGGACGATGATATGAGAGACTAGCCTTTTAAATGGGTGCTCGCTAAACGCGGGCAATTCCACCCCCAACTGTGATAATCTGCAGATTAGCCTTGGAAAGACAAGAAGTGTCTCCACTAACCTGTTCATGCTGAGAGAAGTGTTGAGTGATGACAGTAAGTTACATCCTGCAAAGCATGTTGATTGATGGCATCACAGATCACTGTAACTGAGCATGTGACCCCCTGCCAT
>WIPJ01001441.1:204934-224386 GCA_018155075.1 Cassiopea andromeda
ATGGCAGGGGGTCACATGCTCAGTTACAGTGATCTGTGATGCCATCAATCAACATGCTTTGCAGGATGTAACTTACTGTCATCACTCAACACTTCTCTCAGCATGAACAGGTTAGTGGAGACACTTCTTGTCTTTCCAAGGCTAATCTGCAGATTATCACAGTTGGGGGTGGAATTGCCCGCGTTTAGCGAGCACCCATTTAAAAAGTCCCTATATACTAATATGCCTAGCCAATTAATTATGCAAATGAGCTAAATTTTGTAGTTGAAATGGCGCCTAGACTGCTCGCCTGATTGACCCCAAAATCGCACACAGTCCTACCAGTGTGCCGAAGTGGTGCTGATTGATACTGATTTTTTTCCAATTTTGTTTCAGGAGAAAATTGCCATTTTCCAATTGGACCCCCGTAAACTCGAAGCTCCGGTGATCTCTCACTTTGTTCGGAGCTGTTGGCTGATCGGGGTATTTCTGTGGACTGCGGCTTACCTGTGGTGCCCAGACTTCTCATCTATAGTCTCCAGATCGTAACCGCTATCTTTCCTTTGTCTCCATACCCCTACACGGTCTGACCGCATGGTTGAGATCTTATATTAACTGTTTGAGGGAAGGCGTATTTTCACAACGATCAAGCGAAATCTTTTTAATCAACTACTTGGCGAGTTCTCTACTTTTTCAAAGTAATTTAAATGGGTTCACTGTTCTTCTGTGTTTTCTTATTGCTACTCTGTGGCCTACCCTTTTTCATCTAAGGTGCTCTGGGCTAGCATTTGCCGCTATGTCATGAGGTAAATTTGTGGTAGCCCTACGGATATTTCAGGTAGTCATTAGTATTTTCCATTGTGCCACTCAGAGCAATTTAAGATAAAGTAGTCAATTAGCTGGCCTAACGTTTTCGTGAACGCCACATTTGGGTAAGATTTGCTGTTTTGTAACTGGGAAGTTCTGGTAGTTCTAAGGGAAGTTGAAGTCAATTTATACTAGAGTAGTTGCCTAGCTGTTTTGACAAAATCAGTAACGCTTTCCCCAGTTTTTGACACTGTTGCTATGTGAAAAACAGGGACACCTGCGCTTGGGGACAGGAGGGGCAAGAATTGCCCTTCATGTTGAACTTTTTCCATCTCTCCTTTCTTGTAAAGGGGGATTTTCCGGCGTTGTAAACGGTCAGGTTGAAGAAAATTTTTCTGGAGGCAAACCCCAGATCCCCAAATTGCCATCCTATAGCTATGAGAACAATATACTAAATATTGTTGAATTTGGAGACCAAAATCTACCTCTGCGAAGGAACATACATATACACAGATGTGCCCACAGAGGAAGCCCTGGCCCCCTACCCTAGGTATGCGCAGGCATCCCTGGTCAAAAACATTTTCTGTCAATGGGGTTTTCTATCTAGGGAATCAAAATTGGAAACCTCAAACACGGGCAATCCCTTGACGTGGGGCTCGAGCTTATGTGATAGGGCAATTTTGTCTTGTCAAAGCTAACCCTCTATAAATTAATCTGTAGAGTTTTGTGCTTCCTTTTTGTTACGTTTCTTTGTATATGTGTGTTTGTATTTATATACGTATTCATAAATTTTAGGGTGTGGTAAGGTGAGTGTGGTCGTGAGAATGTCAGAATTTTCCCTGGATCCGCCCCTGTAGAAGAATATGTTTTCACTTGGTGTTTGACGCTTAGGAAGGTGAATTTCCAGAAGTCGATTGTACAAGAGGATACCTTGTATAGCATGATGTTGATATGGGACCAGTTAGGACAAGCTACTGACCATTCCGTATTAGCTATTCATTCTTTACTGTCGTTTTAGAAATTCTTTATTAGCACTTACTGCTGTGGCTGTAGCTGAAAAAAGCATAGAAGAGGGATGAGGTTTCTTTACTTCTTCCCCTACCCCTGTACTGCTTTTAAAATGTCGTTTTGCATCGGCCAGGATGCACTCCATGGTGATCCCACACCGGGCACTTTTTCAGTACTCTGTGACTACGCCATAGCAAGAATAACTTAGAAATGGTGTGACCAAGTCATACGTCGAAGCTTTCATGGTTTCTTTATTGCTTGGTCAACTTCACTTTGAAGAGTTTCTCATTGTGGGTGTTTAAAATAGGCAAATATTCATTTGTGATGCCATGTATTTGCGCATGTGAAGGTTAATGTATTGGGGAAGTAATCTGAAATTGGCTCATATAAAGGCTTGAAACTGAAAGATTATGACAAGGTACATAACTGTTCATGGTCAGCTAATGACTATGGAAGTGAAGACAATCTTATGACGGTGCAAAATAGCTCAGAACCCTTGGCAAATAGCTAGCCAAACATACTGAAGACAGAATAATCAAAAGCAGAAGTCACCAATTTCCAACAATTATTCATGATATGGCTGGCTGTCTAGATATCAATAAATTTGTTCCCAGCCATACCAAAGAAGATTTTGATCTTGAGTATTATGGTCAAGTTGAGCTACAGAGGGTAAATGAGACAAAATTCTATAACAATATACAATATTCAAAGGAGACTAGAGCAACTCCTTTTTGATAAAGAAAGTGAATTTAAATGCATCCTATTAGTTAATGAGCATTTGCTTTTTAAAACACAGAAGTGCTCAAAATCCTGTGGTGTTTCAGTCTTTAGACTATGTCCAAAATACCAAGAAGTGCTATTTCCCAAAAAAACCATTACAATGAAGATATTGCATATGGTTCTGAGAAATTTAGATCTATACAAAGCTATTCCTGATAGTCTGCATGTCTTTCCACAATGCAATACCAAAATCCATGCAGAGAGTGGCAGAATCCATAGGTAACTACATTGATGTTTAAGCTAGTAAAGGACGAAGAATAGCTATAACAGTTGTTGGCATTGAATCTTATATCCTTCAAGTTCATCATGCTCAAAGCCTTGGTGAGGCTGTTTTAGGTAGAAGATTTCGCGGGAGGAAGAATTGGAGATTTGTTATAAAGGAAAATAAATTTGAATCCGTTGTCATGAAGACTTAAAAGGGACACCCCCAAATTTCCGCATTTCTAAATATTTTTATGGTTCTTCTGCAATTTTGATCAAGATTATATTTATAATTGTTGTTCAACTTTTTTCATTACATTTAGCGTAAAGATCCATCACTAACTAGAATGGTAGGCTTTTTTCCCTTTTTCTCTTTCACAAAGGCAGTTTACACAAGATGAGGACCAAAAAAGTAGGAAGGTTTCTAAAGCAAAATTTGAGGGTGCAGGAAGGTTTGATAGTTTTCTAAACCTTGTCTGAGTGTGACGCAATGCAAGGGGGTCTTGTAAGCAAACGTGACAGGGCGTAATATGGGGAGGGTGGTTAAAAATTGGCAATTTTAGCGTGACATAATACTAACAGCCCAATAGAACACGATGCTCATGCGCATGTGTTCTTTTTAGCTATAGGTATATCAAATCCTTTAGAAATCATTCATCTCAAATTCTTGGAATACAGGGCTCTCAGACGATATGTAGTATCCTAATGTTTAGTGTTTTCTAGGCTTGGAATAGCGTCTTAGAAAAATAACGTCTTGGAATAACCGACATTAAGAACATTTTTCAAAAATTCATCAATTCATCACTTCATCAGCACAAAAGAAACTGTTTTTATAAGGACCTTGAGCTTGAAGTTTCATTGCTTGAACCTCCAAATAATAACAACATACGACAAGAGTATCATATAAGAATTCTGACTTTAAAGTGTCACAATAATACTTTTTTACTTTTTCTCACTCATTTTCACCTTCCCAACGTCATAGCACTGTCGCACTGTTCACTGCTAAATCACATTTCCTCGTTCGATAGGCTAATCTCGCTTCCATGTTCATTCGCGTAATCGCCTCTCTTTTCTTTCATTTTTATCTTCTCATACCAAAATACATCACTATGACGTAGTGAGAACTGGTCAAACAACAGCACTGTCATGGAATTAAGTGATCCATTTGCGTGGCACAAGGCTCAGTAATTGTGCAGTAGCAGCTTTTGTATTCACCTGGTAACAAGGAGTGTAACTTCATATTATTTTCATTTTCAGCGCTGAAAAAAAATTTCTAGATTGAATAGAAGCCAATTCTGAAATGATTATAAGAAATGCTCCCCTGCCTCCAGTGCATATTGAGCATGCACTGGGCTATTTGTACCAGTGGCTGATGCAATCTACTCCTCTTATCAAACTGAAAATTAACTGTTTTCCTTTATGCAATTGGAGCTACTGGTTGCTAAACTATTAATCAAGACAGATACCATTAAGAAAAATCTATTTGATGGTAGGAAGGAATTACACTACTAGCACCTAAATCCAGTAACTGAAACCCTACAATAACATTTGTTGACTCCGGCTACTTCCTGTGGCCAGGCCCAAGGATATGTCACTCACTTTTTTGTGTGTATAGTTCTCATTCATTGTACTAGGCCTTTTTTCATCTTCATTTCAAAAATAATAAATATGCTGCTTTTCTGTCTAAAATTTTCCTGTCTAATTAATTGGGGATGTCATTTTCTTATTTAAAGTGTAGTAAAGAAATAACTGAGCATTATAAGTAGTAATTTTGGGATCATACCAAGGAGAAATTATGATGAATTACTTGCTAGATAAATACTTGGGTGCTGGGTTCCCTTATTCTTGCTATCCAGAGCTATTTGCATGATTAAATTTTCTTATACTTTATACCCATTTTTATGAAAATGAGATAATTTGTGGCCTATTCCTTTCAAAGGTAGATTGGTTAGGAGAACTGGAAGATAATTTTTAGATTGAAAAATTATCAGACTGGCATTTGTTGCAGAATAGTGCATTGAGAGGTTTCAGTGGAAAGAATGCATTTATATGATTGGCATAAACTCTATGATACCTGGAAGATACATCAGTCAGGCTTGGAAAAACCATTAATGCACATTACTCACCTAGATGTAAATATGTTAAATAGTAAGCACCATGTACAGTTAGGTGGTAGATGAGCTTCTCTCATAGTCCGGGGAAGTACCACAATTCTATCTATTGGTGCCTTTAGTGACCTTGTCTCTTTCATCACTAGGATAGAGATTCCGGGTCTTTTGGTTGGTAAGGTTACTGTGTTTAGTCACAGTAGGAAGCAGCTGGTCTTATTTGATCCTTTGCTATGCTTGAGGGTACGGTTGGAAAAGGTGGACTGCAGGCCTGCCGCCAGATAGTGCAGAGGCCCGAACCCATTTGTAGCGCATTGGGAGGCTGCTTCATCAGCTGGTGTATAATCTAGGGCTGCCTGCTATGCCAGTTCGCGACTGGAGCCACTCCTAGCTCGCAGTTCCGGGTGCCCTTCTGAGGTCACAGGATAGCTATGGGAACTTTCATAGGCTCACTGACGAATGCTGCCTATATCAGTTTGACCGACCCAATCATCACCCACTCATTTAGTATTCATACTATGCCTCTCACTCATACAGAATTAGCTCTACTGCAGTTACCAATGTGGCACATTCTAAACTCTTTTCCATCTCATTTTGCCATATTCGTAGACTATCCTCCAATTTTAACTCTGTACACCAACAACTCCAGTCCTTTAACCCTCATGCACTCTTCCTCACCGAAACTAAAATCAGATCACTGGACCCAAATGACAACTCCATTCTCTGTCCTCACCTAGAATGCCCTGGATATGAGCTTTTTTCCTCTTCTTCCTAAATGGTGGTGTTTGTGCATATGTCCGCTCTGATGTAAAAAGTTCTCGTCTACCTCAATTTGACCTTGTTAATCCTGGTTTTCAACTCATCTGCATGAAAATATCCCTACCTAACACTTCAAAATTCAGTTGCACCTTATACCGCTCACTTAACTCAACTAACCATGAACTTCTATTTGACCATCTATCTAAGACAATTGACACAATCACTCTTCAATCTCCACGCTCTAAATTCACAATCTTTGGTGATTTCAATGTCTACAATCCAAACTGGCTTACCCACTCTCCACATATCACTAGCTCTGCTGGTCGTGATGCAGAGGCCTTTGCCATTGTGAATGACCTGTCACAATTAATATCAGAACTCACACGTATCCCTGATCGCCCAGGGGACACAGCTAATACACTCGATCTGCTTCTTACATCAAACCCAGACATTTACTCTAACCCTATTCTAGATTCTCCTCTTGGTAACTCTGACCACTGCCTTATCACATTACAGCATAACTTGGTCTCCCACCAGGATAGATCTTCCTCTTCTCAAAAAGTTGTTCACTATAGCAAAGCTGACTGGGACTCTCTTCGAAACTTTTGCTGCTTATCCCTGGTATTCTGGCTTGTCTAACGATCCTTCCTCTTTTGCCACCTTCATCACTTATGCTATTCAACTTGGTATGGATCTTTTTATTCCATCTTCCTATAAACCTGGCAAAAAGTCTTCTCCAAAGTGTGGTTCAATGCACAATGTGCACAAGCTGTCAAACATAAAAACCACCGCTTTAAACAATGGAAACTACACCAAACTCCGTATTTAAGAGCTTTATTTGAACAAGCTCGTAACCTACGCTCCAAAACCATCAATCATGCGAAATCCACCTTTTTCAAATGCATCAACAATAAAATTGCTTCATGTCAAACAGGATCTTGCTCCCTCTGGTCCTTAGCCAAAGTTGTCTCACAAACCTTTTGCCATTCTTCTTTTCCACCTCTAAAAACAACTCTGGCTCATCTTCATGCACTCCTTCCTCTAAAGCTAACCTTTTCGCATCAACCTCTGCTTCCAATTCCAATCTTGATGACCAAGATTTCCAAGCTCCTCTCTACCCCACACCCACCATCACAATGTCCTCTACTAAGTTCTCTACACGAAAAGTCCGAAAGGTCCTTCTTCACCTCAAAACCTCCAGATCTAGTGAACCTGTTGGTATACCTGTTATAGTTCTAAAGCCCTGTGCCCCTGAACTCGCCCCTGTTCTCAACAAGCTTTACCAACTTTCCTACAATCTAGGTATTTTCCCCTCCTCTTGGAAACTTGCTCACGTTTTTCCTATCCCCAAAAGAGGTGACAAATCTGACCCTTCAAGCTATCGCCTATTGCAATCACTTCTCTCGTCTCTAAGATTATGGAGACCATTATCACCAAGCAACTGCTTGCCTTCCTTGAAACAAACAACCTTCTTTCTGACCACCAATATGGGTTTTGACAAGCCAGATCTACCGGTGACCTTCTAGCCTATGCTGTTCGTGCTTGGTCCTCTGCTCTAGAATCCTAAGGTGAGAGTAGATTGACCTCTCTTGATATTTCCAAAGCCTTTGATCGCGTCTGGTACAAAGGACTTCTTGCTAAACTGACAATGTTTGGTCTTTACCATACCCTCATTAAGTGGATTTCTAGGTTTCTATCAGATAGGTCAATTGCAATTAGGGTCGATGGCTACCTCTCTAATCCCAATTCTATCTACTCAGGTGTACCTCAGGGCTCTGCTATCTCTCCTGTTCTGTTCATCCTCTTCATAAATGATCTGCTTTCCTCTACATCTTCCAGTATTCTCTCCTTTGCCGATGACACTTATTTAAGTTCATCTTTTTCATCCAATCCACAACACCTTGCCTATTCTAATATTTCACCATATCGTAACACTTCAGCCTCACTTCTCACCAATGACTTGACAAATGTAGAGAAGTGGGGTAGTGATAACCTTGTTCAGTTCAATCAAGAAAAGACAACACAGGTTGTCATATCACGTAAACCTTACCAATATTTCCACTCTGTTTTCATGAACGGCTATAAACTGGACATTTCATCTTATTTCACTCAACGTAGTCTTTCTATTTCATCTAATCTCACTTGGAAACTTCATATCAATTCCATTGCAAAGCATGCATCTCAGAAACTTGGCTTTCTCTCTAGAGCCCGTGGTTATTTCTCACCTTCTCAACTATTAACTATATCCATATCCCAGATTCGTCCTTCTCTGGAGTACTGCTCTCATGTTTAGGGTGGTGCTCGTAAATCTTCTCTGCATCTTCTTGACAGAGTCCTGTCTAAAGCTATCCGTCTCATCAATAATCCAAACCTCACTAATCCTCTACAGTCTCTCTGCCATCGTCGCCTTGTTGCAGATCTTTCCATTTTCTACCGCTATTTTCATGGATACTGCTCTCAGGAAATCAAGAACATTATTCCTGATCCAGTGAGACGTGTTCAAACCACTAGAAGCTCTACCTGTTCACACCCTTTCCAAGTTACACTACCTAATCCACGAACTCTATCTCACAAATCATCTTTCATCCCTAGAACTTCTCAACTGTGGAACTCATTGCCACCCACTACTTTCCCTGAATCCTACAATTTGTCATCTTTAAATCTAACATCAACAAACTTGATCCAATCTCCCTCTCTACTTAAACTTCCCCATTCTCTCAGTTTTTCCTTAGTAGTGGTTTTGTTATAGGCCCTACGGCCTTTCCCTTACATTACTTACTAAAAAAAACAGTTGGGACCACATAGCTCATTGTCCTTTTCGATTTTATATGGTGCAGACAAAGTACAGTGTGTTTATTTTTTAATTTTTGAAGTGATACAAAAGAAGACCATTGAGATTGTATACATGTTTGATGATAAGTTGTAAAGTCATCTCACGAGTAATTTTAAGCAGACCATATAATTACCAGATTTGTGATTATTTAGCATCTGGAAAAGCTTGTGATATTAGCATCATATTGCTAGCTCCTCTCTGACCTTATACAACAAAAGTAGCCTGCAATAATTACTATAGTCTGAAAGCACCCATAGCACTATCCAGCAGCAACTTTTAGCAACCTTAAGTGATTCAATAGTTATGTGAAGTGACCTGTAGCCAGTCATTGGGACTTGCTAAGGTGTAGAGAATGTATAGAGAACTATAATTAAAATAATTATAATATTAAGGTGTAGAGTATTTTATCATGTAATCTCAAGCTAACTTGGGCAACTGAAGATCCTATCTATAATAAAGTGTTAGTTGAGTTAAGCCTAGCAGAGCTTTCAGCTTTCTAATATGAATGTAAAAGTATTGAAAGGAAAGTAGAGTTTCAATATTGCAGTGCTAAAAGTTTGGGGATGCTCCACCAAATCTATTTCCCATACTTGTTTACCTGCCTGTTAGTCATAATCTATCCATGGATTGGTTTCTAGCTTGGAATATGCTACATTTAGAACAGATAGAAATTGATTGAGTTAATAGATTTGCTATGTTCAAATGTCGTCCATTATTTTGTAAAGTGAAATGGAATTTTGAAGCATCCGTTTTGATTAGTTACACCAGCTCTCCTTTTTCTCTTACTTTTTAGATTGAGTCTTTTATGAAGTATATTTTGCAGTGTAGATGAACAGTTTTTTCCTCTATAACCCTAAAACTCCCTTTATATTCATTTCCAACTTTTCCAACTCCGTATATCGAAAAAGGACTCTCAAATTGTGCAGGCTAGAGGATTGCACCGAATTTAGAACATGCTTTAATAGAACAGACAGGCTGAGCTTGCCAACCGAAATTTGAAAAATTTGTTATATTTTTAGTTCAAATTAGGATTCATTGAGAGGAAAGGACATGCTATATAGCAACAGAGTTGGAAAGCGTGAAGCTTCAAAAGGCAACACTAGGTTTCGATGCGAGACTCAAATGTTGCAGTTTACCCTTTAAAGCAGTGGTTCCCAAATTTTACCAGTTATTTTGCATGGCAGTCGCTTGAAACATACTTTTTCCATCCTGGGACCCCTTTTGGTATGAATATATGTAATATGCACAACATATGATTTCTCGGAAATCAAATATCAATAACTACACAGGCCAATAAAACGACGCATCAAATAAAATTCTATAAGAGAACATTTCTCTTGAAGCCTCCTTGAAGCCCTTTAGGGTTCACTAGGGGTCCGAAGACCCAAGTTTGGAAACCAATGCATTGTGGTGTGACTCGTGGCCGCTAGTATTTCCTTTCATTATACATTAACATGAAATGAAGTGGTGATCATGCCTACCAAGAGCTGGTATGTCGGGTGCATGGAATACCCTAACCAGAGTCACCGAGGGGCGTATCCACAAAATCCCAACAAAATTGCAAAAAGTCATCAAAGTAACAGCAAAGTTATGAAAACAAGATATTAAAATATAACGAAAAAAGCTAGGAGTCGCTGCAATCGGTTCTAGAGTCACAAAGGCTGCAACAAAATTTACAAGAATTTTCTGGCACAACCAGCACCTCGTAAGAGCGCCAGTCACTTCTTCCATAACACTTTTCATTTTATAAGAATGTTTTTTGGGCCTAGTGCTGAAACTTTCCAAACTTCTTCACGATTTCAGTATCAAAACTTTCTTAATACTTTAAAAAAATGTTTTGAGTTCCATTGTATTGTACATGCAAATTATAGAAGAGTGGAAGGCTTCATCTACACTGACAATGATAAAAAATCTTAGCAGATAGCAGAAGTTAAACTGTTAGAGAATAGCACCATAATTTTAATGACATTTAATACACAGATAAATCTAATGTGCATACCGTTGCACTAATAAACTTCCTTAGGCCTCGCCTCAAAAATTCAGAACTGAACTTTCGTAACTTTTTGAGCAGTCAAGTATTACTTTCTTATCAACCACTTCTTTATAAATACAAAACATGTTTTTTCAATTAGCCTTCCTTGTTGGAGAACTTCTAATTATTCAGATTGTTCAAAAAAATATATAGTCTTTCTTATTGCTAAGTACGTTGTCTATAAGCCAACACCTCCTCAATGGCTTCGTGATAAGCCACAAAGTAAACTACCTGTTTATACCAGGTTTTAAATGATATTTCTCCGCATCTCTGGCAGATTATTTTGTTCAAGAATCCTTATACTGTAGCGCCAGCATGTTTTCCACTGCTTGCAAACTGAATGCACAAAACCATCAAAGGGTGAGCTCTAAGGTTTGTTGTGCAAATGTCAAGAAAGTTTTTGGGCTGGAGCCATAAAAGGCTAAGAAAGTTTCAATAATAGGATTAAAATTCTGCCTGGTAGAACATAGCGCAGTTATTGGAGCGATAGAAAGCATGAAATTCAAATTTTAATGATAAGCAGTCAATAAATCTTAATGATGGATGATAATTTATGAGAAAAATCAAACTGTATGCCGCCTTCGTTTTTAAAAAACATTGAAACACCTTTGCTTTCGAAGGAGCCGAGAACTGAATTTGTAACAAATGCTGTAGCACAGAATACAGCATGCTCATCAGTAACCCTAAACCTAACTCTGCCTTCTGTGTTTCGTGCGCTGCGGAGGAGAAGAAATGAACCAGTAGTGGTGCTGGGGACGGCTAGGGGGGCTAAAGACCTTCATTGAAGCATTCTAGTTATCCCTTTGGAAGGAAAAGAACTTCTTTCCAGATTCTTTCTGCAGCTTAAGCACTTTGTTATATAAAAAATATATATAGTGTACAGAGTCCAGAGAAAATCACCGCTCCACGGTTTTGAACCGGAGGACGGTTTTTCATCCGTATGTTATATAAAAATTGAAACTGGTAGGTTTTTTATGCGTATGTTGTAAAACATGTATAAATGTTGTACTGGAGCAAGGTTTTGATACCTGCAATAGAGCCAATGTGGCGTAGGGTGAATAGAAGAATGGCATAGGAAGCTTCATTCTGATATGACCGACGGAGGAATATTCGTTTGTTTTCTGGACTCTGACCGTTTACATCTTTATATTACTGATAATACATCCTTTTTCACAAAATATACTCAATCCATAAATCAAATAGTTTTTTTGATACTCTACAGTACACAAACGGTGTGGGGACAAATAAAGGAATGCAGTGGTGCTTTCAGGATTCTAGGCACATGGATATATACTCCACATCCAGTGACTGTCGTCAGAAGGACACGGAAGCGGATTAAACTGCCCTAGCACAGAGTAGCAACCTAAGTTTGCACATACTGAATATGTATGAATGCCAGTTGGTTCCACCGACAGGCTCGAGCTATTCCTGGGAGGAGAGAAATTTCACAGTTAAGAGGTTGCAGTCCCTTACACTCTTCTGGCAATATTCTTAAGTATTGGCAAAACCAACCTTCTCCTAAGTAAAGTGTTGCCATTGTAACATTTTTCATTAAGCTAAAGACTTGCATTGGCTCCCAACAAAGGCATATCCTAAACTATGTTCTTGCCAGGGCATTAATTCAAGCATTGCTCGAAAAGGAGAAGCAATGCACTGGGTCGACTATCCTGTCTTCTGACACTAGCCATTTTCACTCCTAAATTTGTTTTTAACTCGCATTATATGCTATGTGATTATTTGTTGCAACACAACATTGACAGAAATTTTACCCTGGTATGTGTACTTCATATTGAACAGAGCATATGCAATGAGATGAACAGATACAATAAATCTGCCACTGTAGTTGGTCATAAAATGAAACAATTGTGCATATTGTGTATTGTAATGAACACTTCAACAATCATACAGCAAAAATTGAAAATTCCTCTGAGCAATAGGCCAAGTCAAAATAAAAAATGCAAATAATAACTTTCTTACACAAAATAAAAAATGATACTTCTGGCAACATGATTAAAATGCCATTAATGACATTAAATGCCACAAACATATCAGCAATCTGAAATTGCCTACAACAAATATGAAGATGAACTATATTGTCTACAGCAATTTAGAGAAGGGATTTAACTGAATACGCTATGTGAAAAGACTGTTAGCTGCAGGCAAGATTAGAGAGAAACCAATCTACAAAGCTTCAAAACACAAAAAGATGTCAATACTTGCTTTCAGAAATTCTGTTCACAGTAATTTATATTAACTTTATTGTTTGTAAGTTCAAATTTTTCAATTTACTTTCCTTGCATTTGTGACTCATCCATTGATTTTCCCTCAGGTACAATACTTCCCTTAACTTGTCTCCATGGCAATTTACCTTTCAGCTTGTCTACAGCCACCTGTTTGAAAACAGATAGGACAGTATTTAATCCTCTAATTGCAGGATCATATGATACATACCCTGCAAGGAAAAAGTTCTGAAAATTGTACAACTAACACTGAAAAGATACTTCTTGAATGAAAACCTAGTTCCAAATATGTAACTGCCTTTTGCTTTCCATTTATCAACACAACTTCAGAGGCCAATTTTAAAGTAAATTAACTTTTTGCACATTCAGTAGGACTTCCAGGAATAAAATGTATCATTTCATTGAGTTTACAAGATAGTTATGCAAAAGCAATAATGCATGCAAAAGCCTAGATGCAATAGGACTTTATTTTGCAGTGTAATAGATGCAATAGCAATGCCGCTATCAAGCAGTCACTATATTATTTTTTTTCAAACTTCATCATATATATCATATTAAAATCTACAAATACAAATCTCACTAAATAGGTAATCTGTATTTGGCTGGCTTACAATGATACACTGAATTAAAAAAAAATGTACATATGAAATAGATTATAATAAAAGAAAAATACACACTAAAGTATTTCAGTACAGAAGCAGTAGTAATATTAACTTATCAACTAGCGTGTTCAGTAGCTGAGAAGCTCTGGGTTGCACCATGCATTGTTCCTCGTGCAAAATATGTAAAAGGTCTTGCGAATAGCAATAGTAGATAGCATGGAAATAATGAAATTGAGATGTTGATTATCAAAGCCTAGTTTAGTACACATTGTGAGGAAGGATTCCGACGACTGACCAAATATGCCAAGACAGCTTATGGAAAGATTGATGAATTCTATTGAGTGATTGTCATTGCTGAGATCAGTTACGAGGGAACGATATTTGACTTCTTTGCGACGAGCACTGTTTGCTAGATTTGTCTCAAAGCCTACGGTTAATTCTATGATGTATAATTTATCAGCGGTGGAAAGAATCATGTCAGGCCGAAGGCTATCACCCGTAATAATACAAGGAGACAGGTAACCAGGAAGGTCAACGTACAAGCAGTCACTATATTAGTTACTACCACATACTACAGGCAGGATAGAGTACTTGGCATTGACCTGTATACCACTTTCACTCAACTACTACAATTCAAGCTGCATCTTTTCAACAACCAAGTACGAAATACTGGGTTTGTGTAATACATAAGGTGGAAACTAAATGCCTTTATAAATGTGTTGAAAAGTCATATTAATTATTATTCTCACAATATGGCCATTATTCTTCAAATGATTAAACCATAGCATAAAACCAGGATAACCAAGTAGGTCTCAAGGTATTAGCCTTTTTCCTAAAAATAATAGTTTCAAGGCAAGTCTTTGATTTCTTAAAAGATAAGTTCCTTGTATTTATACATGACACAACTGGTCGTAGTTTCCTAGGTATTCTAGGAAATTAATGCACTGAATTTATCTACTCATTCAGAAAGGTCTTACGTAGTCATCCTTCCTTCCTATACAGAAAATTCCGTACAAAAAATTTGAAATAAGAAGCGAGACAAAGGATATAGTAACATCATCAGTATGAACCAACCAGTAAGTGAATAAGTTTGTTAACCAACCTTCCACAGCCATGTTCGATAATGGTAAACGATGCCCTCTTCTATGTACGTTTTCTGCTGTGTGGCAAGATGCTTTACTAAAATGAGCAGTCCTTCAACTCCATGCCATCTGGCTCAAATGCTATGTTCTGTCTAACATAAAGTACAGAATGACTGTATTAAAAATAACCAGAATGTTGAATGGCCTCCAATGAGTAGGCTTCCTCTAAAGACTATAGTGTGCTACAGGAGAGCCTGATCTCCCAGCAAACATTTTCTAAACATCTGACAATCTGAGTGCAACCCTGATACCTAAATGACAACTGGAAACCAGCTTTCATTTGTTTCCTTCCATTAGAATCAAATTGTATGTTCCACAGCTTGCTAAATAGCGACCCGCCATTACCTCACAGAATGCTTTAAGACATGGGTGGTGACGTCTCGATGAGAGGAGTGGGTTTCTTGATCCACCGAAGCATAAAGGACAAGGTGACTAAGTTTGACGGCCTCAGCGACAGAGCTACATCAATTCGTGTGAGCATTAACAACAGATACTCTCTGCAGCTGATTCAAATATATGCACCAACAAGTAGTCATGAGGATGAGGTGGAAGAACTGTATTAGGGGATGTCACAAGCAATGGACAGAAGCAAAAGCCACTACCAAGTGATCATGGGAGACTTCAATGCGAAGATAGGAAAATATCAGCAAAGCAACGGGACTACAACAGGAATGCACGGCCTCGGGGAGAAGAACGCACGAGGAGAGATGATGGCCCAGTTTAAAATATCAAAGAGCCTGACAAAAGCAAACACATTAATCACGAAATCAAAGTAGGGAAAGTGGACCTGGCGCAGTCCGAATGGAGAAGTGATTAATGAAATTGATTACATCCTGACAAACAAATGAGAGATCATGCTTAACACCGAGGTGATCCAGAGAGTAAACATCGGAAGTGATCACAGAATGATCCGCAGTACCATCAGACTGAATACACGCATGGAAAGAAGCAGAATGATGAGGTTGTCTGCACCAAAGATCAACTTCGAAGCAGTACTTCATAGGTCAGGGGAGTTCCAGATCGAACTGAGAAATCCTTTCGCAATCCTTGGAAATGATATTGAAGACACTGATGAGAGTGCAAAGCAGCTAAGTATTACCATCCATGAATGCTCTGAGAAAGTTGCAGGAAAGGTGAAGAGCAGGAAGGAAGAGAAACTCACGTCAGAGACCAAAGCTATGCTTAAGAAACGCCTAGAGATGAAAAGGAAGGCTACAAGAGATAACATTGAATACACAGAACTGTGCAAAATCATCAGAAAAAACATGAGAGAAGACCTGATAGAAGCAAACACGAAAAGAGTAAAAGATGTAATAGAAACTGGCAGAGGACTGAAGAAGTATACAACAGAAGGGAAGAAGGCTTTTTCTTGTATCAGTTATTATAGACATCTAATCTTAATTTGATCTG
Organism: Cassiopea andromeda; assembly: GCA_018155075.1. NCBI lineage: Eukaryota > Metazoa > Cnidaria > Scyphozoa > Rhizostomeae > Cassiopeidae > Cassiopea > Cassiopea andromeda. The sequence goes on from WIPJ01001441.1 coordinate 220,836, forward strand.
AGCGGTTAGGCTGTATACACTTTTTATACGCAGCTTTTGAGCACTTCACGCATCAGGCACTCATTTTGCAATTCTCAGACAAAGTAAAAATATTAGCTTTGACTTTCCGCAAAGAAAATAATTGTGAAAACTAGACAAGATTTGAACCAAAACGTATCCTGAACTTCCAACGGCTGTATTTCAGAAACAAGGACATAAAAAAGATGACTTCCACGGCAGTTTTTTGCGGAATTTATCTATGAATTTGTATATCAGTTTAGTTTTCGAAAATTGTACAACAGATTTTACACCGCAAATTGTAAGTAAAGGTTGGCGAAAATGGCCTAAATTCTGCAAAAAATGCGATTTGTTTATCCTTTCGAAGATTATCATTGGTCTGTTCGTGAAAACTAGCACGTGACATTGCAAATGCTCTTGTCCAATCAAGATTTGAGCCCTATGCTCCGAGTCCCAAGACAATATATGGTACTATGCTACTGCTTCTCAAAGCTGTTCGCAAGAGGTGTAGTGGAGGTAGTGGTGCAGAGGAAGGGAGTGATTTATTTCTACACGCTGTTATGCTGAAACACATCACCGCCAGCTCTCACCAAGCTCCCTTAAATATATGAATTGTTAAAGAGCGCATGACATGGAATATGAGCAATTGTCGTCCTACGTTATTTTTAGCGCTGAATACTATCGCGTAAAAAAATGCGATAGCCCTGTTAAAAATCTCCTTACTTCGGGTTGAAATATGGGGAATTTAGAGAAAAACTGTCTCCGTAGTCTGGGCCGAGACAAACGCGTGCCTCTGGCGCGTGACGTCAGATCGTTTGCATGTTCACAAAAACAAACTGTGACATGACCGCGAGGATATGGAGCACTCTCAGTTCTTTTCAAATTACGTTAACTTACTATTTCTTCGGAAAGTGGTAGTAATGGAGATGAGTCCTATGATGGTATCTGCAGTACATGCTCCAGTTCTGACAACAACAAAGCAGCTACCATTGTGGCTGCTTTTGAGCCTTACGAAGGCAAGCCACCAGCTTCAGGCCCAGATCGAAATGAAAATCCGACAGGTAATGAAGATCCTGATGGGCTCTCTCTGTTAGCGCTGGAAGTACGATATGATCTTGTTAGCCACGTCAATAACTCATGTCGATGTAACCTTTGCAACGACAGCAAGTTGGTGGGCGCAGGGAAAGTTTCGTTGTCACAGAAAAGTTCGTGAAGCATATGGAAAAATAAAGGAAACAAAACGAGTAAGTCATCAATATTCTACAACTGTTTCATTCTTACTTCTTAACCTGAATAATATAAAACCATTATTTGCAATGCAGTAGTATAGACTGAGAAAAACCTGCTCCTTTCCAAAATTTGAGAGGCCTTTAGTCTAGTGAAAGATTTGATTTTTCATAGGTATATGAGAGCAGTTGCTTATAGAATCTTGGCAAGATGGATGTTTGGATATGTAGACTGGAAAATAGAAGACCATTATCAGCATGGATTTAACATTACATAAGGACAAAATGTATCTCTTTGGATGCGTCTGGTAATGCAACAGCAAAGGAAAGAGCTCAGATGTGTCAACCATGTACAACAATTCCAATAAAGCAATCCTTCAATTATTCAGAACAGCTTCAGCTATTTGTTTCTTTCTTGTGTCCCTTCCTTGGTTGCAGACAATTCTTACATTTAGGTGGCTCCCTTCTGGTACAAGGCTAGATACCAATAACTGTCTGGGCATTCTTGGCTTCAAGTTCATTTTGTTCTTCAACTAAATATGATAAAGCATGTGAGAAACGAAAGGAAAATACTCCAATAATGATAGATTTGCAAATTCTTGTCAAACTGCACAAGGTAGTAAATCAAAAACTCACAACTGTATTCACAACAAAATGTCATTATAAAGAACATAAAGTAGTAGCTGAAGGCCTTAGTTTTTACTCAGTTGAAGGCCATAGAGTAGGCTGAGACCTTAACTTTTTTTCTCCTTGTATTGCCTCACTGCATCACTCTTGCAAGTTTTATTTTGGAATTTATGGCTGATAGGCACTGGTTAGTTTGCCATAAATTCATTGTAGGCTGGCATCAACTGTGATACAGGTCTTGCAAATAGCAATTCTTTCATTTCTTGTACAAATTGTATATGAGATAAATTATTACAGGATAAAACCCAGTATGATTGGCAGAGGCTACTCTTGGAAATTTAAAGTTTTAGAGTCCACTATATGACCTGTACAAAGAGCATATAGTAAAAGGCAAATTAAAAAATTATTTCCAATTGGACAAACATCATTACCATAGGCTGGTGGTATTGATTGCGCTTTAACAACCTCCTCTCCATCTTTATATTTAGGCCATACCACTTTGTAATATTGTTCTCCAGTTTTTGAAACATCCTCATTGAAATGAGTACTTGCCAAAATATGCCTGTATTAGAAATTGAAATCACATAGCCTTATTTACAACAAGCATACTACTAACAATAGCTATTTACCATTTGTAATATACTCTATTTACACAAAAACATTTAATATGATTTTCACTATTTGTCATACATCCCAATACAACAACTAATCCCTGTGACTAGTTAAATATGCTGATATCAAGAAAACTTGAAATATATCTCAAATTATCTTGAATCTACCTGTAAATTGTTCCCATCCAAGAAAAGCTTATCATTTTGGGGTGCCAGAAGTTGAGAGTGGCATGAAAACCTTACAAACAGCTGGTTTGTGCATTTGAAGAAAATGTTCTTATTCATTTACAATTTGTTGGTTTAGCAATATTGAATGCAACTTGTCATGAGCAGTGGTACCTAGTAAATGAGATCAGCTTTTTCAAAACAATGCATATATACAAAATATTTACAATATGAATATTTTTTGAGTGCGTGTATATATGTATATTTATCATATATATTTATATTTATCATATATATTTATGTATATTTATAAACACATTCTAGAGCAGTGATGTACCCAGACAATCTGGTTTGGAGTCTTGGTAAAATGTTTCCAACCATGATAAAATAAAGGCCACAGTGAAAATAAATGTATGCTGAAATCCATGTATAATGACTACCTTTCTTCAAGTTTCATACACAATGGGGAGTGACATGACTCACACCCCATCTATTTGGCACATTCCTATATAAAATTTTGAATTGATAACTGAACCATGGAATATATCAGACATTGCAAAAAGCTAGATACCAATTCTAATCCATTTCCTGGGCTCCACTTCATCATGCAAACATTTCTGGAACAATGCATTGGGGTGGTTCTCATGTTTTCCTGCAGCATTCCCTATAAATGAGGTCCACTTTGCCTCAATCATGTCTTCAAAACCAGCCTTTGTTGTTCTTGCAGCCCAGTAGAGATGGTTTTGAGCACCAGCTATCCATTCCCCAATAATTTGGAAATCTTTTATATATACACACACACATATATATATATTTATTTATACATATATATATATGTGTGTGTATATATAAATATATATGTATATATACATATATATACACACATATATATATATTTATTTATACATATATGTATATATATATA
>WIPJ01001441.1:245652-259971 GCA_018155075.1 Cassiopea andromeda
TGGGAGAGAAGTATCGGGGGGGGGGGTGAGCTAAATTCCCATTGAGTGTTCAAACTTCATACTAAGCTGGTGCCTATGGGACTGAGTATTGATGGTTTTGGCTCTTAGAATGTTGGTAGTATGTTATCTTTGATGTATTCAAAATTCACAACGAAATTCTGAAAGTTGTTCGAAATTTTTTTCAACGAATGTTATCAGCTGAAAATTTATCTGACGAAAGTTTTTGTTGCTAATGTATATATTAGAAAGAAAATTTTTTTAATATGTGGCCATTGAAAAAATACTTACGCTCTGGAAGGGGGAGGAGGTACCCAAATAAGTACGAAAATGTACAGAGTGGGGGGGGGGCTCTCAAAAGACGTACCTAAGCTAATGTAATTTCAAATGCTAAATACACTTGCGAAGCATCATAGGTAAACAAAACTATCTTTTAGAGATGATAGACAAACGATTGTTCTAATATTTATAACCAAATGCATGTTTATTGCAAGAAAGTTTGTGTTAAGATAAGTAATGCAATATGTCATATCGACATTGCAGCGCTATTGTGAGTGGAAAAAGTCGAAACAGTGCTTTTCCATTACACTCCTTTTTTATAAGAAGCAGTAAAGTTGAGGTTCAGGCTGGCTGTTCTTAATTTTTTCCAAATTTTGAGGCTGAATTTTTATGAATTTGCTCTTAAATTAATAGCGTGTAGGCCATTTGGAAAGACAATATACAAAACAAAATTGGATGTTTTCATTGATTGAGAACTAAATGTTACAATCAAGATGGTCTCTCTTGTATATTAATGTTTTTGTTGAAAAAGTTTATAGAGAATTATAAATAGATAATGTTTGCACAGTATGTAGTTTCGCTAGTAGCAACTAATTTGCGAAAAGTAAAGAAGAAAAGTGTCAAGGCTGTCAATTCTCTTCAGGTTAACAAGGAAAGGACGTTTCATGTCCATTCGTTAGTGAAAAGCTTCTGCAAAAATACATTGTACGACAAGGCTTCAGGCTCAGCCTTGTTCTTAATTTGTTCTTAATTTTCTACCAAATTTCAGGCTCCTATTCTTATACAATTATTTTTATGAAAAGAAAAGAGTGTACCCTATCATTTGTCCGTGCAACGCTGCGAATATCAACAAGGCTTTAATGTAATACTACTTAAGGTACTAGCTTTTCTCTTTGCAAGGGCATTCGTTTTCTACAATTTGAGTATTCCCAAGCTTTCATCAGAGAGCCATAATTAAATAGGAGATAAAGAACTTTAGATTCCATATCTATCATGAATAACGATGAATCTGAAAGTAGTGGGAATTTTGCTGCTTTTGTGGTATTGTCAATTTTTGGTCCAATATCTTGATGTTGGGAAGAGCAAATAGAGTGGCATTTTATGTCTCAGAATAGTGTAAGTACCCAGGAGTAAGATAGCGAGGATGAAACTGATGAAGTCGTTGAGAACGCAAGTAACAAAGAAAGTTGAGGCTCCATTAACAATAAAAATGAAGTAGCCGATAAGAAGATGCCAATATTTGAAAATTTGTTTGACATTCTGGTCTCTCAAGAGTTCTCCCTGCGTGAAGCTTATGTGCCCATTATTTGTAGGCTAAAAATTTAACCGCTGATTGAGTTCTTTGCGTTATTTTCACTCGCTTAATAACTTCTCGAAATATATCTTTTGATTTTGCAAAGCTTACATGTTTCGTTTACTGAAGAAAAGAAAATGATTATTAAATTCAGCTTGCGAGACAAATTTTGGGGAAAGTACCCTTTGAGCAGTAAATTTTCTGCCTAGAGATTATCTGCATTCTATCATCTTCTGATGGATCATTATACAAGCCTTTGTTACTTTTAGGTTTCTTGGGCATGTATTAAATTTTGAACATAGGGAGATAAACAACAGATTTGATACACATTATTATATAAAAGGCTCATTTAAATCAACATTAACCACCTTTTTTTAATGCTTACAGAACTTGCAGTTAGTATCAATATGTGAAATACAAGCTACAGATGTAGCTACTTTAGCTGCGAGGGGTTGATTTTTTAGTCCTAGATCTTTTTCCACCTGCTCTCGATCTATAACAACAGGTTGTCTGCCAACTCAGGGAATTGTATATCTTTGTTTCTTCAATCAATCTATTTCCAGATATGCATGAAAAGGTCACAAAGAAACAAGTTATGATAATAGTAAAATATTAATTTTCATTTTCAAGATGGAAGTAGAGCACGCTATGCTCAAACAGGCGAAAGTTTGATTAAATATTGCATTGTGATAAGCGTCGTGCCACACGACTCATATTGAACCAGGGAAACAGAGTGGAAATCAGGGAAATATCAGGAAAACCGACTTCTCTGAATTGGCAGATACCTTGAACAAATGGCACCCCTTACGGCTGCTGATGCGGAAGTAGTATGTGTAAGCCAACAAGAGAGCTTAGGGACCGTTCAATAATTACGTCACGCTAGGGGGGTGGGTGGTTCTTCAGGTTTTTCGTGACGCAGCGTGACGGTAAATGAGGGGGTGGGTAGTACTTATTTCAAGTCCGTGGCGTCACGGTATAAAAATATTTGAAATAAAGTTTTATTATGATATGGATCCAATCCGGACAAGTGATTGATCAACTTTTAACTAAACCGAAGAAGCGATTGACTTGATATTTACATTTTGTTAATTTGTTATATATTCAAAAGAAAAGTTGCATTACTCTAATTTTTCATGTGTTGCATATGTACTGGAATTTTGTTAAGAGGGGGGTTGTCTCTGCCTAGAGTGACGTCACGCAAGGAGATCTCACATGAAACCGTGACGGAGCGTGACGAGGGGGGATGGGTGGTTCTAAAAACCCTAATTTAGCGTGACGCAATTATTGAACAGCCCCTTATGTGTAACTACGAATATAACTACGATTTGCATCTTATATGATCCAGATGATTAAGCTGCTTGCAACATAGTCTTTTCTCTGTTTCCAGTATTTTGTAGGTGCCACTTATGAAATTTTCTGTGTACTACTCAATCGACCTTTTCGATGCAAAATCCATGTGCTACTGAGAGTCATGACCTTTAAAATAGCGCGCTACGATTGGCTAGGGTTTTGTCTTTGTAAATAAAAGCGTGGAAATTCGGACAAATCAGTTGTTGTGTGCTTTGAAAGTGAAGAAACCTTTCTATTTGTTTGAAAAGTAGAAAATTTTGGTGATGTCAGCTCTATGAATCCACTGCTGAATGAAGAAGACAAAATAAATTTCTATAGTCTGCGGAATTTCCTGCTGTCAAGAAGGAGTGCTGTCTCCACAGAAAGCAGACTTAGTCACGCTGGCGAAGGCGTTATCCAGTTCAGGCCTTGAAGGTAGTGTTGACTTTCACGAAGATCTTGTTCTGCATTGTAGGAGCATTTGATCGCGTAGAATCTTTGTAGCATTGCCTGCAGTAACAGTGTTTCGCCATTTTGAGTAGTTGTACTTCTTTTTTGTCAGACTCCTTTCCTAGTTTTCACGCCTCTGTTTACAAAGATGACATCGTAGCCAATCATAGTAGGCTATTTGGAAAGTCATGTGACACGTGAATTGCGTCGAAAAGATGGATTTTCTCATATCCAGCAGTAAGTTGATGTTTATTTTGTAAAAGCGCATGGTGCTAGAAGGTCTGGCCCTAGAAACATATAAATTAGCATGAGGTAACCCATAGCCATGTACTTTGCTAAAAGAAGAAAGATCATAAGCAGATGTCACTCCAAAGCTGATAAAACTGTGTTCATGTTGGCAGGCTCATTTCATTTCCTGAATTTCAAGCATTCGAATCCTTATGTTGTCAGCCTGATGCAAAATATAGACTCTTGTTTCAACTATTTGATCTAGATGGTAAAGGCAGCGTCACATTCGGTAAGAAGTTTATGATTATCTCACTTAGAATGTCCATATTATCACTTGCTTCCTTTTGGTGCCTGTAGATACAGTTCTGATTTAGGTACTCTCATCGAAGCAGTATGCTAGTGATTCTTGATTTTTTGATGTTTTTACCAAATTTTTTTTCTTGGAATACAAATGCTGAAGGTAGATCATATCTGAAGATCATAAGCTTCTTTATATTCCCCTCACACAAATTAATACGAATCCAAAAAGTAGACTGAATTTAGATGATACTGCTGATGATCAACCATTCTTGTATCTGCTCATTCAACTCATATATTTCTGCATACATTCATTTTTATTCCATTTAATCTCATGTTCACTCATCTGTTTATTGACGAGCATCTCTAATATTTATAGCTCAATGAATTGATATTATTAATATGAGATTTGCCATTTTAATTACTGCAATTTTTAGAGGATGACTGCTTCATTCAGTATTTTAGACGTACATTTTGTAAGCAATAAAACCCGCAGCCTTAGGCCAGTTTCCCATTTATAAAGGCTACCAATAAATTGGATGCCAATAGCTTTGTGACGCTGTGAATATGATTTCTTGAACAAAATTGTTGTTTATTTGCTATTTAAATTGATGTAGTGATTTCGATTGTTTACTTTAAATTTGGGAAATGGTTGAAAATTTCAATCCCAATTCTTATTTGTAGAGTGTAAAGACAAGCTAGAAAATCCTTTTGCATAGTTTCCATTTATGTGTTTTAGATGAATTTCAGCATGTTGTCAAAAGCTGCAAGCAGTACAACAAGTTTCCATTTGAGTTTGATACCGAGTTCACAACGACATATTTTGGAAAGGAGAAAAATGGTTCACTATCCTATGCAGACTTTACACATTTCATGCGAGTAAGAGTCATTGTCTTTGTCAATAATCAGTGAGAACCTGATCATGGATGTATATTTTCATTAGAACTATTTTATAGTGGCAATAATTTTAGGTGACAAGAACCTAAGATTCTATGCTGTTATATATGTGTATATGTCCTGGAATGTGGGTATTTGCTGGATTGGGTGATATGCAGCTGTATTAGAGTTTTGTTTACTGGCTTTATTCTGTCAAAAAGGTACGATTTTATAGGACCTAGTATTGGTAGGGCCATTTGTTTAGACTACGTAAAACGCGTCTCTACTTCTCACCCAACCAAGGGTTGGTGAGCTTAAGTGAACCAGGCCTTACGTTCGCATTACAGAAGAAACAGACAAACGAAGTTTTAGAACATGGCAGATGTATAGTGAAATTGCTGAGGACCTTTTAACACCACTCGTTACCACTAAACAACGCTATGCAAATTTTAAGCGATATTCAATGGCATATTGGGAGCCTTTTTTGTGCCATTTTGCTTCAAAGTTTGAGCTAACATCCTTATGAGTTTAAGTGAATTGTTGCTAAAATAGTTGTTCATTGAACTGTTTCTTCGAAAGTCCAATATGGCGCCAAGAGCCGCGTTTAGATGAAGAAATTTGGCTGAAATAACCTAGAACTGAATATTGCACCAAAACTTCTTCAAACCTCGTGCTTTTGTGTGTTTCATGGTACAATGGGCAAGAAAATGTTTGTTTTTTTTGTTTTTACAATATATGCTCATTGTTATTCTCCTTGAAATAGCAACATTTGCCTTGAAAAGTCCTTGTTTTTATTCTTGATAAATTTGTACGAATCACAAATATCGTTCTCGGCCATTGAAAGGGAGCAAAGTGTCATTTTGTTATTACCATTTAAAGATAAAATAGTCCAACATCTGGTAGAATTACCTCAAATAAAAATAGAGTTTGAACGCAAAGGCTTCTACTATCTGGAAGGAAAAGATTTTAAATGATCTGCCACTCAATGCCAGAAAGATTAAATCAAGCCTTGATTGGTAAAATATTATTTGTTTGTTCATATCACAGGGCCTTAATCATTAAGTAAGAATAATAATTATTCTACTGATAAGTTATCCTGGTAAAATATTCTTCTGTATACGACTTAGATTCATCTTCTATTGTCTCTTTTCACTCCAATTTCTATCACTGGTTTTGGAAAGTTTAGAAAAGATCTTATCTGCAATTATGCCATGTGTTATCTTAATCGTGAAGAGGACAAAGAGTGTTTAGTCTGTTATATGGGTTGTATAATATGCACTTCGTAATCATTTAGTTAGTCTTTTAAACTGGCAATGAAATGTAAATGTTTTTGCTAAAAAAGTATAAATTTGGAGATTCTTAATATTTGTTTTGATTTCCATACGTGTTAAATTTCCATTGATTTGAGTTTACAAAACCAATGTACTTTATTTACCTATCCTTTTTAAAACTTAGCTATCTTTAGGTTATTAAAATGTGGGTTGGATTTTCTTCAAAATTGCTTTTTTGGAGGGGATGTATAGTAAATGGAAATGGGTGGTGGAATTTTCAAAAATTTGCAATTGGGGGCCCCCGACTATTCAGTGCCAAGGCATGTTTATGGTAGCTTCAATGTGGAATGAAAGTTGTGTTAAGACAAATTTGAATGTGATGCTATGTATGCCTTTTTTATAGGAGTTTGAAAAGCAGTACTTAAAGCAAGCTTTTGCCGACCGGTGTCGTAAAGGTAGTCACTCAGGCGCAATAACATCTGTACAATTTAGTGAAATTGCGAGGACGCTTCTTGCACATAAACTATCAGCATACACAGCAGAAAATGTTGCCTCGGTGAGTTAGATTCACTCCACTCTTTGTTGGATCTTTTTTCCAAATCGAGTATTGATTGCGAGCTTGGACAAGATCCTCTCTTGCCAGTACTCCCATTTCTCATTAAGTGGTTTAACTTAAGTATCGCATGATAGCGATAGTGGTATGTGTAGCTAAAGAGTTAACATGCTGTTGAATGTAGATGGACCCAGTGAGCCCTAGTTTGTCTCGCCATTAGCATGCATGTAGTTTCAAGATTTGTATGTTGCTGTGTGAGGCTTTTGCAGTTTTTCTCTGCTGAATGCATATTTTACTTTATTCGTCACATCCTACGTCACACCCTCTTTTTGCTATTTATTGTATGGAATATTGCCTTTATACTTACTTTGTTAATTTTATTGTCATTAAATGCTTAATTTTAGTTGGCATCTGACTCTGGCAGTCGTCGTATCACATTGATGTTTTGTCTTGCCTTTAATGAAATGTTGGACAATTTGCCATCAATCCAACAACTGTTTAGGAGCGTTACTGAAGGAGATAAGTTTAAATCAGTCACTAAAGGTAGATTATTTTAGCTCCATCTTTCCTATAAGAATACCGAATTTTTGCAGAGTCTCGCTATTCCTATAAATTTGTGTATTTTGAAAATTATACTATTCTAGGTTTTATACCGTCTGGAAAGTCAGGGCGACAAGTGTCAAAAGTTAGGTTGATCAGAGAGAATAATGGAAAGTCTGGGAAATTCTTTCTAAAATGTTGAAGGGTCAGGAAATTCAGGAAAAATGTTGAACAAATAATAAAAGTCTAATTCTGTTCTTTAATTATTTTTAACTTCCATGTAAGAAGGAAAAGTATATGCATTTGAGAACAAAATATTTTAGGTAGCCACTTTTTTTAGTTAAGAAGTTGCTATCTCTACCATAATTTTTGTAGCAGATGACTCTTGCACAACACACCCATCTAAGGTATAGAAGGAGAAAGAAGGAAGTTCTATTTGTGTTGAAGGAAGTTCTAGCTTGTAGCCATAGAAAGAAATTACCTATCTATGACGCAGTAGTTCTGCAAATGAGATGCATTTTTAGCATTGTTTTCTTTGATCTTTTCATTTGCAAGGAATATATTCCTTTGCCAAAATTTAGAGCATGCCTCAATTTTGAGAGAGTCCTTTTGTATAATGTTTTGAACCATTGATTTATGTAGTAGAATGACAATCTAAGTCTATGAATACTGGAATATGAGGTTTTTATTAATCCCACGAATGTATAGAATAATCCATATAGTTTGTTTGTCATATTTCTACGTATTTCAATGAATAGGCTAATAAATGTCAGTTTTGTTTGAATTTTTTTGTTTTATATGCATTTATTTCAGTAGTAGTTTGATTTTGATACCATCTGACTTCTAGAGGAAGTTCTGAGACAAGCAGCAAGGAACCGACAGGTATGTAAGAGCAGCTTTGCTGAATTTCTTTAACTTATTGTTTAGTAAAGCATGTGTCCTTTTTTCTTATTCTCATATGCTATTTCCAGTCTCCTTTCCCAGCATTTTGTTGTCGATCAGTGACTCAAGTTCTGCATGTTGTGGAACAGCTTTCTAGTTGATGTTGATACAAAACTTCCTCGATGAGCCGCCTGTCGATCAACCATCTCTCGAGTATCCACTGCCGTGACCATTCTTATGTGCTCCTTCATTTGCATTACTTTATATTCAATTATATCATCTATCATGGCAACAGAGAAGCCATAATCACCCTAAGACTACTTTGGCGAATACGCGTCGGAGAAACGCCTTGCTACACAAACCAGATGAGCATTTCGTCGTTGTTGTTAGCTCAATTTTTATGTCTCAGCATTTTAATAAAAATTTACTTATTTATGATAAGAACACTTTCTATCTTAGCTTGTTTCTTGTGTACTAATGTCCAGAAGTGTAGTTCTAATTGATCGGGCATTTGGATTTTCTGACCCAATTTTTGAAATGCTTTGGAGCAATTGCTGTGTTGTGCACTACGATTTCTTGTATACTGCGTTTTTAATTGATTTTATGTAATGTGAACAATATGATTTTTCTTATATTTCTTTCATGTATTGAGATTCACACTCCCATATTTTTCTTTATATCAATGTTCTTCATAGCACCAATGTTCTTCATAACACCAATGTTTTCCATAACACCAATATTCTTCATAACACCAATGTTCTTCATATCACCAATGTTCTTCATAACACCAATATTCTTCATAACACCAATGTTCTTCATATCACCAATGTTCTTCATAACACCAACGTTCTTCATAACTCATACAGAGTTAATATTAGAGGACTTATATGCATTTTTGCCACCTATAGTTTTCGGATGTATTTTAAGCTATATGTGAGTGTTGCACACTTTACAGCGAGGAATCGATTTTTTCGCTAGGTTACGCCGCTACAAGTAGAAGTTCTGTTTCAACTTTGTGGCCTTGGAAACCCAGGAGTTGGGTTAGTTTTTTAATTATGTTTTGGTTGTTCTATGTTTTTGTCTCCACATGGGTACCCATTGTTTGTTCAATGAAACTAACACATTCAGCAGCTTCTAGCGCAACCGCTGTAGGAGGCACTTCTTTTACGGTTACTTATCAACTCTGAAATTTTAAGTTAATTTGAATGAAAGAATGTTATGACTGAGCTTACGTATTAAAACCTCAAAATGGAGCTGTTTGGGCGTAGGGGAATAGTGAAGATCATTAGTATGCCAACAATGGGAGGTTATATTTGTTTCATTAGTGCTTTGAAAAGGAACATGTTACGGAGGATGGAAAATATTAAATACGTTCTATAGGTAGTCTAGTAGGAGAACTATTAGATCATAGCAGACAAAGGAGCAAGCTTCATCTTCACGATTTGAAGTTTTACACTTTCGGAGAACCATCAGTTCTCCTGTGACACAAATGAAATTAGTTACTTTAATATTGGAAAATTTAATTCCAATGTTCAAATGCATACGTGCTTCCAACTAAGTTTAAATTTGCTGTGCCTATCCTGCATGAGACTTGCTTCTATGTAATCTGAACAACATGATTTTTCTTATATGCTACACTGTATTGCCTTTATTGAAAAGCCCCTTTTGGGATCAATAAACCAGTATCAATAAACCCTTTCAAATAAGATTTGAATTTATTGAGAGATTAGTAGTGCGCATCTTCGACTTTAATTTCATTTATTGCTCATGATAGATCGTTATTGAAATTGAGTTTTGTTCTGCTTTAATTTGCTGAAAAAGGAAACTATTGCGCTGGCTTTTCCATGAGCAGCTCATTGAAGTACTGAATCAGTTTTGCGTACAGTTTTACTTACCAGAGCCTATGATAATCTTGTATGCTATTAATATTGTCAAATTCTCATTAAACACGGACCTTTACTATCACTAGAGTTTTATGGTTTTCATTTTTATAATTTCCTTCCATTTACTAGAAATTAATCGTGTTTCGATTTCAAAGGACTGCTGATGCCCAATGAAATCTCAATATACGCTTTTTTTACAAGAAATGTGTCTATGAGAACATTGGCTGAAATTAGGCAAAAATTAAGAAAAAATTAAAAAATATAGGCAGGCTGTGTTGCAAATAACAGCTTGCAAAACTGTTTTACTAGTAAATTTTCGATCAAACTAGCAAGAAAATAGAATGAACATCTATAACATACTTCACAAAGCCTGTGCATATCCTTTTTCTTGTTCATCTCATTGGAAATTTTTTAATTTAAAAAACATTGAAGAAACATGTACGGCTGGATTTGACGAAGTATTAAGAAACATCCAGGCCGAAGCCAAACAGCTAATTTCTTATAAAAGGAAAAACTTGTACTGTATTGAATTATGCACTGCGGAATGTCTTTCAACTCTACGGTGGTGTGTGGGGTCAAGCCCTTCCCTTTTGCTTCTATCGATGTTTGAAAGCATCAAAGTTAAACTAAATATATTTTGTATATGCACCATGTATTTGCTCTTTCCAGGAAAATTTCTCTTGCTGATGTAAACCAGCTGACTCCTAAGCAAAACCCATTGACAGTATTTTCAAAGATTCATGAGTTCACGGTAAGCAAGGCTGCTCAACTGTTTGCTTCTTGTACTATTGTAATGTTTGAGGTTTAAATCTCACGGTCAACTTTTCACTTTCCTGGTTGAATATGGTTTCCTTTTCACCAATTACTAACTCTGCTGAGGTGACCATTCATACAGGTATGCGCTTAGAACCATGAAAATAATTGATAGTTGTCTTGCAAATTGACTTTTTCAAAACTGTATTTTCGAATTTCTGTGATTTTCCAAATGCTTCATTTGAATTTTCTTTAAAGCCACGCTCTTGCCATGTGCTTAAGAAGTTTTGCATTGGAGAAAAATCAATTTTTGCTTTGTGATGCCAGTTCATTACTAGGGCTAGTTTCAGGTTTTTGTAATGAGGTCTTCAAGGAACTTAAACATATATAGCAGCACATCTGCTTAGGATTTATAGTGACTAGAAATTCTTCATGCCTCAAGGGGCATACTTTTGGGAATAATTCAAGGAGAGATCCATGAAATGCATCCCAACCTTCCATCTTAAAAGCTTAAAGCAGCTATTTTCCCCCCGCCCGGCTTCCTTTTGCCATGTAATATAAGCATTTGCTGGAACCTACACAAGTTTCTTGACAACCCTTAGATAAACTGTATTCATTGACTAAGTGTGCAACAGTTTTGATCCAAATTCATAACGCGTTATGAAAATTCAAAATGCCGTCTAGAAGTTATTATTTTATATCTATGTTAATTTCGTCTTAAAGAGCAATATTGATGACAAAAGGGGCTGCTCTATTTTTCAAGACTAAAATTTTTCATCTTCTTGTTTCCATTACTTCATTTGTTTCTTTGTTTATAGAATTACTTAGAGGAGGGCAGAAATGAAGAGGAGAAAGAAGTACAACAATCTGTAGGTCTTCAAGTCCTAGAGTCGATGTATCGTTTTGCGCTTGGGTCAATAGCTGGAGGTAAGTACTATGTATACCACCTTTATGTGAAATATTCTATGACTTCAGTACGCATTTGTATGCATTGAGATTTAATAGGTATTTAGGAACTGCAGTTGATATAAGCATCGGATATTAAAACTTTAATGGTTTCATATTGCGTTGTTATGAACTTCGAGCCTACAATTGTTAAGTCTACAATTGGAAATTTGCGACAAGACAATTTATTTGTCAGTGATAATTTTTTCAGGCCTGTAGAATTTCTGTTAAGTACTTGAGTTGTAACTCGTTGCCATTGCTTCAGCCTGAGAAGTTAAAAAATTTTGACATAATCATGTGAAATTCTTGCAATGTATTTCAGAAGTAGTAGTTCACTTTTTACGATGTAGAATTTTTTTAAAAAGAGCGAATGATGTTTTACTTTTTAAATTTTAATTGCTTTTTAACTACTATGCTATAGTATGGCATGAAATATTTATTTGCTTTTTTATAAAGCCTCTGGTGCTGCAGCAGTGTACCCAATTGACCTTGTAAAGACAAGGATGCAAAATCAACGGAGTGTTCTCGCATCAGAAATTATGTACAAAAATAGTTTTGATTGTGCACAGAAGGTCGTTAGAAGTGAAGGAGTTTTTGGTCTTTATCGCGGTATGTATCGAATAAATAAGATCTTTTATTTTTGATGAGCATGTAGCAGTGTAGTAAGGACATTACCCGCCTAACGATAGAAACTTTTCAAGAAAGCTTGCTAGGCAAATCATGGCTACCCCAGTTGTCTACATCCATCGATTGTTATAAGCTGTGTGGTGTTTCTATGTATCTTCTAGAGCATAACAGCAGTTCAAGTTTAGTCAAATTTCGGTCATTCTTTTTAATTGTAGCGGAGTTGGTCATGTTTACACTGTTTTTCTTGTTCCACATTTATCCTACATAAGTGCACTATAGAGAAACAGGATTTGATATTTTCCAATTTTTTGAATGGTGCTTTGTTGGCAAAGAGTCCATGGTGTCCTTGGACATTTCATTAGCAAAAGTCACTGATCACCCTGGAACCGTAGCTGCTTGACAAAAGTTGTTAGGACTTACCAAAATTGTGATGTTTCCTAAAATAGTATTTCAGAGATTTACCATAAAGTACAATACGAACTGCTTTTTCGCACAATGTGCAGGAATTTCAAGAGAAGAGCCACGACGAAAACATCTTTCTTCTTTGTATATTTCACTATTTCGACATTCCAATAATTGCTAAAATTAGGCCTAAGCCAGTAGACATATACGGTTTAGTGACATAGACGATGTTGACATAAACGATATACGTTTCGAGACATCAAGTCCCCATCCTCAGTTAATAAACAGTGCCAGCGGGAGGTTTTTATAAATGGGGAAAAAACCATGTAAAAGACACTGGTCACAGTGCCTCCCTGGACGACTTTGCATTATTGATAAAGCTAACAATGAACTTGAGTTACTCATACATGAAAATCTCCTTATTCTTAAAGATCGCCCCACGCTCAATTTTCAGAGCTCCTCGATTCCCCTTTGTTTATTTTAGTCCCTTAAGGCCTTTAGTCATATTTTTCACACATGTAATAGCCTGTTTACCATAGCTCCCTTGTTTTGTTAGGTTTTTTCCTTATTTAGGCAATATGTTTTTGCTGGTTGGGATTTTTTCCCTAGTGTATATTTCCCTTTAGGTCTCCTCGTGATTTACTTTCTTGACTTCCCGTGGATTTACTTTCTTGATTTCCACTTGTTTTTTTCCCACTTGTTTTTCCTCATTTATAAAAACCTCCCGCTGGCACTGTTTATTAACTGAATATGGGACATGATGTCTCGAAACGTAAATCGTTTATGTCAACATCGTTTATGTCACTAAACAGTATATGACTATCGTTTAAGTCAACATCGTTTATGTCACTAAACAGTATATGACTATCGTTTAAGTCAACATCGTCTATGTCACTAAACCGTATATATCTACTGGCTTAGGCCTAATTTTAGCAATTATTGGAATGTCGAAATAGTGAAATATATAAAGAAGAAAGATGTTTTTCGTCGTGGCTCTTCTCTTGAAATTTATACTTCAGCTGCGGTTTCCAAGAAATGTTTCAATGTGCAAGAATTTTGTAGAATCAGTAATCATCAGCTACATTGATTCCCTGTGGACAGCAGCGACACTGGGCAATCTGCCCATTCAATTCGTTGTATTCGTGTGTTTCTACATTTTCTCAATCCCATATGTTTTAGCTGTGCTTATTATTAGTCCTTCAACTGGACGATTTCAAACAGAGCTAATTAATATTTCTAGTACAGTATTATGTCGTTATAACGTACTCGGTTATAACATACCTTCGGATATAACGTAGCCTAATGGCCGGTCCCAGCAAAAGGTTCATACAATCCCTTATAAAAAATACTCCGGTTATAACGTATTCGGTTATTACGTACTTTCTGTTATAACGTATTCGGTTATTACGTACTTTCGGTTATAACATATTCGGTTATGATGTACTTTCGATTATAACGTATTCGGTTATTACTTACTTTCTGTTATAACGTATTCGGTTATTACGTACTTTCGATTATAACATATTCGGTTATTACTTACTTTCGATTATAACGTATTCGGTTATTACGTACTTTCGATTATAACATATTCGGTTATTACGTACTTTCGATTATAACGTATTCGGTTATTACATTATTTCGATTATAACATATTCGGTTATTACGTACTTTCGATTATAACGTATTCGGTTATTACTTACTTTCGATTATAAC
>WIPJ01001441.1:272953-291194 GCA_018155075.1 Cassiopea andromeda
TGGCTCTCTTTAACAATGTGAAGGAGTGAATCTGACGGACCAAAATTGACATATTGGTACTAAAAGTAGTGGATATAGGAACGTCTTAAAAAAGCTTTAACATATATTTGCAGTTTCCTAGTCCCTTTAACTAGACATAGGTGCAAGGGGCCCCAGTCCCCCTACTTCACTAAGGGCCCCACACACCTCCGCTACGCCACTGATTGAGTTTCATTAAAGGCTTGAATTTTCTTAATATATTTTGTGTTTTTAGGCTCCTTAGTCACCATACTATGGAGGTTAATTAAAGGCTTGAATTCTCTTAATATATTTTTTGTTTTTAGGCGCCTTAGTCACCATACTATTCAGTTTCATTAAAGGCTTGAATTTTCTTAGTACATTTTATGTTTTTAGGCTCCTTAGTCACTATACTATTGAGTTTCATTAAAGGCTTGAATTTTCTTACTATATTTTGTGTTTTTAGGCTCCTTAGTCACTATATTATGGAAAGGCTAGAATTTTCTTAATAAATTTTGTGTTTTTAGGCTCCTTAGTTGGCTTTTATAAATTTCCGAATGCACTGGACCCCATCGCTGCTCATTTCCCACAAGTGAAAATTTTGTTATAAGTTACCATACGCAATATGGCAATTCAATAATCACCTGAAATCATTTTGGCTTTTTTTCAGCTCGTATTTTCAGATCGTCACCACAATTTGGAGTTACTCTGTTTGTATATGAAATATTGCAACGTTTTCTTTATGTTGACTTTGGTGGGGGGTAAGTATGATTCTTCTGCATATCATTGATTAGAGGCTTGAAGTTACTATTTGCAGGTTATTAAAGCTTTAAAAAGTTCACTTTTGTTTATGTGGTGTTTTTATTTTACCACATTATATTATATTACTGATTTTGTTGTTGCTACTACTTCTGTTGGAATAAATATTTATTGGTACTCGTTTTTATTTTGAAAACCATTTCTTATTTCTCTACTCCTTTTTGCCACAGTATTAGTTTCATTTTCAATTGTATCATTGACATTTATCTACAATACCTTCTTCATATTACTAAAGCTGATACGCAAGGATCGCTATGGATGTTTTATCAGAATTTTCTACTTGTTATGTTATGGAACATTTGGAATACACGCTTTTCGCAAGAAACATGTCTATAGGAAACATGAGGTTGAAATCAAGCAAGAATTACGATACATTTAAGAAACAGAGGCAGACTGAGTCTCCAATGTTAACTTCAAAAAGTTGTTTATACAAAAAAATTTTTTGATCAATCAGGAAAAATCAGGAAACAAAATAGAGACAGCATCTATTGCATGCTTCACAGAACCTGAAAATTCAATGTCCTGTATCACAATTGCCTAGTCATGTGATTTTTTATTGAAATGGTTTCTGTGAAAATGCCTTAATTACTTTGTGAAAATTGCCGTAATTACTTCCGATTCCTAATTAATGTAGAATCCTTATAGTTTATATTTTCATCTGAAGTATGAATTTTACCTTAATAGAAGTGCTCCGAAGACTGAGCTTGTACCTCAAAACCCTGAAGTCTCAAGGCATCCAGATCACATTGGTGGCCTCAGGCTTGCAGTTTCAACGTACTCTGGCATAGAGACAAAATTTGGGTTGTATTTGCCAAAATTTCAAGCTGCTCCTGGAAAATCTGGAAGTGCATCCAAGGCAAAATCTTCCCCATAGGCCCATGGAGTATCTCGTGAGATGAGTGAAGTGGGTAGCTTGTCAGTGGTTTTTGGGTGGTAAACTTCAATTTCCAATTTTATAAGAAATCTCAGGCAACTTTTAGGTATATGTTTGTCGAACGCGAATTTAGTATTTGTTTAGGAAATGCCAGTTTTTCATTTTGAAATTGAATCATTAGATGAAGAAATAGAAATAACGGGGTGTTTATTTGTGTTGACTTTTGGATTGTTAGGGTTCATTTTTAGTATAGTGGTTCATGTCATATAGCATTCCAGACTTAAAATTATTTACAAGCGCCCAAGGCGCTAGTTGTCCAACTCGGGGGTTTTCGCCAATGGTATCAACATTGAATCGAGTGAGGCAAATGTTGCTTTGGCGGCCGTTCTAAATGGTGGCAAAAAGGATTATTGCCAGTACTGAGCCCATATAATTTGGTGAAAAGTAAGGGCTGATTTCGTGAAGTTCTGCATGGATTCAAAAAAAGGGATTTTTATGACAGTATAGGACAGTAATGTAAATAGGTCTGAATGAAAACTGGCTTTTGTCCTCTATTTTTCTTTCTGTTATCGACATAGTTGTTAAAATTGTGAGTCATTTATTACAACAAAGCATAGCAGCGGATGAGCGATAGACCAACGAAGAACGGAACCAGTGACGGAACTAACTAGGCAATACATCTAGCAATCAAATTAGAAAGTCCGTGCTGTCAGAAATCAGCGGGTTCTTCTGTTTTTCGTAAGAGTTAAGCTAAAGTTCATGGCCCTAATAGTATTTGCCAGTAATTTCACCGATACCACAGCTGCTGCGTTGCATAAAATTCACTCGTTAGGGATTATTTATTCTTTAGAGAGGGTTTGTACTAATTCTGTTTGTACCGAAGAGAAGTTTGTTGTGTGAAACGTTTTCTGATTGAGAAATGTTGTGGAAAATACATTTATAGCATTTTAATGTTGGGTAAGATGATTCTTTGGACCGAAAATTATTTCTTTTCGATACCAACCCCTCTGTAAATAATGAGCTCCCCCTACTTACAAGGCTTATATTATTCATATTTCACAGGATGGCACCGCAGCAATTGCAGCCTTAAAATTACTCGAATCCTCGCGGTAAGTGCATGAATTACCAAAATTCGAAAGAACTTCGAAGGATAAGATATAATACATGACAACTCACCACTTTACACGCTTGAAATCCATGCGGAGCTTTACGACATTGGCCCTTACTTTTCACCAAATCATATGGGCTCAGTCTGGCGATAATCCTTTTTGCCGCCATATAAAATGGCCGCCAAAACAAAATTTGCCTCACTCTGGTAGGCCGAGTTGGACATCTAGCGCCTTCGGCGCTTCTATATCATTGGTTATGTTAAATATGAAAGAAACTGATAAAGCTGAAGCGATTTAAGCATAGTGCTTGGTACATGTAGATAGCTGGACTTAAGCAGTTGTTAATCACATTACGTTTAAATATGTTGGGCATGATCTGATATAGTGTTCTAAATTGTGGTGTCACAACATATCTATTTCTAGAATAGCATAATCTTGTGATAAATCACATTGGAAACATCACTTTCTTCAATTTTTGGCTTCAGATAAATAGTGATAGAGAATTTAATGACGGCTTAGTCCATATCATATCACCAATAGTTCACTCATGTTCCAAGTGTTTGGAACAGAGTAAGAAATTTCGCTCGAGCTGTGGCAAACCTTCTAGTATCAATGGCCATAATTTATTCCATTTGTAAGCCATTCAATCAAATTTTCACTAACAGGCCTATTCTGTAGTTCTCTTCAGTTCATATGGTAAAAACATAACAGTTTTTAAAGGATTTTTGTGACATCGCCACTTTTGCTCGTTGATGTCCCTGCCATAGAAGTCATGGATATTTCATGAATAAGGCAAATTTCCCATTCTCATTCAGCAAAATTTCTATTTAGCTATGTAGGTATTTGTAGAATACCAATTTTCACTCTGACAGGCAATTGCTTTCTACCGCATTTTGTGCCGATACAATGTTACAATAGCTTGTGTAAACCCATTTGAGATTCCAATGTTTATTGCTCAAGGGTTTCCTTTATGTTTCTTCCAATGTAAATTTTATATTCAGTTTGTAATGATTTTGTGTTTGGATGGTGTTCTAATGACTGCAACTTTGCTTTCCTGGCTCTTCATCTTGTTCAATGCAGTATTACTGGACGACTGTGTGTTGGTAAAATCAGCTTGTATGAGATCCTCTCTAGTCCAAGTGTTCAATGAGAAAAATACTGCATATTATTGCAGATACATTGTTTCCTATGCTATTAGTTTTATTCATCTTAGAATTTGAAATCTGCCATACTTTAAGAACTGGTTTTGTTGTCACCTAGGAATTTTTGAATTCTTTAGATAATTCACCGTTTAGGAAAACGTAAGCTTCTTCCATTCTGTCTGTTGTAATATTTTCAAATATTTATGAAATTACTCACGCATAATTTCGCGCTTTTCAGTATTTACTCGTTGCAATATTCAGAAAAATTCTTTCACCCTTTCCACACCGTGCCGAAGGGAATACTGTTTTGTTTTTCCTTGATATTGCACGCGGCTCCCATGCCTCCTTAAAATCCTAAAAATTCCCTAAAGAAAGAAAATGTCCTTAGACCTCCTTATGTACTATCGAATTTATTAGAATATTCTTAAATCTTCCTGGGAAGTTTGGCTTCTAACAGCAATTGTGATATTTTGTAAAGGAGAATTTAATACGCAAAATTTCGCGCCAATGGATCCCAAAATGATCTTATAGGGAAAATATGATATTTGTATTTTGCAGTTTCGCTTGAGGAAATATCCTAAACGTTGTGTGTTTTGTTGGTAATGAAGAGGCTAAGTTACACAAACATCTCCGTAAATCTTCTTCCTTATTATCGATTTTTCTCATAATCGTGTTCAATTCAACTAAAAGATTACTAAAAAATCATTTTTCTTCTTAATGTTCGTTTTTTTTAAATAAAAACAAGTGTATGTACCCCACTGCAGATTTATTTCAGTCGAAACATTCGCAGAAATTTAGGGGTTACTCTCTGAGTTGAAAGAGAAGCTTTCTTCGACGTACCGAATTTCAAAAATTGATTACACAAAACACTTTATCATAACACGAAATACATAGACCGACAGATAGATGACGCAATTTTCATTACCTAATTCAATTGATGCCGCATCCTTTTTTCATGAGATGCAGGGTATGGTAGAGTCATGCGTACGGATTACGGAAATGCAACGGGTAAACATCAGTGTGCATAATGCACGAATGTCAGAATTTGTGTGTGCGCAAACGTGAGTGAGGAATACTTGTCTGCATTTATTCATGTGTGGGCATATGTATGCATATATTTCTATAATCACTCATCTTATCTTTAATAGCACATTTAAATATTGATATATTGATGCAGTAATAACTATGTAGTAAGGCATGCGTAAGTTTGGCATACAATTATGAATATAGTGGTATTAGCCTGTGCATTGAGGCATTGTTTTAGTGCTAAACAGCATTAGGCCGTGATGCTAAAATTTTAACTACCCTTCTGTTGTGTTTTGGTATTTGAAGCTTTCTGTGTTTGATTTCAACTACAACGCGTAGGAAATAAAACCCTTCGAATACTGTAGCAAGCTTTGGATGATTACTCCTGGTAAGTTCCTTTTCCACTACTTTACTGATCATAGTACCTTTTGTTGATTCGAATTCTCTGTTGATATATCATATTATGCTCAAATATGGCAATCATTCAACAACAGGCGATGCTTACGCGCAAGCTTTTCAAGGTGTTGACGAACACACAATTTCTATCCCTTTCTAATCATTTCAAGGCACTATATAGGAGGGAGGGCTTTTTCTCCAATTTTAATTGTGACTCCTTAGTTTCCTCTTCTTGTGAATTGGATTCATCTTCGTTGCGACGTAAAACCATCCTTTACTTTTGCTTACAACTCAGCATCGTTTGTGATAGGAGGATTCCCTGCAGTTCTGAGCCACTTCCAATTACAAAATCAAGTAACTGATAGAGTAGGTAATTATTTAGGAAAACAAGTTGAAAGAGTTGAGAAAGAAAGTAATGAAAAGCGACAGAGTTGTCTCGATCATCAACAGAAGTTTAATCACAGCCTCAGTGGCGTAAAGCCCCAAGGTGCTGTTTGCATGAGAAGCAATGATGAGAAAAGATAGCTATCAATGGAGTTTAGATCGTGTATGAAGGCTGATTTTGCTTTACGCTTAGAAGGAAAGTTTTCAGCTTTCTTGGAGAACCAGCGGGCTATTTTCCTTTCGTAGTAAGCCAACCCAGTATCCAGCATGAATTTGACAACAGGACACATTTACTTCGAGCATTTGCGTATAATGAATGATTTAATTACACTTGGCTTAAATAGTTAATCAGAAAAATGAAGATGAAGCAAAAGTAGTGAATATGGCCAGATGGGAGTTCATAAATACTGCAGCACCCATATTGAGTACTAAAAAAAGTACAGCGATGACGTCAGCGATGCTGGAGCGATAGTGGAGTGTGTAGGAGCTAGGTTCGATAGTAGACCAAAGGTGGTCAATAGAAACAAAAGGGCTATCGGGACAATGAAGCCAAGTAGAGAAAATGAGGGTGTGCCGAGCATACCTTTGGGAACATATGCATGTCAGCGTTTAGGCTATATTGCTACCAGATATGCAAATACTTCTATTTTTCAACCAAGTTTTGTGTGTTGTTAACTTATTTGACTTCTGCTGGATCGTTGTAATCTTGTGAAAGTAAATTGTTGCTTTCAACAATTGGCACAACTGCCCCTTTTGTCCCTCCTCTGAGGAGACAGGAGGAACTCCTCTTCTCCAACTATCTGATGTTCCTGGACGATGCCTTTGAACAAGAAAAGACGCCAAATACTGACAAAAACTTATTTGACGAAACAAAGAACGTCATTTTCAAGTCTGACCATCCATCGAAAGTGCTTTATATTTGCATCAAATTTTCTGCTAAAAATTTATAGAAATGCTCACCAGTTGCATTCCTTGGCAGCCATTTCTGATCTGCTCACATGTCAAGAGTATAGACATGCGTAAGCCTAAAAACATTTTGGTCATTTCATGAGGATAGATACTGGTACTGGAGAGGAGGCACGTGCCACCAACACCTTTCACAAATGCTTACGCAAAGCCTTTTTAACCTAGAGAGTTGTCCTTTGTTGTTTGCAGAGGTGCCCCCTCGTTTCTTGAGTGCTTCCTAAGTCCCCGAGTCACCTTGAGAAGACATCTCGCATGAGCGTGCTTTATATGAGAATTCTGCTGCAAGCAAGATCTCACTTGCAAGCTAGCACTCTTCCATTTAAAGGAAAATATAAACAAAGGGCAGGAATCTTGACAAAGAGGCCAGCCACATATGAGGCTGGCTGGCCTCTTTGTCAAGATTCCTGCCCTTTCTGTTATTACCATTGTACAGCACTGCTCTGAATTAGTACTTCACTGCCAATAGTTTCATGAAAGGAAGTCTTGCTTGCTTTTTACACGCCCCTTTTGCTTTGTAATTTCTTTTGAATTATTTCCTTTTGGTGAAAATTCAAGTTTATAAGAAAATATGATCTATGCTCATGCTGTCTAAAAGTTGTGTGATGGACCGATAGTTTTTTCCAAGACATAGCCACACTTGCTGCTAAAACTTTTCTCGGAAGATTATCTATGCTCGACTTCTATGAGCAATTTCATTCAACAAATTATCATAATAGCTGATATTTGAAAAGTGCAACAAAAACTTAAAGTCCAGTTTCATATCTCAATAGAAATGGAGTACTTGGCCTCCGGCTGATTAAGAAATCGAACGATAAATTGGCGTGGTCAATGTACAAAGTTGTGAAATAACAGGAAGCAAAGATAGAATCATTCTGCAATAAATATTGTTGCTCAATTCAATTCCTCGTGTGATTGCCATTCAATTTCTCGTTTGAATCCAATTCAATTTCCCATTTGAATCGTTCTGTTGAAGCCATAGCAATTAAACTTGACACCAGAATCATTAATCAAGCAGCAAAAATTTTTAGTGCTTCCTATAATTCAAAAATATTGCTCACTTTTAGGGTATTGTTTGAATTAAAATTAACTCTCAAGACGGTTTGACGGTTTGCTACTTCGTTCTGGGGAAACAATGAGCACGTAATTACAATGCACCTGTCAATCAACTTCTGAATGATGAATTTGAAAGGAATTTACTTTTATTTGCTTGCGGAAAGAAGTACGCTATACTATGATTGCAATACCGTTTCCAAATAGTAACTTGCTTAGGACGGTCCCATTTTACCGAACGACTTTCTCGCAAACATTTTGGAGAGGGTGTACTACCATCAATCTGCATTTAAAACACTTTTGACTAGATACAAGCCTTCCTTACTTGCTTTTATGATGTCCTTCGCAAAAGTTGACGAAGCAAAAGCATAAAAATGAAAGAAATAACGCCAGGATTTATAATTTTACTACTCGCATTTGTGTAGAAATCACTCAGATATGAGAAATATTTTGAAAGGGATTTAAGAAGCAAGCATTTTTCTTAGCGAGACTCTTCTTCTCAAGACCATACTTCTTGCTCTCCATACTTTTCGAGTACCAGCAAAATAGGCTATTGCTTTGAACATCTTGCTGTTTAATCAGTTTACTTGGTTATCAAATTTTACGGCTAGCTATGCTGTATGAACCACCTATATCTTGGATTGGTGATGTAGTTAACATTCTGTTGGATATCTGGCTATTTTCAATGTCTCTATACTAGCAATGCACCATGAGCTACAGCGATAAAAAAGCAAATAGGGGCGCCAGGGCCTCTTGTAAGGAATCGCAACTAGGGGGACAAATATAAGAAGGGAACCTCATTGCTCCATGGGGTATACCTATCTTCAAAACTCCTTCAAAAAGTCATATATTTCTTTCCAGAGATACAGCATGATAGAGCGTACAGCTAGTGACATTCTTCTCTAAATATTTATAAAGTTGTAAATTGCATAACTAATATGTTAAGGGCGCTAGTCATGCAGAAGAAAGAAGGAATCAAATACGCGAGCGGATCAAGCGAAAACGTTTTGAGGTCATGCCCTCGAGAACGTCGGAAAACGCAGTTTTGGAATGTAGGACAAACATTGCGTTCATTATTAACCTCTAGTTTGAGAAGAAACAAGTGCCCTTATTGGAATCTTTTTTAGATTGGGTGGTACAGTACATTAAACTCTATCTGAGTGATCCATGTTTGTTTCAATTTGACTTGATGCTTCCTCGTCATTAAGGTATTTGACAAAAATTCCGCCTTTGTATTCATCAGTAGCGTCATTGCTAGATTTTGAATCCATGCTTGTAAATGAATTCCTTATCGAGAAGTTGGAGAGATATGCTTGTGCATTTATAGAGATTTCCATGTTGTATACAAGAGATCAAAATGAAAGAAACTTTGCCGTATCTATTGTACCACATACAAGATCGATTAATGGACCAACAGCTCTCCTTTGATAAGCATTTTACTGGGCATTTTAGCTTGGTGACATACAAGATCGATTAATGGACCAACAGCTCTCCTTTGATAAGCATTTTACTGGGCATTTTAGCTCGGTGGTCCTGCTGCTGCAAGCTCGGTTTTATTATACCAAGCACATCTTTTTCCAAGCTGTCATTCGCAAAAATTTCGCTCACTTTTCGACATTTTGCTGCATCACTTTTCCATTCACTTCGGCACCTCTCCCTTTCGGCTTAAGCCATTCTCTTTGCAAAGCAGAGCAAGGAAGGTAATCCGATAAATAACATTTATTGCTGTCCCCGAATTTTGCTGCAGGCTTCGATCCTATGCTAAAAATTGTACATTACATAGTTTCATATAGTATAAAAAAAGTATTTGGGATTATATCTTCCTCTCGCTACTGGAAACCTAAAAGCGACCAACATATCAAAGAAAAAGGGACCATATACTGGGGGGAACACAGCCTTTTTACTACAACTGGGGGCAAGCAAAGGATCTGGGTGGGCCCCCTAGTTTATATGTTAAAAGAGACTCTGAGGAATGCTACCATAGGGATGGCAAAGGGCTGAATCTGTCCATCAAAGAATCGCTACTACCATCAGGAAACTAGTCCAGCTTATCATGAAACGTTGTTGGAATGTAGATATGTACATTATCCCGAAGCTACTACAGCCCCTTTTCAAGATAGGGCCCCACCTCACTGTTGAAATCCTAGTTACACCCCTTGCGACTATATAGTACTAGTTAAGTAATCTAGTATTCCAAGAATTTAAGAATTGACTCCTCCCTGCAACGATCTATTTAAGTCTGCAAAGGTCAGCTAAAGTCTTAAGGCTACCTAATAAAATTTTTGCATGGACAGGAACTCCCATATTTATTTGAATTAAACAAGTAAATGAACATCTTCGAGTAATTAAGTAAGGCTTAAGCAACATCTACTCTATAATTGGTCTTTTTTACAATCATCCAATCACACTGGAATCTGTAATTAATAACATATTTCATGCCACAATAACATTTTACTCCATTTATTCGATCCTATTAAGGGATAATGACTCATAGAAGCCCTTAATAAATGGAATGATTTAAGAAAAAGATTGCTGAAACTTAGACTGCAATGAAAAAGAACACCATTTAACCGAAAGAAAAGAATTAATTGTCAATCAAAGGAAAATTGTTATTATGAGATGGGTAGTTTTATATATATATAACTTCAAAATGATTATTAGCCTATTAAGTGAAGCAGTGCTATTTAGCTGTTGGCCAATGAGAAATGCAATTTTTTCTCCACTGTTAGCCATCAAATGATATAAGATGACATTTCTCCATATTGCATTCTCACTTCAAATACTCTTTCTTTCAAAAACGTTTTTCAAACTTTTTGTAACCTCATTTTACACCGTTTTTTCTACATATGTCTCACGCTTTTTCTCTGAATACTTCGCATTTTCTCAAAATATTTTTGTATATTTCATCATTACGCTTAGAATAGAAAGTAGAAATGAAAGGATTTTTCTACAGGGCACTATTGAATTCATAGAGTTAATTGTAACAATGCACCCCTCACAAGTTACTGGCATAAAACTGACGAGTTTGCAATTGAATTGAATAGTTTGCACAGAATGCTAATGTTGCATGTTACAATAAAAGTAGAAGCCTGAAAATAGGATTTATGGACAATATGAAGCAAAGTACTGACCTTGCTGTGTGGCAAACATAGAGAGCTACTCAGGGCCGACAGCAAGCTTAATGAGAGAATTAGACAATTATTTTCAAAACAGTATTACTTTGAGATAGAGACAAAACTGAAGCAGAGATGAGGTAGAGATGAAGCAGGAATGAGAAAAACTTGTAGGAAGTATCAATGTCACAAATGATCCTCATGGGGAGATTATTAAATTCTAGTTTTTAGTGAATAGCGATAGCATATAGAATGATAGCATTTACATCAGTAATACCAACAAATGCTTCATCAATCTTCATAAAGCAAGGAAAAATATGCAGCTTGGCTACATGTTAAAACCTAACTTAAGTTTTTATTTTGTAGAAATTAAAGTAAGCTTACGCTGTAATCAAAAGTGACAAAGCTAGCTCGCCATATAAGGTTGAATGCCTAAAACATTATGTTATGTGGTCTATTAGAAATATTGCGCTAAATATGTCCTTAAAGCATGAGCAAGATATCCTTAGGTCATTGGAACAAAAAGAATGCTAGGATTTCCAGATCATAAGACAAAATCAATTGACAATTACAGTTGTCAAAATTTCCTAGACTTTGTATGTCAGCTTCTGTAGCTTAGTGGTTTGATGAAAGGTGTCTGATATCTCATATGTTGATGAACATTCAGGTAGCTTGTCAATGCTTCTTGTAATCATGAAAAATCTATCAGATGGCCTCAGCTCGTCACAAATAATGGATCATCATTCTGTTCTCTTTCGTAGCACCTTTTACAAACTACTCTTCAGAAACAGTGGGTGCTCCAAGCTCTTCCTGTTTTCTGTTATAACTGAATCTGAACGGGTAGAACTAAAAGCTGGTTCTCAGATATTGCAGAACGTCGGTGATCGCCGACGACGTTTAGGCTTCAGTGCTATGAAGTCAAGGCAGCAAAGTAAATTCTACTGTGAATCACAAGACAAATAGATTGAAGATGGCTGAGGTCGTTGATTAAGAAGCAAACTTGGTCGGTTATTAAGCATTTAAGAATGTAATGAGGATAAAACGGTTCTGCGATATATGAACGGTTCTGCGATATATGAACGGTTGTGCGATGTATGAGAACCAGCCTTAGGCTCAAGGACGCCAAAGGCGTAGGGGTGAAGGGGGTAGCACCCATCCTGCTCTGGAAAAGCATGGGCAAGGAATGCAAAAGGACCCTTCTTATCCTCTCTAATGATGGAAATTCATGACACTTTTACATTCGCTCTTCTCTTAGGCTCAATCAGGCATGGATCCAGTGAGGGAGCGGGGAGAAGGTCCTCCAAACGGTAACATTTTCTATAGCAAGCAATAGTGGTAAGAAGCTTCTCACATAAAAAAGACAACAAAATGAATCAGATGCCACCCCCCCCGTACCAAAGTCCAGCGCAAGATCCGCCCCTTGGATCAACCTCTCTCCATCCGTAGGAATTTATCACCTGTCACAAAATGCAACAATGGTTGGAAGCATATGCTTCTGAAAAATAACTA
Organism: Cassiopea andromeda; assembly: GCA_018155075.1. Taxonomy (NCBI): domain Eukaryota; kingdom Metazoa; phylum Cnidaria; class Scyphozoa; order Rhizostomeae; family Cassiopeidae; genus Cassiopea; species Cassiopea andromeda. Next base: position 285,339 of record WIPJ01001441.1, read on the forward strand.
GTAAGTTGAAACTCTTACGTCAATATGACGTCATAATCAGTGCAATTGCCTTTCTCCAAACTTGTGCTCTATCCCTACCCTACTGTTGCTCCGGCATCCCTGACTAAGCTCTTCTACCTGGAATTGAATCCTTTTATGCTGCCATATTTGGTATAACACGGCACAATCGAAAGGATGCCGTTACTGCTGGGAGAGTACGAACCAGTGCTGGTCTTCTAAACTTTCTAATTGTGGATAGTGCCAATCTGATGCGGGCCTAGCAGGAAGCCCTCTCATGAATGCTTCCATTTGGGGAAGCTGCCTGTCACATTTCTGCTGTCGGTTGGGGCATCGCGGGTAGTCTTGCGGGTAGTCTTGCGGGTAGTCTTGCGGGTAGTCTTGCGGGTAGTCTTGTGGGTAGTCTTGCGGTTCGTGTGATTGTATGGTAACTAGGCTTCATTATAATACCATACCAGCAGCGGTAAACCCCCCTTAATCTTTTTGTTTGTGTAGTGTTGATACTGTTAGATTGAAAGGACCACCTACAGTTGAGACTAGAGGACTTGCCTCCTTCCTGCTGTAGGTGGTGCAGAGAAAATAAAGCATATAGCTTTTTTATACTTAAAATTGTTATAGAGAAAAGTCCCTTATAGCTTTCCTTTTCAATAAACATGTTTAAGTTTTCATAAGAGGTTTACTCAAGGTGTCGAGGGTAGGGATGGTGCCAGGGGGGCTAGAGGGCTATAATCCTTGTTATAACATGCTAGCTCCCTCGTCGAAAGGTGAAAATCTATTTATTCGGGGATTTTTACCATTTGTAGTAACTTATTAGCCCTATTTTAGCCCGCTCGTCGGAAGAGCAAATCCCAATCGGAAAATTCCTAGCGCCAGCTCAGGCTGAAGGAAAATACTTGCTGACAGAAGTAAAGGCATGCAAAGCATAGATTCAGTTTTAGCATTACGACTGAGCAGACTCAAGTAATTCAGAACTCAGAACAAAACAGAATATTTGTCGCCCACAATTGAGCTTATCGATTGGGATACTGGATATGGGCTACACGTTTCTTTTTTTCTTATGCAATACAAACTGCTTTACTTTACACTTAATTTACACATTGAGTTTTAAAACTCTACCTCAGAATTTGGGGGACACCGTCAGCTTGTGAGTCGCTGTGCACGTGCTCGGTGTGCCCCGTGGTTAGTAATGAGACAGCGTAAGAGTGTAGCAAAGCAGTAGCAAATAAATATAGAAAAGGAGATTTTAATTAGTGTGAAATATACGGCACAAGCAGGAAAAGTTAGACTTTTAATTCGGACTATTTGAGGACGCCTAACTGAATGAGCTTCGCGGTGCACTTTTTCAATTTATTTATGCTACAAGATAGCTGCCTCATTTTCGCGCTTTAAGAATGAAAGCGATGTACATGAGGCCATTTCTTATCGATGCATTATAGAAGTCAGTCAGCAAATTCTATGAAGGCCAATCCAGACGATGAATGGCAAGGAAGTAACATCGCTAATGAGATGAAAAATAAATAAAAAAGGTAATTGCCGGATGTGGCCTATGTTTGCAATTCCTTTTGAATTTAATGAATCCAGCAGACATCAAGGAACACAAAGTCTTAGCATTGCTGACAACATACGTGATTACAATTGAATGCCATCACAATGAACTCTTTAGGCTTGTCCTTCGTCTTGTCGCTTTCTTCATATATCAGGAAATAATTGTCTTATGTTTCCGATCATTTTCGTAAGTTGCTATGTAGTTGCTGCATTCAAAGGCACTAAAGTCAGTTAAGAAAAGCAGTGTAGCTGATTCCAGTAAAATTAAAAGTGCCATTTTACTAGGTCAACAATTTCAATCAGTGTAGAAAGGTAAGAACTTGCTTTACATTAAAAGCCAATTTTTCTTCTATGACTTTCAAATAGGTACAACTATATTTCGCGTGTTATATGCAACTTTTAGGCTGTAAACCCTTGTAGTAATTTATTTCCGAGGTAAATGGCATACATGTTGAAATCTTAGTTTCTTCATCAATAAAATTTAGTTCAAGTGAAAAGGAATATAACCCATCGCAACCAGTTCAACAAGATCCCCATTATTATTATTAAATGGATACTTCTGTTTATATGCTGGACTGACGGTTGGTTTTGAATCCAACATTACAATCAATAGTGACCGCAAATTAGCAAAATATCGTCCTCTTTTCAATAGCCTTAGAACAAACTACACCAGCATTAAGTTTGTTAACCTCTCAACGAGTGCTTTTGGCATCTTTGGCGCATCTTCTGACTCCCTTTTACAAATGCTTCAAGATCTGCATTTGACGCTAACGTCCAGAATAACATTGTCATGAAAGCATCAAATATTGCCATCAGATGTTCTTACTACATTTATTGCAGGCGCAATAAGCAATGGACATGTCCAAACTTATTAAACTTTTAATGATTTCATATTTACATCATTATCTTTATTCTACTTTTGTATTTTTCCCTATAGTTGTTACCATATTTAGTTTTAAGTGTTATTAGCAGGCTAGCCAATTGTGCACTACCTAGTATTAGTGAGGTGTATAATTGTATTTGTAGTATTGATTGAATTATATGAAGTTTGAAAAAAAAATCAATTTTTTACAGACTGTGGCCCATTCAGCTGAGCTGGTTTGCAAGGGGCCATCTATTTACAAAGTAAAAGCTAAATCTTGCAAAAAAGTACATATTTCTAAAGAGTCTAAATTTAAAATTGCATATAACTAGATATGTAAAACAACTATATACAAATAAGACTCAAAAGATGCCAGAGATGGTGCACGTTTAGCACCAGCTGAGAGACCGTTTCACGATTTTGCTCCTCTGAAAGAATATCCTTTTTGCCCATTATTAGTTTTTTTCAGTGGCAACTTCAAATATCTTTCAGCTTTTCTTAGGGCTCGACAAGATTGTTGAGAATTCCGAATTAGAAGTTGTCTAAGGTAATTTGGAGCAAGGTCATTGAGGGACTTATAAGTTATTGGTTTTAACTCATTTGCGTTAAGTTCGCTGATCGATCTTAGACCAAGGTTTGCTAATAGTGGTTTGGCAGGGGTATCGAATGCACTGTTAGTTATCATTCTAACTGCTCTATTCTGCAGCTTTTGCAGTCTGCTTATATAAGTTGTGCTACAACACCCCCAGACAGAGGAGCAATATCTAAAATGCGGCTCTGTAATGCTTATATACAAGTTCTTCCAGATGTTATGTGGTAAAAATCATTTTGCATGCTTCAATACTCCTAAAGCACGGGAGACCTTCCGCGAGATTGTATCCACGTGCTTTTTCCAAGTTAGATGCCTATCAATCTGAAGACCAAGATATTTTGTTTCTTTTACATTTTGAATGTTTGTATCACGTATTTTCAAGTCTAATTCGCCTAATACCTTCTTATGCTTTTGACGAGATAAGATATTCATGGAAACAGTTTTAACTACATTCAACGATAGCTTGTTCCCTTTAAGCCAATTGTCAAGGCTCTCAAGATCCTCTTTAATAGTCTCATTCAGCTGAGCTAAACTAGCACCACGATATTATAGACCAGTATCATCGGCATACATGGCAACAGTGCATTTTTGTATGACTTTAGGAAGGTCATTGATATAGACAAAGAATAAGTGAGGACCAAGACACGAGCATTGAGGTACTCCAATATTAACTGCATTAACCTGGGAGTCTGTCCCATTAACTCCCCATGATCGAGTGCAAAACACAAATCTGCTTAAACGGGCTCGCTTGATCCAAAACTAACCCATTTAGAATCGAATTACCTGGTAGGACAACATGATTAAAAAGCAATTGATGCTCTTCACTGGTGATTTTTCAGTAGAAAATCAGGGTGGAACAGAGTTGCTGAATTTGCCGAGAAATTTGGAAATGGCCCGAGTATTTGTTAAGTGCATGTGTGTTTTAAAAGGTAAAAGCTTACGTGTAAATTGAGGTTCTGGCAAAAAAGTGGCTTTCCAATTAAGCAAACCTGTATTAAGCCTTTGCTTCACTATTTTGACCGTGAATTTGCAGACTCGATGGTACATGGGGCACTTCCCCCCCTTGCCCACAAATAACTGCAACTAGTGCTCTTCAAATTGTCTAGGAAAATTGATGTGGAGCTATCTAATTTGTGATTAATATAGGAAAAACAATTGCTCCCTCCTCTCTGAGCCAATGTAACTGATGATAACATGAGTAACGCCGTGATTATTCTTCCGGCACCGCATCCCTACCTCCATTCGCTATTTGTCCGTAAAACATGCGCACACGCGCGGTAGAAATCAAATGTATAATCAGTGACTTTAATTCTTTGTATTTTTGCATGTATTTAAGTTTGGGGCAATTCAAAATGTACGTACGTCCTGAAGGGGAAGGGGCACCCAAAAAAGCGTACGAATGCATACAAAGGAGAAGGGGTTCCTCAAAGAACGTACGTACGCTCAAGTAATTCTCGAATGCTAAATACTTGGAAAGCAGCTTAAATAAACATATCCATCATTTAAAATTATACGCAAGTTCCCCTTGATTAATTGTATGAATGTGAGCGATCTAAGATACTGCAGGGGGCAAAATCCTGAAACGAAAATTCTAGCATGATTTTGCCTCTACCCCCTCCAAACATAATTATTGGCCTTGAGATTGAATACTCAGATAAGAGTACAAGCAGACTTTACCCCTTCGGGGGCAATACCTCTAGTTCCATTCTTGTGTCAAAGTTTTCCTATTTGACTGCAAGAGAGTTTTTGACGAATCATTCCTGACCAAGGAAGATTGTCTTTCAGTCAAGTTGAGCTACAAATGATGAAGAATTTATATTTACGATGCTCAAAAGCAAATATGAAGAATTTTCCATTAAGTTCTTCATTACTTACGTTATTACCCAGTAAGTAAATTTCTTATAGCACTGCAAGAATTGTGAACATTAAGTAATACGCAAAGCGCTGCAGCATACGCAAAGCACTGAAATGAATTACGAACTGGATTGCACTGAAAAACTTCAAGGAATTTGATCTGCCAATTGACATTGAATTGATTTTTCTGAACACATTTTGAAATTGTTTGGAACTGCAAATTGCCTTTGACTCACATTCACCCAACAGCAGAACTGAAATGTGAAAGAACCGCTGAATAAATTAGGTAGACAAATTTCTTGTAAGTAATAATTTTTTCCTATTCTCTAGTGTCATTTTCAAACTATCATTGGTCTAGATAAATTAATAGCCTGCAGTTCTCCATACAGAAAGATGATCGCATATATCAAGGTTGAATGAATTGGTTGAGTGATGATGCAGACTTCCTCGTTCAAGTAGCGCAAACTTGCAAAATTTTGACCTGTATACCTAGGCTATTAGAGGTAGTTCAGTCGTTTTGAGTAATAAAGTTTATTGCTTCACCTTCCCCCAACTGAGAGAATCGTCCAATAGTATAGTGATTAAGCTTTATGAATTCAATTCAATTGTGTATAACGTAAACAGAATCTTAAACAACAAATAATTATTAAAATTTAGGCATTTAGTCAATATTTTGCCTTTTTATTAAGCTTGAGGTTGAATGACGTAGAAATGCATGAAGTATTGGGTCAATATTATCATACTTCAGAAACTCTCCCACGGGAGAATGAGTTCTTTGTACTCACTTGCTGTTTACAACATGCAGAAAACACGCGCTGCAAAAGTCTAGAAAGTAATCTAAAAATTAAACGAGACTTACTTGTAAGTTGATGTTTGATTGTTATTCTTAATTAGAGGTTGAAAATGAAGAGGGGAAGTAGATTCACATGTGAATCTTGATATTGGAACTGTCTTTTATATTGTGTCTGGAGCAATAGTTGTTGATCAATATGAAGCTATGAAGATA
>WIPJ01001441.1:291380-321371 GCA_018155075.1 Cassiopea andromeda
ATATATATATATATATATATATATATATATATATATATATATATATATATATATATATTCAAACTGTCAAAATGTCAACTTAAGCCTGCGTGCGCTTATGAGATCAAAGGTGAAAAATACCCACAGGAATGTGTGCGAATGTCTGACGTCAAAGGCGAATTCCATGGCCTTGAGTTGCATAGGAAAAGTGAATGGGAAAAAGTGTGTGCGAATCTGTGCGAAAGGAAGTGATATCACGATGCAGGTCTAGATAATGGTGATAACCCCAGAAACTTTGCAGAAAGAAATCTCGTTTTTGTGCGTGCCACTGGCAACCACTGTTCACTGTTGATATATTGAATACAGGCAGGTAGTTGGTTGATCCCTACTATTTCTATGGGTTGATCGGTACTGTGAAAGCTGAAGACCAGAGAATTCCCAGTAACGAAGAATGGATCTGTTGTTTAAAACATCTAATCTGATGAAAAAAGAAAATAGCAGAATTCTATTCACAATACCGAGACTCTCTGGAAGTTGAAGCTGAACGAAGTCTTTCTTAAGTGAATTCTTTCGAGATATAAAGATTGCACAGAGCATGGTCAGATTGCAGTTCCCGTAAGGTATGTTGCACATACACATTCAACACAATCACTCGTAGACCATGCATTTTCTTGTGCATATGTTTACGCAGAAATTGTGGTATGCGTGTCTGTATGTATGAAGCAATCAGCATGCACACAAAAACGGGGGGGCACATCCCTCCCTATTTTCACAAACGTTTATGTTCAGTGCTTAGTTGCAGATTGGAGGATCAGCCCCTCATTGTTTGTGAGAGCAGGGGTGGATCCAGGGAGAAATCTGACCAGGGCTCAACAAAAAAACTCATAGGCGTGGCTATATGGGTGTGGAAAATATCTCAGAACTATGAACAAAAAGGGCAATCAAGCACGTTGTTCACTTCGTTTTGTTTTGTTAGTGTTGTGTTGAATCTCGCAAGGTGGGATATTTCCAACAAGGCTTCATAAACTTGACTCGCTGAAATCCTGCAACTCCTCGGTTCAATATCTGACTTCGTCACAAAAATAGACAGTTGACAGCGGAAATAGTGTTAGGCGGAAGTAAAATTCAGCGCAACATCCAACTGCAAGGAATTAGGAAGCATTCAAAATGTTGAGTTCAGAGGCAAGGGGCACACTCGCAAACAAAAGAGACAAATCTATAAGCTGCAAAGGGATACCTTATTAACAGTTTTATGAAACTTGGGAGGGGCACGCGCCCCCTTTACCCTAGGGCTCCTATGTATTTAGTCGAATGGCCGTAATATTATCCAAATAATAGAAGCGACTTACCTGACTGGTGTTATACTAGGGCATGTGGCTTCTTGACAAGCAGGGAACTGCAGCTCTGAGAATTAGCATCATGGATGTCTCTAACCGATTCAGACATTTCTAGTACCTCAAACTATTTGCACATTCTCACGTAAAGCACTCAATAACTACCGTATTTCTCGCCACGAGGGCACTGTTTCAACAACAATATCACATGTAGTGCTCGTGTTGACATAGTCGAGCTCTGGTCACGGAGTATTGTGATTGGCTAAGAGAAATTGAGCCCTGGTCAGGGCGATGTTTCATTGGATGAAAGAGAATATTTACATCTGACCAGGGCTCGTCCCAAAATTGTTTACAAAATAGAGAGATCTGATTGGATTCAGGGTAGTTGAACCTCTGTATATTACAGACTCACCAGGGCTCGGAAGGAATGCAACATGTGATAGAAAAGCAGAATAGTGATTTGACGAGCATATTCCCAATGTGATAACTGATTGGAAAATACTTCCTTCTGCATCCACAAAAGACACCTTGTATCTTAGAGGTGATTAATCTGAGAAAGACTGAGGCAAGCCGTGATACGGCTTTATTAACTTTATCCATGAGGAGTAAATACTGGCGACTGCTTTTGATGATTCCCGTTTTAATTCAGCCAGCTATTTAGGATTGAAAATCTGACCAGCGCTCAAGCCCTGGTAGCCCTAATCTGGATCCGCCACTGCTGTGAGAGTGTCTCCCCGTGAGGATTTAGGCCCCAGTCTAGCTATCCATTAATCTGTCCTCGCCTGGTTCACCCCCATCCCAACTAAAGGTCAGACTTCATTTTGTCCTATGAAATAGTTTTTTATATTACTCTTCAAAGTGTCTATACTGCCATAAGGCCACCAATAACTTAGGAGAACTTTCAGTAACACTATGCAAACTTTAATTAAATGGGCGTGGTCAATAGGTGTGGTATTATTTTTCATAATGTGCGAATGTCATGACTCTGTCTGGATCCGCCCCTGACAGTTCCTAATCGTGAATACAGTCAAAATGAATGTTTCCTCTTCGCTTCTTTGCTTATAAAAAGCTAGGTATTAGCCTTTCACTGTTGTCCTAACACGAAGCTGTTTTAACCAAGCGACTTGAAAAGAGCGGCTCTACTTTGCACATCGAATACAGAATTTGTCGGCTGGTTGGGCCTATCCAATATCAGACTTTTTGCCAGAAAACAAAGATCTAAGCTCTTCTTTTCGCAACTAATAGACTTTGTACACCGATCAATTTCCTGTTTGTTTTTCCTGATTCGAGGACATGAACGATCCATTGATTAAACTAGCTTCAATTGTTATAATACCCTACTTGCTTGGTTCCACAGCACTTGCAAGCCATCAAAACTCAAAAAATATTCAAAATAGCTAATCGTGGGTAGGTATGGGCATAGGAGAACTTCAAATTAGGGAAGGCTGTAAACACTTTTCCCGAAAGGCCAACAAGACCTGGAGAGAAGAATGGAAAGTTCCTATTGTTCTTTCAGAAAAGTTGCTTGATTGAAACGGACTTCTGTGCATTTGAGGGAACTGCAGTCTCTCCCTCCCTACTACCCCCCTCCTACACCTATGACTGTAGGAGTATTTGCTACTGACCTTCAAGCACAGAACAGAAAACAAAATTCAGCTGACAGCTAGTGATTACGTAGAAGTCAAATGTGCAAGGCAGTAGCATGACGTCAAGAACGCAAAAATACAAAAACTTTAAAAGAAAATAATACGCCATCATTATGGATGCTATTACATTAAATTGTAGCTATCAATTTACACCTGATGCTCAATAATTTATTCGTGTTCATACTTCAAGGGATGATATTCACAGACTTTTTGGAATGCTCAGCTAACATTGATTTTGCCAGATAAACGTATGGGGAGCTGATACATATAGGCAGTGGCGATTTCAAAATTTTAGGAAAGGGGCTCTAGGTGCAGCCACGCCCACATGTTGGGTGTGGCCTAACTGCAGCCACGCCCATATCTTCAAAGTGCGAACATGATAATATAGTTAAATACTGATGTAGCATAATCAAAAGTAGTATGTCTCAATAACCATGCAGCAGTGCAAAATTGACCACAGTAATACAGAATACTTTGAAAGCAAGGTCAATAAGCTTTGAAAAGCAAAGCCAATACAAGAATTTTTGGAGGACTGAGCCCCCAAAATGATCAATAATTTTAACAAGAGGGCCTCCGCCCCGCTGAGCCCCCTAGAAATCACCACTGCGTAGAGGCATCATAGAGATCTCTTTTAGCATGCAAAATTCCTTCTTCTTACCCCTCCTAGTATTCATATTAATCAAGAATTAAATAGAATTCCAAGTTATCCTCATACATTTAATTTTGAAAGCGTACCTAATCTCTCGCTGAATTTCAATAATTGTAAAATTTTCTGATTTCTGAGCCTAGGAATATTCTTAAGTCATCCTTGAGTGTCAACGTTGTAAATTTCTCTGAAAATGAATGAAATACATTCAATTCTTTGTTCTCGTCTTACTTCATCTAAAACAAAGCAAGAGTGGAACAGGACAATAATGCTCAATAGTTTGAAGCGGTAATGACGCTTGAGCCTTGCATTGTTCTTAAGTTTCAGACACCCTGAGCCTCAATTTTTCTTTTGCATTTTATTCTTACATAAAAGATTGTAGTTTGATTACAACATAGCAGTTGTTTTCAACCTAACAAGCTGTTAAATCCATAGAGACTTTGCACAATTCAAAAATTACCTTTCACCACGATACTTACTATGGTCACCAAAAGTACTTGGAGCACTTTCAAAAAGTTATGGAAAAGCATAATACTCTCAGAAGTTTCGCGTTTGCACCTTACACGTATCCCCTCTCCCCCTATAAAAATGTTACTTTGCTCTTGAGGCACTTGCCGTTGTTAGGTACGTAAAATTTTTCGACTACCACATGTACTTTTTTAATAAACAACATTGCTTAGGGTGGGAAGGAGTTGATAGTTGCGTGCAGGATAAAAATTTCTAAGTGTCCCAGGATTTTTGGCAAGAGTTGTAGCTACATTGAACACTCAATATAAACTGATTGCATTTAATATAAATTACTTGAGTCAACAAGAAATATTTACTTCCTAAATGTTTATTAAACTTGCACGCTCTGTTAAAGTATGTTTACAATCAATTTCCATACATCAGCATTCACTCAAGAAACTTTAAAGTTTAGAACTAGTTACGTATATTTAGAATTGGAAAACCCAAAAAGCCCAAAAACCCTAAGCGAAAATTTGCAGCAATATTTGATTCAGGACCATGGGAGGTGGAGGAGGGGGGAGGAAAAAATGGTAACTGCTCTAAATGTTGAACAAGAATATATATGGAGGTGTTCAATAAGGTCGCAACCATGCTTCTTTTAAGTCAGCTCAACTTTCTGTGTTCTTTACAACCTGATGCTCATTTCGTTTATTTTCTTTCCCTTCTTCTCTGAAAGCAATCGATTTCAGCCTTTCAATTATGATCTCTCAACCTGCTATCTGGTGAAAGAACAACAATTTATACTAATTTTTATCTAGCCATAAATCAATGCACCTTTTTCAAAAAATGATTTGCAAACAATGGATGGTGTAGCTCTAGAATGCTTGGAATTCAAATTAAAACATTAGATTGGATCACACATAAACAAGCTCCAAGAAGTTTAATGGCAATTGGCGCAGTTGTCGAATTAATGTTCCATTTCTTTGCTCTTTGTGTATACGTGTAAGTAACTAATTGCAGATGTCTTCTAATGCACTTTGTATGACACCTTTTTCACAGAAATGGACAAATCACGTAATCACAGAGTAACTGAAACGAAATTAACTACATCTTGCTACAAGTAAATAGGATGTTAAGGGTCCATCCATCTGACCATTTGCTAGTCAATTCTTCATATCTATTCATAGAAAGCGCGTAAACATGAGTTTACTGTTTCAAAACATAGTATAGGGTGAAAGGGTGTATGGAATTAAAAGGAATGTGAAAATGCAAAATGATTCGTTTAATAGTTACAAATAATGAAAACCATATTAGTGAATTTGTTAACATTTTGTGTACAATAGCAACATTGTGAGTCTCTCCAAGTTTGTAAAAGCTATTGTGTTTGAAAGACAATGAAAATTGTGAGAGACGACGGAATGCTGGCCTGTTCCTCCGGCAATCCGTAGCCAAATCTTGCCTGGAGAATGACCTTAAAATACCATTTCTCGGTAGTCTCATTTGTTTTTGTGGGATTGTCAATAAGCCCAAGCATCCTCTTATGAATAATTATCCTACGATAATTATGCAAGATTTGGTGCTCCTGCTCTGAGTTGGACCTAAAATCCTTAGTTGATGGAAACAATGTGCTACACAATTTTGCAACACAAAGATTGCTATCAAAATGCTATGGCATGATGTCTGTGTTCCTCAATCTGACCTCTGGATGTAGTACATTTGATACTCTTGCAATTCAAAAGTGAATCGTGCATAGTATAAGACACCGCAAGTAATATGATGATGATTTGCTATTTTATAAGTGTTGGAAAGTTACAGTGCTATAGTGTATTTCATGTTTGCATGATGTAGATTTAATTTGAGAGCAAAGCTTTGGCTCATTCGAGTTTTTGTATCAAATTGATTGACTCACTTTTCGTTTCTGTAAATTTTCAATACGCTTCAATTGTACTCAGTGCGATAACCAATGATACGGAACATCTGTCACTCGTGGCTTGAGCATTTACAATAAAGTCAAAATTGAGCTTAAGCCGTGATTAAAAATTTAAAATGTCACTGTGGGAGCTGGCCCAACTCAAAACTGATCAATTTCAACAACATATTAGTTCATATTCAGGTGATTAAGGTCAACAGATCGTAGATAGACCGTAGATAGAATGGTCAAGATTTAAAACCACGGCCCATACGTTACCTGAAGGAATATTGGACTAAAACCCCACAATGCTCCATTTAGGGTGTTTCGTTTCAGATTCTTTTAAATATACTGCAACTGGAAGTAAAAAACGGCCTATTTAAGCCTGCATCTAAATCTTCTATTTGTTGTCATGCAATTATGTAAGTACTCTGTTTATACAAATGTATACTTGTGATAAGCATAAGTGTATGCTTATCACAAGGAAAATTTTGAAGACCCACTATGCTATGATAAGCTTTGGCCACACCCTGTTTGGAACCACGCCCATAAGTGATCCAACATTTTAGGTGCTACCTTTTGCTGCTGGATACCATACTCCAAAGAATGCCATAATTTTCTCTTTGTAAAATTGTACACACTAAAAATGTGGCAAATCACTTGATTGGATAATTTTGTGAGTACTTTGCTAACATTGCTGATAGCCTCAGCGAGATGAACACTGAATAAGAGTGGAGAAAGACAGCGAGGGAAACTGGGGCGAAGCCACAGGAAGCATTTTGGGGGGGTCAAGTTATATACTTTTGCTTAAAGCGCTTCTCTCAGCATGCTTGCTATTTGCGATACATACCCTGATGGAGCTTTAATGACTTCACGGCATTCCTAGAGCTTTCAGAAAACGTGAAGAGGTAGTTCTTTTGGGATGTAGTTTCGTAGTGTATCTGAAGCCAGAGTTTAAGCAATGTTGGTGAAAGGAATCAAAAGTTACCAAAATGTATCTCCTTTTATGGCTAAAGCTTTTTTTCGCCTCATCAGGTCACAGCTATTTTTAATGATTGTAACTTTGCCAAAAGGCAGCCATTGATATACCCTCTGCAACTAGCTGCTTTGCATCAAATTAGCTATTTTCTTCTACTTTTGTAGATAAGAGCAGGGTTTCGTTTTTAAGCTTTTGCATTGGTAAAAAGGGTATTATTTTGTGGATGGGTGGGCAATGCAGTCTCTTTGCAATGCGTCTCTTTTGGCTTCTTGTCTCCTCTCTCAAAAACACAAATTGAGTTCAACTAACCACATGTGATTTTACACATCAATAAACGTACGAAGAAATGAAAACGTATTATCATGAGTTTGGATTACATAATTTCCATCTAGAATTTCTGGGAAAAGTCCAAGCTCTACCTATGTCCCCTGTTCATTATTCGATTTAAGGAAAAGAAATCCTTAGGGCCATATTTTGCCGAAGATGGAGATAATTGCCCTGTGTTCCCGGAGCCAAGATGCTGTATGCCGTGGTAACGATAATCCATAACACAAAAACGTAGTCTTAAAATGCTAATCATTACATTCAATATCAAAGCTTAAAAACATGTCTTTCTAATTTGCTGTGTTGCCTACGAAGTCTGTGGGCACCAAACAAGAAAAAGGCAGTTGCAGAGTTTCAACATAGTATCAGTTGGTCACACTTTCATTTTCCGGGGCCACATTCAGAATTCAAAGTCAAAAAAGTTTGGACAAGACCCTGGTACTTTTGCTAGTAATCGTATGCAGCAAGATATATACTACAATGTAAAGTAGGCCACAATTACAAAATATCAAATCATCACAGTCCTACCTTAGTCAATGAGCTTTAGATGGCTAGATAGGTCCGAATAGCCCTATGATCGCTGTGTGCTGTGCTCTTAAGAAATTTCCGTGAGCTAAGATATTGACCACCAAAAATATTGTATCAGTGCTTCAAGCCCAGAGCATAGACGAATTATATTTTGCGTTGTATCATTCTTCACGAATCAACTTGTGCTGACTTAATGATTAGTACAATTTTATTGGATTGCAGAAAAAAATGAAGTTATCTGATATTGGTACTTACGCTGTATGTTTCACATTAGTTTTCCTTTCATTGTTGAATTAGTGCAAATAAAGAGCCAAGTTATTCTTGTATTACGTATATGTACTAACGTGAGCGAAGAGACTGAAGCTTGTTGTGTGCATCTATGTACCATAACTGGGATGCTATAATGTTTACATTCTCAACAAAATAAATTGTCAATAGCTTCTTTAAATGTTAATAGACATTCTCATCTCCGTGACTATGCTTGCCAAATGATTCCACGATTGTCATTTATAATTTAATGCTATGTGAAGTTCCCTACAATGTATTGCAATGCAAAATTAGAAGTCTCTTAAAAGGCTTTACAGGGTTTTGACTAAATATATAATTTTTATGGAAACTTTTAGCTTGATTCTATATATAGATACTGGAACAGTGAAATATAAAGGTAAAACAGAATTTCTTTAGGATAAACAATTGACTTCACAGACTGTATCTTTGGCCACTGCATTGCTAGGATACATATGAGTATCCTTTTTCTTATGCAACACAAAGTGAGAAATTTCTGGCTAGGTTTTCATGCTAGCGCATAGGCACTTATTTAGAGGAATTTTTATTCATGAACATATTATAGAAATTCCAATTTTTGTGCTGTATATTTGCCAATTTTCTCCGTGTAAGGTATAGAGTCTCTCTCAAATCGTGATTGCAGTAGGCCTTTATCAAGCGGAGGGAATAGGGGTTGAACACTTTGTCCCATCGAGTAGACAAGTGTAACGTTGTCCGACATGGTTTTAAACTCTTGTCTTTCTCGGCAAAAAAGAGAAATTAATACGGAGGGTGTTTCTGGTAAGTTCGGTAGGTGGGAGAGTGTCGAGCCACAATAACAAAGTTGGAATAACAATTTGGCTGAATATTCCAGGAAACGAGCGATTTATGAATTCACAACTTCATCCAAACTTCTTATTTCCTAGTTCAAAATAACAAAAGCTCTTTCAAAATGTAGACTAATATATTTGCATACGTTATATCTTTAATAAGAACTTTAATCCTGTCTCCAAAGTAAATGACATAGCTTTAAATTTAAGTTTATTTTGCATGGAAATCGTCAGTCAAAAACTATCAAATTTGCAATGGTTATCGATTTTTAGTACCTCCTGATTACTTTGAGCTTGTTTGACAAAATTGGCTTAAAATAGTGGCGGTTTTCTCCTATGAGAAAATTTAACCCTTTAAAATAACAAGGCTCCATTGCAGTGGAAAATTGTTGGTACTTACCAATGGCATTAGCGAAGACACTGGCAGCCAAGCTAATCCTAGTGGGTAGAAATGGTAGAAAAGTCGACATTTTAGTAAGGTTCGTTTGAAAATTTTACTCTTGAGTGTTGTTATAAGCTGTATTGCATCTAGTTGAATAGAACTGCTTTTGCAGCTAAAACGTCTGCACACTTGCCGAGCAGAGGTGGTGCCAGCTACCACAAACTAAGTGGATTGTGCTCTTAAATGACTACGATCTTTGTTTACTACAACCATTTTACTGCACGGAAACACCCATTTTCCGATTTCAGTACAACAGTATGCAAGAAAAGACTTGCAGATTGCTCGATAGAGATGGTCAAGCATAAAATAAGAAAAGAATCAAATGCTGCTAGAGGTCCCTCACCTTAACCCTTGCATTTATTTTTTTTTTGAATCTGGATGAATTTGAGACAAAATGCTGGAGAGAACTGGTGGGAGCATCTGCCATGGCGCCACCACTGTTGCTGAGAGCTTACAAATAATTAATTATGCAATAACATGCCTTGGAAATTGGAATTACACAAAACTTTGAGTAATCAAACGGTATCTGTCAAGAAATATCTACGAAACTGAAATTGTTGAATGTGGCCAAAGCAGAGGTAATCAATACATGAAGTCAAATCATGTCTTTTGTAGGCGGTGGTGATTTTTCACCCTTACAACTTTTCCTATTGTTTGCTGTGAGAGAAAATAAATTGCTCTAAACTCTGGATCATAGCCTTGGGTACGCAATAGGGGTGATCTGGGGTGCAATACTCTGAAAAGATTGTCAAGAAGTCCATTTTTCTTCAACATGTCGGTCCATGACAATTATAAATGATTGACATCATATAGCACAAGACTAAAGAAGCAAAATATTGACAAAGACGAATATCGGATGAACAGGCAATCTGGAGCTTTCCAACTCCATCCCCCTTCAACAGATCTTTCAATGTGTGCCCCTGAAGATAGCACATGTATCCGTTCTATGTACAATTCACTAAAAACTTTGCAGCAATTGTTGTGGCATGCGCTTTTAACTATATAGTACTAAGCATAATGTTAGGACTCTTTGCAGCAAAATTTAATCAGAGAAAAAGATGCCTGTTATGCATATTAGACTTTAAGTATGCTATTATGTTCCAATTTTTTGGCACTACCCTGAATAGCATGATCTCGCATTGCACTCTGTTGCATGAACCATTCTCAGTGGATATTAATTGCATAAGTGATCAGTCCGGACATGCATCAGCCAATTACCCTGCCCAGACAGCCTCATTCAAACATTCACTGCTATTTGCTTGACAATTGCTTGGGCCCGGAATCGAAAATCATTTACTTCATACGGCCAAAAATGACAGGTAAAGTATCATGAGTGCTGAAAAAGCTATTCAAACTTGCAGTTAAGAGGGGAATACTTCGCGGTTTCACCTCCCCCCAAACGCAAGCAAATGAAAAGTTTTTCTGTGTGATCACTGCATACGAAATGCTGCAATAATTTGCAGTGTTGGCTATTTTCGTGGCTTCAGTTATAAATGACTTAAAAATGACCCCAATAAGAATAGACTTGATATCAACATGACCCCGAACGGGTTTTAATTTCGCATATCTCTGGTGAAGTGCTTGCTCTGGTTGAAGATAAAAGGGAAACCTTTCTTTTTGCATTGCCTTGCGAAATTGCAATTGTAGGTTTAACACTGTAGGCTTTGATGCGAACCTCTCCGCTTCAACCATTCGCCTTTAGCCGGTATATCATTAGCACCTGACACTTGAGTTAAAAATAAAGAAAATATGGACAAAAAATGATGAAGTATGAAATAGATCTACTTCAAATATTGCTGTGGTGTTAAACATTTTAGATATTGCGTTACTGTTCCCTTGATTATGGCTTGTCTGGTGGCCTAACGACGGGAGGAAGTCAGCCATCTCTGTTGCAGTATTGTTACTGTCTCATTTCTGATATAAAAGACAGAGCGTTTGAGTGTTTACGCCGTGTTTACGCCGTGTTGTTTATAGTGCTTTCTTGAATGGAAGCCGTCCATGGTTAGAGAGTTCTATTGGTAAGAAGTCACATTTGGAGAGCAAATGAAAATAAAAATGTCACATTCTTCTATAATTTTATCTCTTACTTTACCAGTTTCCCCAAGCGAATCGGTTCCCCTTATTTTTCATCCCATCGACTGGCACCTCATTCTCTCATGTCCTTTCTACTCTGAAAATATATGCATATTCCTAAGGAACTTTTCACTTTCGATTGATATGATCACTAATGATATAACTGAAGTTGAAGTGATAGTTGTAGAATGACATTTCCTCTGGGCCCCACCTTGGTTGGCCCTTTGATGAGAGAATCGGATGAAACTTCTTTATGTTATACAAGTGTTGTCGTAAGCCCCGAGCCCATCCTCCACTTATAAATAGCGAGGGAGAAATTGCTTAAAACTTGAGAAAGTATAGCGGTTATTGATAGCAGAAGCAAATTGGATGGTGTTTTAACGATGGTGTTTTGGGAATTGGATTGCAAATTGCACACTTGGAGAGCCTGTTCCATTTTGTTCAGAATTGCTTCATGTGCCTTTGAAGAATTCATTATCACGAAAGAGATTTATATATGGTATGATGTCGAAGTCGGATATCCGGTGCCCATTGGATAAATTTGTGCCCCTCTGTCCTTTTCTTGTTCAGGCTTCCTTGCTTACATATGCATAAAATGTCGTCTTGTGTGCTCTATTTCTGTGACACTCTTCAAAGGAACTGAGAAAATACAGTTGAAGGACTTTTTAGGGACATTTAATACTTAAAAGGAACCAAAAATTAGAGATTTAAGAACTGAGCCTTGAGCTAGGCTCCTTACAAATAAACATATAGCGCCAAAATTTGATTCAAAGCAATTCTATGATTCACTAAACAATCTCAACAAAAGCAAAACAAGAATGCACCTTTTGGAAGCGGCATAGAAGTCACAGATGTATCCATTATCTTATACAAGAGTTGTCTAGGAATTAAATTGTTGTGACAAACATTCATTAGTGACATCTGTCATTCCAGCTTTGTCATTTAGATCAGATAGACAATCTGTATTAAGAATCAACTGTTCCTTTCTTTGATTGTCCTACAAAAATACACTTTGTATGTCAAACTTCACACAGTTTAAGACCTAAATCATGTTTCAAGGAGGCGCTTTTTACCGAAGAAACTACACACAAAAGTTATTTGTCTTTGATTTATTTATGTAAAGGGTAAGTGCTCATATAACTTTTCAATAGACCTTTAGTTGAATCAATTTTTGTTTCTCATGTAATGTGGCAACTATTATTTCTGCTGTCACAGGTTTACGTAGAAGCTTTACGTAGATCTTTGACTGCAACGTCGGACTTTGAATTATATGCACCTTCCTGGAAGTATTCGGACCAGGACTTGACGTCCTTAGCCGTTTGCTTCATTTTCATCTTTACGAAATGGTACCATTAATTTTCTTCTGTCTTACAGCGATTGTGAATTATTTCTCTCAGATTTCTCCATAGGTCTAGGAACCATGTACTTTTTAAGCACTACTTTATTCGCGTTTAATGTGCTTTAGGCTTACAAAATCCATCTGTTCTTTAGTCTTGACCCAAGAATACGCTGAGACCAAATTTGGTCATATATTAGAATAGAAAGCATTTATCTTTAAACATTTGCACTTAATAAGTTAGTGACAGTGCCAGTATCGAATCCAATTTCTAACGGGAAGACTAATAAACATTTACCTTAAATAGATAGGACATAGAATGCTGCTGATTCATAAATAATTCTCTATCCTTCCGCAACATAGGTTCTGCTAGTTGATCTATGGTCTAGTGCTATCAGGGTATAATCCCTTCCAGGTCAATTCTATTCCTTTTGTTATTGGAAATATGGGTTGGCCAGAATTGTCGAATCTAGCAGTATTTCAATGCTACAATTGTTCTCAATCTATTTTAATTTTGCTAAGTTTCGCCAGGTATAATTGGAATATCTACAGCAAATAGTATGGGGACTCTAAACAGAAAGAAATATTGCTCTGCACGGAAGTTCAAATAAATGTCTATATTGCATATTAGAAATTGATAGGCACGTTATCAGAAAAAGTAAATGCATCAAAATCATATGATGGACTTACGTTGCAAAAATTGCTTATCATGGTGTTACAGATAAGTGTTAAAATTCTGTGGCAAAGCGACATTGTTTTATTTAACATATTCATCATTGGATTACTTTTAAAGCCAAATTCATATACAGTTTCATAGTTATACTCATGCAAACAGAAATCTTTAAAAAGCACTTAACTTGGCGTCGTGAATGAAAAACGAATGATGTCTTTTCTTATAAGTACCTCTTTGTATGACTTAAATTTATTCGCTGCTAATAGTTGACTTTTTACTTCATTTTAGTAGCCTTTATTTGGTCCATTGAATAGCTTCACTAGCATATTTCAGCATTCACTTACCCATATCTCGAGCATTGCTTTTTAACAGTAAGATATAAGACGGGGAGTGGGAAGTACACCTCTCTAGCTGTTAAGCGAGGGAACACAGCCCCGCCCCCCACAGTCAGTAAATATCTTGGAAGTAAAAAACTATTGTTCTCTTTAAAGATAAAATGCTTTATTAGAATCTTTTAAGAATTCGTTAGTTCACAAGATGTTAAACCATAAAATAGCTTTCTTGCTGGAACTCTCTCCCAGTCTCTTTTATAACTAGGTGGGCAAAATTCCTAGCTTAATGTAGAAATTTGTGCAACAAAAGAGCCTCCATAGCTATCAATTTACTTTCACGCCATTGCTTTTCAGATCCGGCCAATGTTTATCATCAAAAGCTCGTTGAGTCAACTAGATTCTAATTTTAGCCATTGGCTGGATCTGAAAAGCAGTGGCGTTTTTTAAGACTGAGAAAGGACATTTTTCAGACTTTTCGAATTAAAAACATTTCAAATAGCTGCTTCTGACATCCTTCGGTTGCACCTGATCGAGGTATAGTCATGAAATATCACATTACAGACATATAAATTTTGATGCTTGACGCTTCAGTACAAAATTGGAAATATCAAAAAGTTTTTTAAGCTGTCCGAAAATTAAAGAAAAAACTGACTAAATTAACGCAAATTGATCCTTATACTCGAAGACAAAAACTGTTGGTACACAGCAAATTAAACGAAAGACAATATAAAGATTTTTCGTAGCAAAATATATGCTAATAAAAGACGCTTCATAAGAGCATTCAAAATTCAATTTTTAGTAGCATGAAGTCAGTTATTAATTGAAAAATAAAGACACTGCAACATTTCTTCAAAGCAACGAAAGACTGAATTTTAAAGTTTTCCCTTACTGTATCACTGGTGTATCTGTATGTACTTCTCTCAAACATAACTTTGCTACATTTCAAGTGATTCCCTATCCAAAAATTCTATGCCTATTATCAACTATACTAAGGGGAAAATGTTGTCGGAGAGTAGCACAGGCAGAATAATGCACAAAAGCTGATTACGGGTAAAAAACGTCAGCCATTGCTTAGGAAAATTTGAAAAATCCCCCTTAACAGAAACTTTCTTTAAAACGCAAGACATCCTTGAATTCATAAAATCAATATACACAATTTATTTCATATTGTATCTTTGACGAGCCTATATGTTTTTTATTCTTTTTTCAAGAGAAGTCTTGATAAATACAGATTATTGTTGCGAGAACAGCATTCACATGCAGTACTCTGGCTGCGCAAACGACGATAATATTATATAAACATGTGCTTCTAGTGAAAAGAACAACCAAGTAAATTTAGAAGTAAAGAGATCGAAATCTCTCTGACCGATATGAAATAAGGGAGGAAAACCCACATGAGCCTTTAAATTATCATGTTAAATTGCGGTTCCCACTGTATCATCCTCATCTAGGTTCATTAACAGCATGCAATTCTATCATTCTCGTTAGAGTAAAGTATAAGCAAATTTGTTTTTAAGCCCAACCTATTCAAGAGCGATAGTTCGTAAAGGCTTTCTTACTTCAATTCTCCGCGAAAAGACCTATAGCAATAGGTAATTTTGACAACAAATATGAAGAATCCTGATGAATTCCTGTAATTTGAGGAGTACAATATATTGATATCGGATTACAAATATATCCACTTTTGGTTGGCTTTGAATAAAAAGTTTAATTTAATCATATACTCTTACTCAAATCCACTTCTTCCTCTGGGCATATATTTTACTTTGACATTTGAACATCCTGTTTATTTTTGCAGCTGAAGTACAGAAGAAGGACCCAGAAAGAAAAGTGACTTTTGCCGTGAAAGCTTTTTATGGTTTGTTCATTAAAATCTTTGCATGAATGAGCAGATTGCAATGTTACTCGTAGTCTAATTTCTAGGATCTTTTTAATTTGATTATTATATCGTTAATAATTTTTATGCTGAATTATAAAAGAGCAGCATTCCTATCAATAATTCTTCTACTTCATTTAATTATTTGGTTCAATTGCCAGAACATACATCTGGTGTCCTTTATTTTAATCTTTCAAATTTACTTACCAACATAATCGTTGCTCTCCAACACATGATTGTGTAGCAAAGTAAAGTATGCATTGATTCGAAAATGACCTTTTGGCTGGTGGCGCAGCAGCATTTAAATTTGCCTCCTGATGGATCTAATATCAGAGTGGAGCTCAAATAACTGATTGTTCACAGCATCGATACAAAGCATTGGGTAGGCCTCCAATGAAGTAATTTGTTCACAAACAGCGATTTCAGATGATACTATTCAATGTTGTTTTATTAGAAAAAGCTAATTATTTTTGCATGAAATTCACAGCATACGCACAACTTCAGCTGAGCTCTGAATTAGTATGGGCTGGGCTTGAAAACACTGTTTTGCTTTGGTTTTACTTGAAATCTGAACAGGGACTTAGGTGGCCGAGAAGAGGTCACAGGTCGCGTTGCGCTCATAAATTTATACGTCACTCTAAGTTGAGTTAGGCCCATGCTCAATTTGAACTCGCAGTGTTCACGTATAGGTAGTAAAGCGAATTTCCCTCAGACAAGTTGGACTCGCACGGACTAAACTTCTCAACTAAAATGGCCTCCATGCCATGTCCTTCACCAACTTCCATTGTCAAGGACTAACCTCTGAAGTACCCCATACTCGTTTTACCATGTCAATTAAATATTGTGCCACTTAGAAATGGCTAAAAGGAAATTAGACATATTTAATTTACTTATCTGAGACTATCCGATGTTGCAAATTGACTCTATACAGGAAATTTTTTTATAGTTAGAAAGTGATCGAGAAGGAATTATTTTGTTGTTAATGCTGACTCAACTAGCAGTGATCTGTTAAGATTTGATCTTCAATCACGTTCACTTACAATTGAAATGATTTGTAAAAAAATATACTCCGAATCAAAACTATTTAGTTAATATCCATAAAAAATTTTCGAATATTGCACGTTGCACTGATATTTTCCAAGATCCTTTGGTAACAGAATAGCGCTTCTGGGCTATATTGTCTGCCTTTATACTGCGCATATTTACACTCTATTTGGTAAGTAGCAACCATTTTTATTTGAAGTTGTTTACATACAGCATTAATGCTACCAGAGGCATTTACTGTGATTCACACATTTGAACCTCTTGAAGAGCTTTATTTTCTATTACTCTGATGAATCCTCATCACGATCTGAAAATATTTGGTAATTTTTTCCACAATAAATCAAATGCAACACTTATGCTTAGCATCACGTCCAATTAATTCTAACAGGCTACATATGCAATTCATGGTCATGCCCCAACTCAGAATCATTGTAATGTCTCAACTTAGAGTCGTGGTCATACCCCAACTCAGGATTGTGAAACTCTATGGATGCAATGAAGGAAGCATCGCAGAAATATTTAATTTGAAGATTGTTTCCCTTAATCTCCTATATCTAGCCCTTTGGCAATGGGGGGCACTTCCCCCAATAAGTAATTAAGGAGGTAAACAGAGGTCATAATCATAATAGTAATCATCATCATAAAAAGAACAGATAAGTACATGAGTCTCTGAATACGAAGATAAATGGAGATATTCTTAAAATTAGTTAAAGCTTATAATATGTCTTATAATAAGTTTTTTTGGAAAAAGATTAATTCATTTTTAAAGCATCAGCACTTTCTCTGATGTTTATGTTAAATGTGCTATAGAAATTAGCATCCAGAAAGAAAATGCTATTAGCGTTCAGACGCTTTCTCACTAGGAATATCGTATGTCTATCTACTTCCTTTTTAAAGTCACATGACTTTGAATTCAATTTAGAGGAGGCAGGTGCCTCAAATGACTTCAATTCAGAGTCACCGGAGCAATAGTAGGGCGGGAGGGCAGAAGTTTGGAGAAGGAAGCGTGCAGTTTTATGACGTCATAATGGCGTCAGAATTCAAGCATAAGGGCAGTTGTGGCTTTAGGAACTACAGGGCCCTGGGCCGAAATCATCTGTGGGCCCTTGGTTGAAAATTCTTTATTAACGAAAAGTATTCTTCGAGTTCTTCTCCGTTGAAATTGTCAAGCATCACAGATGTGCCTTGCATTTTCCTATTAAAACCACGCATGCAGAGGCTTCGCGAAAACCCTTTTGCTTGGGGGATATAAGGTTACATCTACGTGAATCGATCTGGTCGGCAGGCTGCTCTATTGTCACCGATCAATATGGGGGCAGAAAGGTAAGCATGGGTATCGCAGACTTGCAATGTATTAGACATTCTTCTCTATTCAGTGTCTACTATAAGACCCACCATGATTGGGGCAAGAGGAAAACGTTTTTAAATGAAGGCTCTCAGATTGCTAGAAACTGGTATTGGTGTTGGTTTTTGCACAAGCATACTAGATAATGGGGGTCAAGAAAACTCGTACCACCGCCGCATACCAGAATAACTCTTAGAAACTCTAGCTTGAACAATACACTCAGATCTACTAGGGAGGCAAATATCTGAAGGAATAGTTACATAGGCTGGGCTATAATCAGAACTCTGTACAAAAACAGGCAACCCATGTTGTGGGGACGAGAGATGTGGGTGTGCTACGGCAGGAGGAGACCAAGGAGTCAAAGGGGTACAGCCGTGAGGTCCAACAAGATAGTACGAGCCCTCAAATACCACTTATTGGAGGGAGTGAAACGTCAAAAAATCCAAACCTAGAAAGCATTGGAAGGGGGCAACAGATTATCGCGTACTAAAAACTTAACGGAATACATAAAATCACTCTGCGGGAAAGACAAAAAAACACTGGCAAAACCAGAAAAAGTCAATGGCTGCCCAATAATGGCTACACATTGACGTAAATCAACATGGAGGGCAGGGGGTGTTTTATGTGCCGATGCACAGTGAGCTGAAATACCTTGAAAAAGCTCAGAACTTATAATGGATTTCATAGACCCAGTATCAAAGCTGGCAGCTGTACTGTAACGCAATATATTGAATGGGCATTATATTGGGTATTTCCTCTATACCCTATAATATTAGAACATTTGTAAAACACTGGTAGTCTGGGAATTGAGAAGTAGAGTACGCACACATATTTGAGTATTCTCTCGCGTCTCAGCCTTGGAACCATAAACATGCTACAGTACACCTTCGATGTCACAAAATAACAATGGCTGTGGGGGGATTGATGAAGACACAAAAATTTCGGAAGTTGAACCAATCATAAGAACAGAGGGGTGCCTATCGTCCTCGTCCTCTAAAAACGAGGCACCCCTTAAGAGTTAAAAGAATTATTAGAAAATATACGACCTTGTGGATATGAAGCTGTTCTTGTAGAAGAGTTTCTATTATTGACACACTCAGCTACAAAATGCCCCCATCCAAAACAAAGGCTGCACTGGAGATTGTGTAACGATGACGGAAATCCTGGTCAGGCTGGGTGTCGGCGAGGTCATGAACTTGTACAATTTCATGCAAAATGTCCAGGCTGTCGACAACGAAAATATGTGGCTGAGTCTGGGGAACGAAACCGAGAACCAGCAGCAGGTCGGACTTTTGGAGTTGCTTCAGGCAAGGCAGCGATCAAGGCGGCTTGGCCTTCGGCTACAGAAGTAAACAATTCTTCCATCTTTGAAAAATTAACACCAAACTGTGGTAGCGTAGCGGCGGAAGTAGCAGAAGAGGTAGATGGCGATTGAAGTTGCGCAGGGACTGGTACGGTAATTTGGACGCATGCAGTGATCCCAGCAGAATGGCGTGTGGGGACGGACTGTAGGGCACGATTCCTTTGTGCAAATTGGACCATATTGTCCAGAGTCGGAGTTGGATCATTCTCCAGTAAATTTAGCCTCCAATCATGTGGCATAGCTTTCATACATTGACGACGGAGATGTGCGCCAAAAGCGGTGTCGGACAATGATGGTTCACCATTGAGCAAAAACTCCTTCAATTTCTATAGGAATAGTTTGGGACCTTCAGCTGGCCTTAGGACAGTGTCCTCATATTGTTAATAGTAACGCTCACGATCGACGAAAGGCGAAAAACAGGACTATAATTGGTAACCAGGGCATCTTATGTTCTGCGTTGCTCTGTTGATAATAGAGAGTTTACGCAACACGACGCGCCAGCTGACGACGAGCCAAAGAACTCTAGAAACGAGCGCGGTCACGCCATCCTCTCGCAAGCATTGGCGCGAATCTGAATATCGCGCTAGTTTCTAGACTCCTTTGGCTCGTCATGAGCAGACGCGTCGTGTTGCGTAAACTCTCTAATGAATCAATATATGCAGCAGCAGGGCCATGTAAAAAAACAGGCAGCTTCAAGAGATGTGTAGCCTCATCCCACTCATTGGCCGCAGCGCATCTTTCGAAGTGACGCAGCCAAGCGTTGAAATTGCCTTCCACATACCTCTCCGGGTAGATAGACTTAGACATCGTGACTACTTGGCAGTGGTTCGCAGATCCTGTCACCAATTTGTAACAGTTAAACTCCCATAAATGCAACGCGTGTTTCCTTCTCTATATCTGATAACCAACTGAAATCCAACTCTAATCATGAGTTAATCATTCTATTTAATCATTCACAAGTAACAACACAGTACATCTAACAGTACAAAAAGGTACAATGATTGATATTACAATAACTATGTTAATCTAATACATACATTACAGGTGGCTGCAAAATGCTATCTTGAGATTGGTTTTTGCAAATACAGGGTTTCATAAGAGAGCCACATTGCTAATCTTCGAAGCCGAATTTACAGAAAGCGTTTTATGAGCTAAAACTTCAAAGCTCATAATATTGTACATCGGTGCCCTTGAAGTGAATGGCGAGCAGTGTAAGAGTATACAATTTATGCATCTGTCATTTAGGAGCTGCTTTCTTTTGTGGATGACTTACTTTTCCAGAACGTACATTCACGATTCGATTCCATTCGT
Source organism: Cassiopea andromeda (assembly GCA_018155075.1). NCBI lineage: Eukaryota > Metazoa > Cnidaria > Scyphozoa > Rhizostomeae > Cassiopeidae > Cassiopea > Cassiopea andromeda. The sequence goes on from WIPJ01001441.1 coordinate 312,062, forward strand.
TTTGCACAACACGAACGAACGCAAGTGGATCAGTGAAGTCGATGTATATGATTCGGTCACATCTTGAAAATATATACATCACGTCTTCAAGCTCTGAAACAGTTTTCTATTTTCTTATGATTTCTATTCAATTTTTTTCTTAGGTGTGGGGCCCCATTTGGGTTACCAAAAGCGCGGGGTCTGAGGCCATGGCCCCCCTCAAAGCTGTCAATGCTTAAGGGTTACTTTTCAAAAACACATGCTCCAAGCCATTGCTGCATTTCGTGGCAAATCATGGATTCCTGAGGATAGGAGATCGAGCGCGAGAGAAGAACGAATGTAAGAAGAAAATGTAAAAAGATGATATCAGTAGACAGCATAAGAAGGGCGCTTTTGCCCCCCTTGCCCACGTGCTATGGCGTCCCTGCTTCAGTTTATTAAGCTGGATTCTTGTGGGGCTCAACTCAACGCTCGTTATAAATTAAGGCAGAAAAGAGGCCAAGTTTAGACGAAGCGTTTTTGTACTTCTGATCAAAACTTGCAAAGAGTTGTTGATCCAGGATTGTACCAAGATAGTAATTTGACTGAGTAGAGTTTGTCTTTGTGCCATTGCAAAACAGGTTAAAGTTTTTGGAACCATGTGCGGGTACTCTACATATTCTTATTGCTCAGAGCACAGCTGATTTCCTCATCTACGGGGGGAGCAGGTACAATTTGGCACCTCTTTTTTAAGTAGATCTTGCATTTTAAAATAGTACATAATGGAAAACATTATAAGTTTTTAATGGAAACCTTTGTTTTGCTCTTTTGGCTGCTATTAACAATTACGTCAAGGGGGGCCTTGGTCCCCTTGGCTCTTATGGCACCGTGCCGCTGCAGCTCAGCTATATACAGTCCTGTGCACATTGTCTTACTTCTCCCAACTAGATTGTTTCAATCAAACGAGTTTTATAAAGATTTATGAAGTTTTGAAATACAAAACCTCTCAATAGTATTCCCCAAGTTGCCATTGCTTTACATCTGTTTTGCATTCAATCCAGTGGATGGATTCTGTTATTATACAATAGATTCGTAAATCAAAATTTAGTTATTACTGGATACGAAGATTTACGAAATCTAAACCAGATAGGAGAAGGTACAATACTCAACTTGTGCTTTCTAGATGGCTTTTTGCGGTGACAAAACATGGTGTGACAGCACCTAATAGCTAAAGCAGAAGTATTTCCATCACTTTTTGACGATACGGATAACCAAAGTGACGAGAAAGAGAGCCATGGTCCTTTCAAATGCGAATTAATTTTGCTAGATTTGTGTTTCAGCGCGTTTTGACAATATATGACAGGAGTCTTTGGCTAATTTTGAATTCTGAATTTACACTTGTTTCGATGTTTGATGAGCAGCTTTCAAAATTCAACCCCTGAAACTCACTTCTACGGATTGACACTTAAAATGCAAGAACATGGAGAATTGATGTTTATTGCATTGAAAAGAAATGACCCATTAACCTGATAAGCAAGACTTCTTGCTTCACTGAGCGATCAACAACCAGCCGTCATTTAAATGTTTTGAAATTCACTTTTCGTACTACCTTCACCAACTATAAGCAATTAATTTTCTCAGTGGTATGATAAAATCGTAATTGGCAGCTTAAGCTAAAAGTTGTAGCAAACACAGAGGATATTAAGAAAAACCCACTTTAAAGTTCAACATGGCGCTTGTTCTTTATATCCTTGCTGCCAATACACTTTACTGAGATCTTGCAGTAGCAGCATGGGAGTTGACAGCAAGATCAAAAGTTAATTTTCTCTTTTCTGCTTCCATTACCACACCAAGGGTGGTTAGAAAATCTTTTACATTTTTGATACCACCAATATTTTCTAAAAGTTATAGCAAGCTGCAAATTGAGTATAAAGTAGAAGAATACTCCACTATAACATTTGTCCACTCTCATGTTGCAAAAGCTTCGATTGCTTTATAAGGACCTTGGACAGCTTCCCTAGGGACAATTAATTAATACTAACTTCATAATAAATCATATGAATATGATCTTTAATAGATATTAACTACTCTACTTGGGAAATATCTGGATCTTTTGCAAGAAGTAACAAGCGGGCCTTAAAATGAGTCATGCTCTTACTTGCCCTAATTAGGTAAATCGTAACCATTCTCTCTTAATTTTGATCTGAAAATACAATTCAAATGTGTTTCTCTTCCTTAATTTGTGGACATGGTCAAATGAGAATGATGACTTAGAATTTGTTCACCCAAAATGAAGTCGTTGTCATATGTTATTGGCTTTCCTTTTGCTGATGTTGCATCAACATTCTTTTGCAAATTGACAAAGTAACCTTCATAATTAGAAGCCGTAATAAATATCGGTTGAAACCCATAATCCTATAATCCTGATAAGTATTTTAATCCTTTCAACACATATCAAATGAGAAATCTATTATTAGATCTTAATTCAAAACATGTCGCGTAAAACACTACTTTTTACAAAACTTTTGCTAGTTTAAAAATGAGCTTTTTGATTTTATTATTTACATTTATTTTGAACACCCTCTATTTTAAATAATAAAAACTGAAATTTGACTTTTGGTAAAATTTCCCTCAAGGTACTGGGAAGCTTTTTTTTATTATCAGAAAGCAAAGGAAAGTGTATTTTAATTCACTGAATTAAAAATTTTCAGAAAATTGTTTGCTGGTGCATCGTTGTTCTATGCTATATAAGAAACTATTTTACACGGCTGCAAATTTATACACGTCATTTTATAAGAAACAAACAAAAGGAACATGAGGCTGAGATTAGGCAAAAATTAATAAGCATTTAAGAAACACGGCCAGGCTGAGTTTCAAATAATAACTTGTAAAAACTGTTTTACAAGAAACTTTTTGATCTAACAAGAAAGAAAATAGAATTAGCATCCATTGCATGCCTCACAAAACCTGAACATCCTGTTTTGCATCACAGTTTCGTAATCAAGATTGTTATTATCATTGGAAGTCTTTACATTTACGAAACATCTAAGAGACATTTGAAGCCGGATTAGACGAAATACTAAGAAATCTCTAAGCTGAAGCCCGAGAGTATGTTTCTTATAAAAAACATGCACTCATGAAGTTGAGATCAACAATAACGTTATTAAGTGAATGTATAGAGGCATTTTTATGACTTTGAAGTACTATTGTACTGACATTTTGATGACGTTGCAGTAACATTGACACTTTGCTCAGATAGTATGACTAAAGCGAAGAACTACCTACGCGTTCCAATCAGTTTGTAGCTTAAGGTTTAATGAAGCAGTTATTAGAAGTAATGATAGAAAATTTTATATCAGTTTCCTAATCTCAGGCTTTTCACACTAAAGAATAAAGCCAAATACAGCTGTTGTGCATAGGTCGAACCATACCAAACATAAAAGCATGGTAATAGAAGCAAAGCGAGATCATGGCAGCAAAACGAGAATACTTTTTCAAATAGAATTCATTTGTAGTTAAAGGGGAAGTCGGTGACGTTGGGAATTGCAATTAAATGCATTCAGCCTTGTCTGAGAATGCATAAAAAGCAGGATAGTCGCCAACTCCACTGACTTTACGGGAATTACGAGGAATGTGAGCCAGGCTTAAGTAATAGAATGTTTCAGCACTGATTAAAAGTAAGATAGGAAATGATGAGGTCTAATAGTCGGAGCGTTTATAGAAGTGTCCACAATGTCGCCCTCTTTTCATATGTTTGGTTTGTGGAAATCTCAATCAAGAAACCGATTTCGGTTCTCAGATTACAAGCTTTTCCTTATGGAAAAATCAGCCAATAAGTTGATTTTAGAGAATTAGCGCATAACTGCTATAGTTAGTTACTAGAAAATATGACTGATAAATGAGCTTTCTCGTCTTTTAAAATGAATCTTTTTTATCAAGAACTATGCAAAGGAGCGACTGAAAAGTTGAGAAGCAGCTATCAGCAATGACTTATAAATTAAGACCCTTCTGTTACAGTATTTGTTTATATAAGAATCTGTTTCATTATGATATCGTAGAAGTAAGTGACTCTGGAACGTAAACTACATAAAAGGAGCCTTCAAAAATCGCTAATACGCGAGTGCATTAAAGTAGGAAAACATAGTATAATATCTTTGGTGCTTTGGAAATATTATCTGGCCATGTCTTCCTCTTGCACATGTGTCAATGAAGGCGTACTATATTTTCAAGTTTTGAATATTTTATGCTGTCCTCGTGTAGAGTTACAATGAAATGGTAGCATTTCTTGCTGGTAGCATTGCATAAAAGTTGTTTTTCCTTATTTTGAATGAGCATTTCTGACTAGACGAGACTTCAGTTTTTCCGCAAAGTGTATAGCTGATTCACAGTAGCGACTGAATTAAAAATTCAACAGTAAAAATCATCCTTGAATGGCATTTTGTGCATATTAAATGATATCAGGCCATGTATTTTACCGTATATTCCAAACCACGTGGTTCAGTGTCATTGAAACGGTAAAAAGATGCTTTTAAAACGTTACTAATTAGTAAATTAGTACACGTGGAAAGCATTTTGAATCAGACAAATATTAAGAATCATCAAAGTTAAGTGATTCTGATTCAATGCCACAGCTGGTAGCGTCCTTTATTAGTTAGGGTATTAACAGAGTTGATACTATAGCTATGAGCGCCAATCTTTAAATCAGGTCTGTGTTGGAACATAAGGAAGGTAGGCGATGTACATGCATTGCATTTGTACTAAATGTATTTGTTGCATTATCTTTAAAACTCTTGTTTATCTAACGAAAAACGCTTATTATCATAATTTTGCAAATTTACTTTAGAAACGCTTGTTGTATACTAATTGTCATTCCGCAGCAAGGAAAGTTCAGTATTTTCTGGCAAGGCTATGCGTTACTTTCAAATATTCGTATATACGTATTAGCAATTTAGTTCAAACTTAAATACTACACAATCTTTGTTAAGAATGTGCCTGGACACTTTTCTTTCGGGGGGGAGGGGCATTTTGCAAACATTTGACCAACTATGACTAAAGAAGGTAACGGAATACGGTAGGATCAATGGATTACTAAATCTCCTGCAGCATGACCAAAACTTTCTTGCAGTGTCGTACACATTGGAGATCACGCCCCCACTACATAGGCACATCACTGTTGATTGGAACTGATATTGGTGATAAGGAACAAAAGCTGTAACCTCAATTAATGACATTTTTGATGGAAAGAAACTGCAATCTTGAAACAACCATTAACCAAGCACCTCATATTTCCTACAATTGCTTGCTGTTCCAGAATTTACACTATTCTCGATAACGTGAATGTTTTCTACCATAGACAACGAACTAGAAATGAGCAAACATAGACAACTGTAGTACCATTGACATGACATCCCAATCAACCAGTCTAGACACAAGCTTAAAAAGAAAATTTCCCTTTACATTCTTCCCTTGTATAGTTAAAGTACATTGATTTCCTGTTAATTACTGTTAGAGGCATAGATATTAATATTGTGTAGCTTTTTACTAAATTATTGCAAACAATTCATGACCTGGGTAGACAATTCCTTTGTGTTTTTGTTTGAAAAGTACAAAACATACTTCCCGAAATGATAGCCTGTAGGATTTTTTCTACAACTAAAAATTCATAGTACATCGCTTACAGCAGCTGCAAGCTATCGTCTGTTATAATTACAAGCTAATTTTTTATGCTTGAATGTGCTCAAGCTTTCTCTGCTATCAAAAGATTAGCTCGTTATTCCCATTAACTTTCTAATGGCAATCACAACTCTAACAGTTAGGAATACATTAAAGTATAGGCTACCATACTGGGCTCGAAGCACTGCATGAGGAAGACTCTACCAGTTAATTTTCTCATCTGTCGGTAAGTGTTCTTCTATCCGTAAAATGGCATCTTAGTCGATTAGTTATAAACAATTCGTACTGTTCTAGGAAGAAAGTATAATTACATCTGCGCCATAAAATAAAACATATTTAAGGCTGAACCGTTCTCTAAATGCCATATTTTATATCCACATCGTCTAGACTCTGTACAAAGTAGTGTATGTAAAGTTTGTGATTTGCATTCTACACTGTGCATTTCACACTGCGCATTGTTTTTGGATATTACACTAATTAAAAGTAACCCTAGGAGTTTGCTATAATATAGCACCATGGTTTTCATTTTAATCATGACCTTTCTTTTATGAAAACTTTACCTCTTTCTAACAAAAGAGATTAGTCACTAGCAAGCTCACCATTAATCCTTTTTTAATTGCTCACATCGGAAAATATCTTCATTTATTTATTGCTGGAACAAAGTGAAGATGTATGGCTTTTGCAAAATTTGTGACCAGGGGACGATAACTTTTCAAAAACTGGGTTCCACACTCTCTTGGGAGACCGCTTTGAGCTTCTGGGGGAGCTCAAAAGGAATATTCTGTTCAAGAATGCCTTTCGACTGTGTGAATTTAAGATTGCAAAATCATTTAAAGCATTTAATATGGCATTGCCAACTCTTCTTTATTATTGCAGATTTTAGTGGTGCTGGAAATTTAAGAATAATTCTCTATATTGATGTATTTGGTAAATGCATGAATATGTGAATGCATAAACACATACTTGCATAAATGTATCAAAACAAGGCATACGTATACATACGTGCAAAATTATGAATATACATGAGTACATAAATATACATAACATCAATTTAAATTGGTGCAGGCCCAAGAGGATGTGGATTCGGTCCCTTGACCTTCCTCTATCCATGCTTCTTGTGACAAGTGTAGCTGTTAAAAACTGGCTAGCCAGTTTTTGAAAAACTGCATTTGCACAAAGAAAAATTTGTCATATCATCTCATTGACACAAAACAGACTCTCATTAGAGAAAACTTGTGGAAGAAGAAGTTTTCGTGTAAAGTAGTCTTATATTTATGCTAATCTTTGAAAAGAAGCACTTACCAGCCACGTGTTTTTACAGATCTTATGTTAACCATTTCACAAACAACGTCACATGCACAAACAATGTAAACTTTTTGCTAATTTTGATAAAATGTAAAAAATACCTGTAAGAAAAAGCATGTATGTACTTTTTTTAAGTGAAAAACTGGTTTTATTAAAGGCTACCATTGTTCCAAGTCCAAATGAATCCATAAAGAGAATCAATTTTTCACGGCAAATAAAATAGTTTCCTTCATTAAACTAATACACTTGCTTATGGCTAAATATATGAGGTTGAAGACCTCTTTAGTGGGCAGAACTACATTCTCAGTAAAGATGTTCAAGCCAGGAGCAAAATCTTTATACGGCTCATCAAAAACCTTTACGATATCACATGTAGAAGAACTTCCAATTACTTTGTCTATCCTGTTTTATTTCGCTGAGTTAAGTTACCTTACATTGTCGGCATGTGTTGCTTTGAAAGTTATTATTAAGATATGATAGTAAGATGTTAAGAAAAACCTTACATAATCGATTCTTCTATACCGCTTTTGTCTTACACGCTATGGTACAGTGGGTAGTAAGTGGGAAGCACATTGATTCAATATATTTGTATTCCAATTGATTGATTTTCATACATATCCTATTTAAGGGCTTAAAGTATTACCGTTAATCGGCTATATTTCATAACAGGTTAAGTGGAGCGATATACATTTGTCTATATACGTTAGATCATGTGCATTATCTATGTATCATTCGCTTTCAGACAGTTGGACGCTAGAATGAGAAGCAATTTCAGCATGCAGAATTTCATAACAACCATCATATATCTGTCCATACTTATACAAAGATGTTTCAGTGGTAAGGATATACTGCTTTACCTTTTTACAAAAAAAACCAGAACAATGCTCCTCATGCTTGCCTTAAAAAGTAAAACGTTTTCAATATATCACCTTGAACCCATAGGAAAGAGAAAGAGAAGAGGAGCAGTACCCTGTTTGTCATTCCTTAACTCAAATTTTGCTAACTTGAGTTGATATGGATTGCACTGTTAGACCATGGGAGCTTATACTTCATGGTTTTTTGTCATATTACTGCTGGCGCTTCTTTAGAATGACATGATATACAAGCTAGCAATCGCCATCCACCTTTCAAAATGTCAATATATCAACTGAGAGAGGTTTTCTACATATCTTCTATGTAAAGTTTTATTAGAAATCTCGTTTGGACATGTTTTCAATCAGCTTTCTCATTTGTTGTCTTTGACAAATATCCAAACTTTTGGCTTCTTTTTGCATTTATTGTATTTGTATTTGTATCCATTGTATTTGCTAACCGGGACACAATTTTGAACTTTCCTCTAATGCTCTGGGTTTTTTGCTCAAAAAATGCTAAAAATACATACTGTAAAAGCTCAATTAAGCGCCGGGGGCTTATTTATTTTTTGAAGTCTTAGAGGGAAGACCCACTAAAGAGGATGGTTTACTACTAACTCAAGATAAAAATGTTATACAAATGGTCTTTTTCATTCCCTCTGCATTGCTTGCATTGAAAAACCGGTGCTAGCAACTTCAAAAGTTTATTTAGATTAATCAACTATAATGCCCGCATCTTCATCCAAGTCATTATGGTCAGTTGATACTCCTGGAACATCTTCCAACAAAAATTCTTCCTCTTGGATTCGTTTGAAAAGATCAATATTCTCTAGGATTCTAAAACGCACAAGTTATTCTTTACATAGGTCTTATATCATACATGTTATCTCATTTGGAAGTATTTACCATATCCTAAGAGCCCATTCAATCATTTACTTCCATGAGGTGGGGGTTCATTAGAGAACGGAGACTCAATAGAGCTTTTACAGTATCTGTTTAAGGCTTTGTGGAAATTGAAAGTATAATACAATGTTTTAAAAAAATCATATATTTCATAAATCTATATCAAAGTAAGTATGAGGACATATTGGCTTTCACCGCTTCTTCGCTATAATCATCTGTCCTTTTAGTTTATTGTTACACTAGCAAACTTCTAGAATCTGTCAGATCCTGTAGATTGTTTTCTTGTCTTTGCAGTGCATTCTGATATTCATGGTATGTTTAACTTACGGAAATTAGTCACCTTTTCTGTGGTTAGACCGGATATTGTACAAAGTTCTTCTGTCTTGCTTTGAGCTTTTCCTTTCATAAGTTAAATCGGTTTAATAATGTTGAGGAAAGCAGATGAAAACATAGTCATATCACAGTTTGTTCACTCTATGGCCTATTGTGGCCGATGCCACCCAGTTGCAAATCCAATAGATTGCTATTACATATTGACAGTATGTACGGATATATATATATATATATATATATATATATATATATATATATATATATATATATATATACATACATACATA
>WIPJ01001441.1:328910-368573 GCA_018155075.1 Cassiopea andromeda
CCCCCCCCCCCCCTCTGAATGTGGATGACAGCCGAAGATAGACACCATGTGAACCAAGCCTTAACATCTGGGATTAAAGAGATATCGTCGATTTACAAAATACCAGGACTTTTCAATATGGCAATATATCTCTATCATTTAGTGGGAACATTCTCTTGTACTGGCTTCCAGATGCCATAAAAGCCGATTCAGGCAAAGAATATAAAAGAATTGAGCTTTTGAAAAGAATTAAGAACGTCATTATGCCGCTTCTGATGTAAATCAATAATTATACATACGCAAGCACAATCTACACTCAGACAAGCACTCAAAAGAAACGATCAAACAACTGAAGCCGCCATTGCGCATGCCTTCAATGTAAAACTAACTTAGGTTCACCCCAGGTTTGTGTCCACACTACATTTTTCATCTACCCTGGGTAAGTTGACATCTAGGGAGAACTTTGGTTAGTTTGTGTAGTGTGGACAGAGCTTTAGTTGGCGTACATTAGTAACAAAGCTATTTTTGCTAACTTTATATAGACCATTACTATTTTCAGATCAGATCGGATTCGGAACAGACAGTTTCGGGTCAGATCGGATTCGGATCAGAAAAGTTCGGATCTGATCGGATCGGATTGGTTTTCAACAAAAAGCCACTTCTCGGATTATAAATGCCCAATCCGATCCGATGCACACCTCTTGTATCAATTCATGCGTACTCTAGGATGCTTTATATACTTGATAGATGATGGATTTGAGAAACAAAATTTAGATTTGAAGTGAAAATTAACTTAACTACACCCTGTTCAATATGTTAACTAAGGCACACACTGGAATGAGTAGCTTTATTTTGCATTTTCTGCATCGCATGATCTCACCTGAAAACATGAAAAAAGTGAAAAAGTTCAATCAGCATCCCCAATTCAAGTATAATTTAGATAACCTTAATCTAAATACAATTAAACTACAATTCTACTATGCTATTTGTACTTCTGTTATATTTTTTCCAATCTATGTCTCAGCAAATAAATATTTTGCTATATTTTTCAAGTATTTTAAAGTAATTTTTGGGCTGAATCCCATTCACGTCACTTCAGAGCAGACTAAAAGTTGACTAATCATAGCAATCAATGTTTTGTTGTAGATATTCACTGCCAACAACGACACTACGACAGTTTTCAAGAACAATTTCAAGAGTCCCATAATTGCAAGACGAGTCAGGATTGTACCACAAGGCGAAACATTTTCTATTTATTGTGGGAGATTCGAAATTTATGGTTGCGATTGGAAGAAGCAAAAACGTACTGCATAACTTTACCAATTTCCATAGCATTAGTTGCTCATGCTGTCCGTCTCCACCAAAACCTTTCAATTTTACGACTTAAATGCATGTGTATCTCTAGTAGTCACAAGTTTCAATCAATCAATCATTTAATCAATCAACCATTCAATCAATCAATCACTCATTCAATCAATCAATCACTCAATTGATCCTCTATTCAATGGAAAAATAAAATTCTCCTTTCATGTATCAACTTTTTAATTTGGAACTAACAGTGTAAGATGTACAAGTTGAAAAGGGAACGTATTTTCAGGCACGCCAGAACGACAGTGGGGCAAAGGGGGCCAACAGGAGCAGAAGGACGCTGATTTTCATGGGTACCTCTTTGGTACACCACCTAGCATAGGCACCTATGGGACACCGCCTATCATAGGCACCCGTTTGAGACATTTTCGTTGCATCCTTTAGCGCCTATAATTCACACATCTATACAAATAGCTCTCTCTTTCAATCATATTTTGCTTGTTTATCAAGCACATTTGATCTCCTTTGTACCATATCAATGTATAATAAAGAAACCTATTGTCTTTCAAAAATGTCACTTGTGCTTCCCTGTTCCTCCGAATCAAAGGCAGGAGGGGTACTCGAACCTCCTCTGCCCCCCTCCGGCGAGCCTGCGTATTTTATCTATTTGAGGTTTATCCTTTGCTATAGATTTTCGTCTTTTAACATACAGATCAGTTGTTAAGTTACTTATTGCCATTGGCGGATAAATTTGCTGGTCAGAACACAAAAGACTACACGTACGACGGAGCAACTAACACGAAGTTGGCATTTAAAGCTGGTGGTTTGGGTAAACTTACTGATGATGAATATGGAAGTAATGCTTTCGCAACTCTGTCTTTATCTAAATGGATTGCATATAAGAAGAGAATTAAATTCATGCCATTTTTTCAATTTGACTTTGCTAGCAAAAGACGATTCAGTGCAGTGAAATTTCACATGATAAATAGAGGCAGTAATATTCAAGTGTTCTCAAAAGTAAGCATACTCTTCAGCAACGATGGAACGAAGTTTGACAGGGAGCGTATTTACTTAACAACTGCTGCAGAAAGACATAGCTCATCTGATTTTATCATTACAGTTACATTGCCAAATGTCATTGCTAAGCATTTGAAATGTGTGTTTACACAGAGTGCCGAGTGGATGCTATTTAGCGAAGTTGATTTTACAACAGGTAATTGCCTTTACTTTGTCATGTGCCTATGGCATTTTCCTGCCCATTGCGTATGATGAAATGTTGATTCTTATTTGAAAACCTAATGAATAGCAAGAATTCTTTTTGTGAAGTAGATGAGCTCTTAGATTTGTTGTCGTTCTTGTAAGAACGTCATTCTGGTTCAGTGTACCATTTTCTCATGTCTTCAGCATCCTTCTGCCCCATTCCCAGGGTGTCCAATTCCTCGTGCTACCAACTTCCGTACATTTCTACAGCTTCCTTCTTTTGCCAGCCTTGCAGTGGTGTTGTACAACTTTCCTTTCATATCCCAAAGTAGTCTTGTATCCTCATTGGTGTCTGCTTTACTCTGTCTTCCTGCCATGTTGATAAAAGCTACGTAAACTATTCTTATCTCCGTACCTCGTCCTCTCTTCATCGATCCCTCTTGTTGCGTCCCATCTCCACTATTCCATCATCCTAAAGACACGAGTGCTTTCAGTGCCAATTTTAATCGACGCTAGAACATTTCGACTAAACTTCTAGCCAAAATTAGAGCCTCTAGCTATTCTGTTCCAATGGCATACTCTTATCTGTTAACCCTTTTAGTCTCAGGGATTTCCTCACCTCCGCTATGGGTACTCTACCTATACCATTTTTAGATCTTTGGGTAATCTATCCAGTACCAGCTGTCCCTCTCTGTGCACTTCCATAAATATCCACAGCGCAAAATCCTTAGTCAATCATTGAAAACTAGATGAGCCTCCTTGGACATTCTACAACAGTCTTGTTGCTGTAATCGACTCAGAGATAACTTCACACTAATTCCTCAGAGGCACTGACTGGATTATATTTTTGCATATCTTATCTATTTTGCTTCCCAATTTTTCGTGCATCATTTCTAGTAGTGATTTCGTTTGATAACCTGTTATGATTCATGACAATAAATTTGAAAAGGTGACAATACTTGCAGTATTTGATAATGACATCGATGCGGCATTTTGATAATGACGTCATTTGAAAGCTCCAAAATTGGATTCTTGACGGAAGCAGTTTTTTGTTTGTCTTCTTGCACTTTGATCGCTGAACTCATTATTAGGATGCCGTTTTCGTGTCTGGAAATGTTTATGTCTAATATGTGGCAGTAAAATGAAGCTGCAAGGCTTATACTGACTTACTTCTTTCTATATTGCACAGCTTCTCCAAATGCTCCACTTCCAACAAGACCAACTGAACCAACAAAAGGAACTAAAAAGGAATCAAGGGTTGCTACTAAGAAAGAACCAGGCACAAAAATACTGCCTCATGATGTAAGAACAACAGAGAAGCCAACACCTCGTCTTTTTTTCAGCCTACCAAAAGATATAACTGATCTTGTTATATTAAATAAACAGACAAAAACTACTATAAAGCCAAAAAAACGTCCAAAGAGTCCAGTGAAAACAGGTAATGTTCTATCTTTCAGTCCTGGTTTAATGCCAAAGTTATTCTCGCAATGTGACGAAAATATTTCCATGATTTACCTATTTTCATTTTTTTACTGATTTAAACAGGATAGAATTGCATACTGATCAATTTTTAACCCAAGAAATTTGATGTTATCTGTGTATTCAATCTTTTCATCATTTATTTGGAAAGGAGGAAAAATTGTTGAGTTATCGCGATAGATCCTCCTAAGGTTAGGTTGGGTACCAAAGATCATACTATGTGTCTTTACAATATTACGAGTCAACTTATTACCCTAATGCCACAAACTAAGATCTTGAAGATCTGAGTTGATAGCATTGGTTAAATTGGTGACAGAACTCGAGGAAGAGGAAATGCTTGTGTCATCTGCATACATCATGACCTTAGTTCTTTGCAGAGCAAATGGCAAATCATTAATGCAAATAAAAAATAGGAGTGGGCCTAGAAAGGAACCTTAATACACTCCACATCTAATGTCTTGTATTTTTAGATATTTTGCCATTTACCTTGCAACATTGCTTCCTTTCATCCAGATATGCTACAAACCAGACAAGCTCCACACTCTCAAGCACATATAGACGTAGCGTAGCTATGAGAATACCGTGGTCAACAGTATCGAAGGCTTTCTTTAAGTCTATGAAAATGACGTCAGAGAAATGCCCCTTGTCGAAATTTAGATACCAGTCATTGGTACACTTTATTAAGTATGTCAATGCGAAGTGAAATTGCTTGAAACCCGATTGGTATGAGTAGAAGAATTCACTCTTAGTAAAGTATGCAAATACCTGATCGAAGATGATTTTCAAGCCGTTCTAATACGTTATTCTATTCCATCGAATATGGTCGCATCAGGTCTTCTTGGAGTCTTACGGAGTTTAATTGTTAGCCCATTTTCGTATGAAATATACGACATCAGAAGTGAAAATTTTGAGATTAAGAGGCTAAAATTCCTATGAGAACACCTGAAAACGAATTCTGGAATACTTTTGTTATGAAGTTGAATGCACGGAGCCAAACAAGTTGCAAAACATATTTGCGTTCAGCATTGCCTACTTTTGTCAGACAGCTTTAAAGTTACGTGAAGTACATGACATTGTACAAACTACATCATCTCAACAATATGTTGTTACTTGAGATGCCTCTGATTTGCATAGAGCCAATCATTAATGGATCTGGATTTGGCTATGCTATTAGATAAAGTTTCAAAGCAACTTAAATAATTTAGCCTATTTCTTCAAGTTTTGGAAAATTATGGCAAAATATCTCGTGACGTACGTGACAAAATGAATGGCTGATGTAATTTTGCAAACAACCTCAATCAAATAAAAATTGCAAATTGAAAAAAATTGCCAAATGTGGCTTCATCTTCCAAAATATTGCATTGTCATCAATACTCTGCTGATTTCACCTAATTTATGACTCTAGCTAGAGAGTTATTTTTACACTCCAGGTTCACATTTCGCGAGACTGGTCCTTTGTTGCTATAGGATTTTTGCTAGGTCATTTGTGATTCCCTGTGGCCCAAGCTACCTTAGTCCTTCGCTTCTCCAGAAGTACTCAACGTGCTCTTCTTTTAAAAATCATGTTGGTTTTAATTAGCTTAATGCTACTACTTTTGCCACCTTTAAATAAATTGTTATTATTATACTATAATTATTAAATCATTTTCTTGACGTAAAATAGCACCGTCAAGTAATTTGAAAGTGCCTTACCTTGTAGACAATAATGGTGTGAAAGGAGGTTCACCTGATAGTTCATCACAAGGGAAAGGATCGCTTAGTTTTCCTATAATTATAGCCATAGTCCTTGGTGCTGTTGTTATAAGTGCCATAGTAGCTGTTTTGATATTCCGCAAAATACGAAAGATGGGCAAAGATGACAGCCAAAATGAGAGGCAGAGAGATAAAGTTATAAACCCTGCACAATCACCCGAATTTCATGAACTTCTCATCATTGACAGGCAGATACAACCTCCTGTTCTTTTGAAAGGAAAAATTGTAAGTGAATCTCCAACAAAACTAATAATGGATAGCGGATATACAAGTCATGGCAGTGCAGGAGGGAGTGTGAAGGATATGCCAGTTCGAGCCAATAATGGAAGTTCTGTGTAGCTTGAAGTGTAAAAAATGTTCATTGAAAGAACATCCGCTTCCTGGATTTTTGCTACAAGTATTTCAAGCTTTATAACTATGATTGGTGTCAACAGATCAGAGGTTTTTGCAAATTGTGCGCTTGTTTAATTCAAACTGTTGCATTCTACATTTAAGAATGTGGTCAAATTCCTGTGGCAATAAGCCAAACAGTGTTCACATTAGAGAGGCTCTGACTGAATGTAATAAAACGTTTGGTTATGTCAGTTCGAGCAAATTTATGTTCAGCGTACACAATTAGTTTTAAGAAAACTAGCTTAAAAGAGAAGGATCAATGTCAACAGTTGAATCAAAGGCTACAGAAATTTTAAAAAAGAAGCGTATTTGTTATAGTTGCAGAAACCTTGTGAATTGTTATTGTATAGCTACCGTTTGATATTTATGAATTAAACTTTCTGCAAATAAATTATAACCAAATGTTGTTCAGTGCAGTACACTAACCAGCTTAAGCAACAACTGGCTTCAGCATGCTTGCATTAAAAATCAAGAAATTACTAGATGCTATTTCTAGGAGTAAATCGTATAATGCTGTTTGTATAGGTATAGCAGAATATACACCCCTAATAGCAATCTTTATCCGTTTTGAACAAATATATATGAAGGTATTTTCATGTCATTTCTTCGTTATGATAAGGAGGTTCTTGATTAATGCTAACTTGAGATACTTTGCAGATAGTTTTGCTAACAATAAGGTAATACGTGCTTAGTATATACTAGGCTGAGGTCCGAAGTTTCAAGACAAACACATTTCAGTGAAAAATTATATTAATTTGGAGCTTTACATTAGAGAGTGTAATATTCATTATCTCGTTTCACTTTTACTTATGTTCAATATCATTCCTGTTTCCTCATCTCCTTCATCTGCAAATCTGAGAGTACTTAGAACTTTTGAAAATTATCTTGCCCTCCAACTTTTGATGAGCATTGCTCTTATAAAATACTTAGATTTCCTTAATAGATTATTTATCATATGTTGAGAGCAAAAACTCCTTTCATCATTGAATGGCTTTCATCGTTGAATGGTGCGTTCCATATGCACAAATACACATGGCAATATGCAAATAGGTGTCCGGTGAAACTTTGGGGTGTAGAATGAAAATTTGCATGACATGATGGGTTCATTGTAGAGCCAGAAAATTTTATTAGTCACATTCTTTAATCGGGGTGTACATGCAACCAAACGTCTACTTTCTCGCCACATAAGGATCAGAAAAGACTTGAGAAAAAACTTAGTATTTCTCAGTCAAAGGAACTGCTGACAGTAAAGATTTCTGATAGCTTTTAGCTACTTTGTAAAGTTGCATCAACAACATGAACGGACTTCGATCTGAAGATTCTCTAATATTTTCTATTTCTTGTTCAATCCTGACCCCGTTTCTTTGTCTTCTTTAGAAGAGAATCATATTGAACAGCACTCGGGCTTGGCACTGACTATATGACGGTTGAGAGATAGACTTTGTTTTTTCTATATCGAAATAAAAATCTCACAATCATCTAAATTTGGCTTGCAAACAAGAACTGTTGGTGTGAAAGGAAGGCATGAACTGGAAGGGGGAAAGGAGCATATTTTAATGTCAGCAGCTTATTCATTAATCATTTCAATGGAACAGCAGTAGCAAATTGTTTTCTGCGTTGTATTATACAGACACGCGCAGGCACTGAGATGGATGCCTTACTAATTTTAAGAATATTCAGCTAAATTATTATATTGGAAGTGCTTCCCAAAAGTGAATCAAGCAGTGAGAAAGCCATTTTGAAAGCAATGCCATTTTGAAAGTCCTGGCTGTTGCTGCTGTGTAGCATTGACAAAGCTTCTGCACATTTCATGCATGTTCTTTAGCAATAGAGCATTTATTTTTGATGGAAAAAATTCAAAATTTGATGGATGTGACAAATGTTTGTTGCAAGTGTAATAATTGGCTTGTGATGCGATGCAAATACGAATATAAGACAACATCTGTGACTTATCCTGTGTGCATTAGCAATTTAAAAAGGAAATCTGATAGACTTCTATTTTGTCGACGTTTTCATCAACAAGATATGAATGCATTTGCCTTCAAAAGCCTAATATAAGTTGTACTAAATTGACTCAGGGCAATGAATGGGCGTAAATTCAATTTAATTTGCAGAAAGTCATCAATTGAAATCTTTAAGATGAATATTTTATCACAGAAAAGGGTATTGTCAAGAGAAAATACCAGAGCAAAACTCCTGTAAATCAAAAATGTTAATTTATGCTTTCTAGCAGTGTATCTGACCTCATTTGTTGGTATGCACTGCTTAATGAAATAGATTTACAAAGGCAACGTGATAGAAGGAAGCTGCACCAAATACTGTTGATCCACTACAGCCTTAATTGCAATAATTTCAATGATTCTATAAGCCGCTCTACAATGGCTTGCCATAACAAACTTTTTTGATGTACTCGCAAACATACTTACTTTGATCTTGCGCACTCTTTCTTTACGAGGATACCCTGGCTTTAATTCTAGAGCTAATCCATCTGTGACTGCAACTAATTTTTTGCAGTATTTCAGAAGTAATATTATATCTCTCTTTAGACTATGATAGCTACTCTGTCTTCAAACGAAAAGTCCTTGCCTTTCGCCATCATCATTGTTGCTATCTCTATTATTCGTTATTATCTCTTTAATTTATTCGCCATCTTCATGCATATTATCTCTTTCCTGCAAATCATCTGTTATGCAAATGCAGACATGGATTTTTGCAGATAGGGTGGTAACGTGGTGATAACTGATGGTACATCGGTGGATGGTGTTTATGAGCTTCAATGGAGAGAGAATATGCAGAAAAGGTTGTTTGTCGTTGAAAACAGCATTAATGTTATGCAACTGGTTCGAGGTTGCATCTAGAGACTACGGTAGATGGGGTAAAAAGCTTAGCAGAGAATAGAGATTTTAACCAAAACATGGCATTGCTAGAAGCATTTGGCAAATATCAGTTTCAAATGCATAAGAATGAAACACTGACATTTCTATTCCGTTACGATGAAAGCTACTGTGGTACAAAGTCAAGTACAACAGTAAGGAACAGAAGTTCTAGTTGAAAAAGTTGGTAGCCTTCGAACATCTTCCACTAGGACATCTGTTGCCATCTGTTCCTTAATGTTGTACCATCTTCATCTTCCATGCCATGGAAGAGGATGATGGTATGCGGATGTACTAAAAAAAGAACCGCCAACTTCCAACTTGGACGGAGAAAGGGTGAAAGCGTCTTGTTTGTGCATCATCTATGCATTCAGGAGCTTTTCACGTGCAAATTATGTATTTGCTAGCATGCAACTCGGTTTCCACATAAGCTATGGCTCATAATAGTTCCTTGCAAGAGCTCTCGAGACTTAAGTATTATCAACAGAATCCCCTACTCAACTAGTTAGTAGCAACCAAACTTCCATTCAATGTCATTCACTTCAAGCCAAAAGGAATACTTTACATATCTGTAGTGAAGCGAAAATTGTTTGAAACTCAAGCAGCTGAAGAGCATGCACGAAGCCAGATTTTAAGGAAGTTCTCCAAAATCACTTTATGCTAAAATAAAACTTAACCACACTCTACATTAGCTCACACTCTTCACACAATCCATTATTTCATGTGGAGCCTTTCTTCGCTTGACGTCACATTGAAACACTTGCCGTACTGCTCTCAAAATTTACATAAAACATATAAAGACCAAAAAGCAAAAAGACTTCCGTAAATAAGAAGTATATGAAATTGAGAAAGTTGGCCACAATTTTAAATTTTCAAGACCACACTCAATATTTCCCAGATCACAACGTGTGCCCCAGACCACAGTAAAATAGGCCCCGCATGAAGCACACCATCATCTGCGTGTCATCAGTCATACTTGTATTCAGTTTATGCAAGCTAATATGAATATTGATTTATAACTGTGGAAAATTTCATTTCATTACTCTATAGCTTAGTTATATCTTTGTAGTTATATACGTAAAAAAATCTAAGAACAAGTTTTCTATTCTTTTGTCGGGAAGGGGTGGACTGTAACAGGACCGCATACTTACCTCATAACCATACTAACCTCTTTCACATGATATGACTGTTATTGATTTCCGGTATGATTTGTATAAATAGTTATGATTGTATAGTAAAGTTTAGTTGTTAGCAAGAGAATGCAAAGCAAATGTAAAATTGATAAGTACGACAAACGTTGTAATCTCTCTATAGTCTTAAGCCCTTCAATCGGCTAGCTGTTACATCGAAAATCGTTAAATAGGTTAATATAGATGTTTCATGCATGGAAAGGACTTAAACTACTTTATTTCTATTTGCAGGTACGTGCTATAACCTCTACTATTCCCCCCATCAAAGAAATCTCAGGAGCATCAGAATATTTGTGTAAATAGTTTCGAATGCGTACCCCCTCATTATAAAACATTGAATCCCTGTATCTGCTCAAAGGTACATTTTGAGGACATGGTTCTTTATCAAACTTTAATCAGCATTATAAGAGCTTTAGTTTGATATACTTTGATTAAGATTTTAGAAAAAATTTCTTGCTTCCCTTATGATTACGTCATCACTGTGGAGGGCTTAGGGGCAGCTTTGAGGTGGGTTCTCATCGGAAAATTGACATTTGGGTCAAGGTCTATTACTGTGCCAAGTTTCATGCTGGTCTCATCATGTGCACAATTGCTTCAGCTTTGCCCCTCACTAGTATGATAACTAATGGTAGTTTGTATTGCTTCAGAAAGGTTCTACCTCAAAAGGTCTTGCCACATTGTAATAATTTATATTGGATGCAGTGTTGATTTCATCATGCATCATCATAACATGGGGATTACTTGTCGCCAAACCCATGCTTCAAAAATGCAGATATGATAAAGTTAGTTTGATCATCATATCATGTAATCAACAATTGGAAAGATCTCAACACCATTTAGAAGTGCAAAATTATTCACAGCAATGCAATACAAAATACTGTGAACTCTCCTGAGCTTCCCCCAAGAAATCACTGCTAGTTGGGTGCCCATTGAGAACTTTTATGATGAAGTTGATACAACTTCAACTGGTAGTACAAGGAGATATTACAGATTTCATGAGGTCATGAATGACATTAGCAATGCTTTCATTAGTCTAAAATTTTATGGTTTTATTCCTGATGCTACTTTTGTTTACATTTGCTACTACTACCATTAACTTTTTCAATGAAAATGAGTGAACTTCCGACCAATAGATCTTAAAGCTTTTGCTGAAACTTCAAAAATCTTGTGAGTAACATTCTGGAAAGCCAAAAGTTTGCTTTAAATTTACACTTTGCTTTTCTGAAAAACAAAGTTCCACTCTTGGAGAAAATTTAAGTCAAGAACAAATATACTAGGACATTAGTTTCTAGGTTCCCAAAATTCGGGCCATCTAAATTTTGTCCTTTTGGACCTTCCTAGAAGTGAAAGGTGTGCCTGTATATATTTGGCATTTTCGTGTAGTACTCATTAAGTGTCTATCAATACATATACTCAGCGCAATTAAGGCATGGCTCTGAAGGAGAATTGGCCACAACTTATTGAATTCATAATAATTCATTTTGCTCATGAATAATTTTTTATGAAACTCGGCTCTATGATGGATATATCAATAATCTTTGAAATTAGATACATACTGACTAGCTGGAGAGTCATTAGACTAGTTAATCTTATGTAACAAGTTAGCATTTGTTACATTTTTTATGGGCTTTGAAAAAAATAGTTTTCATGCCTCACAGTATACAAAAACTAAACAAATCAATAATCTCTTCTAAAAGACATGAAACAAATGAGACATTTTGACTACCTGGAAAAAGAGAATTTGCATATTCTATTTCTAAATTAACAGTTGTGAAGGCCCAGTGGTTAGAGCGTCTGCCTCACAGTCGGAAGGTCGTAGGCTCGAGCCCTGGCCGAGTCATACCAATGACTTTAAAAATGGTACTCACTGCCTTCTCATTTCACACTCGATAAATGAGAAAGGAGTGGGAAATTTAAACATGCTGAACTACCAGTGGACCAGCCCACTGCTGTAGCAGTCACTGCTTTTGTAGACGCGTAGCCTAGGACTATACAGGGACATAATTTCCAAGGGGCTAGGGGGGCTGAAGCCCCCCAATAATTTTGATGATACAGAAATTTTTTATGCACATTATACTGCGTTTACAAGGTCAGAGAATGCATCAACATCAATAACCACATTGTAGATTACTAGGGGGGCACTACAGTATATTCACTTCATATTCTAAACTTTTTCTTTTTAAATTTGGCCACACTTAAGTTGGAAAAACTTTTTCTTTTTAATTTGGCCACACTTAAGTTGGAATGCAGAAGAAACGTAGATATGATAAATTACAACGGGGAAGTTGAATCGTTATGCAGAAAATGTGGCTTAAACTACGAAGAGAAAGAGCGTCGATCCCAAAGACCACCAGATGCCTTGAGTGATTACTTTGTCACAGATGCAATTGGAAAGTCAGCCAGAGCGAATTCAGAAAAACCACTCCATGGCTATGCTTTTATTCAAATACTGGATTGCATGTTGTCTGAGCTTGATAGAAGATTTTCCAGCGATGCAAAGGTGATTATGCAAGGAGTTTCAGCACTTTCACCAACGTCTGAGAGCTTTTTCGATCATTCAGCATTGAAGGAAATTACATTAAGATAAGGCATCTGTCATGATGGATTAATTCATGAAATTCCTTTGGTAAAGAGGCTAGTTAGCAACGACTGCATAACCGTTTTAGAATTCCTGACACAGCTTTGCCCCTACAAACAGGCATTTGATTGTCTTTATAATTTATTGCTGATTTCAGTTACATTGCCTGTTACCACTGTATCATGTGAAAGAAGTTCCTCGAAAATGAAACTTGTTAAAACATATTTGAGAAACTCAATGTGCCACTAGCGCTTGAGTCATTTGGCTCTTCTATCAATGGAATAAACTCGCGCTGAATCAATAGACCTAGAGCAGTTTGTTGACGAGTTTTGACTCACGACATGACTATCGCCGTATTAAACTACACTAAACAGGGGCGTCGAAACGATTCTTAAAGTGGGGGGGGGGGTTAATTAATCGAATTCACAGGGGTCACGGATAAGCTCGGAATTCTGCTTATTTGTGTTGTCTAGAGTATCACATTTTAAAGTTTTTTAAATATTAGCACGTAGAAACTGGTTTTTTGTGGTGCCTTGTTCTAAAAATAAATTGTTGAATAATAAAAGTTCAAAATCCTATTTCAATACACCTTTCACCATGTAACTTCTGAAAAGTAGCATGTTTTATAACACAGGATTCTAGTATTTTATTATTAGTTAGATGCTATTACCATACGCTTGAAGTGAAAGCATTAAATTAAATGCATTCGGTGACATTTAAATTACCGAAAGCAAAAGCCAAGCAAAGGTTCTGGAAACACAAAGAACTCATGAGGAATAATCTACCTATGCGAGCAAAAAAGAAGCTGCTCAACACTCAAGTATGGTCGATTCTAAAGTATGGTTCAGAAGTTTTTTCGCTTAAAACAGCTCTGAAGAAGAAAATAACAGCTTTCGAAATGTGGTGCTACCGAAAAATATTGAAAATAAGTTGGACTAACATGATAAATAATGAGGAAGTGCTACGGCGAGTTGGAGAAACAGAAGCAAAGTTGCTGAAAATGATCATCAAAAGGAAAATGACATTCTTTGGACATATAGCAAGAACATCAGCCGGCCAGGAATTGAAAATCATAATAGAGGGAAATGACAAAAAGATAGGAAAAGGAAGAAGACGCACATGGTGGATAGATGACATAAAACAAGTGACTGGAAAGAAGAAAGTTGCAGAAAACATCAAGCTTGCAGAGAACAGGAACAACTGGAAGACGCTGGTCAGATCAAATTTTGGAAAAAATTAAGTCCATAGGAGAAACCAACGATCGTCATCGGTCATGGTCAAGAAGAAGAAGAAGGTTTCATTCATAAATACACCTTTGCTTGCGTTGTAATAACAAAAATGAAACGATGCCTTTTTAAATTAACGCTTTCAGAAAAGATTGGCACAAAAATTATATATAAAATGCAGTTACAAGTCAGATGTGGTCTAGGTTCCAAAATTGTTGTGTCGCACACTATTCAAAGACACAAAGTCATTGGCAACGCTGATAATATCATGAAACTGGAAAAAATCTGTAAAACAGCTATGAAATATCGATAGCTGTTTTCGTAGGCCTAGCATGTGCTCGAAAAATCTATATATTCAAAACAAGGCTAAAGCTATGCAATAATCTGTTACTACAACTCAAACAGAGGCTCACCTGACTAACAAAACTATCGGTTGACATTGTGAAAGGGTGCAATTGGTGACCTTGCCGACAAAGAGGGTGACCTTATCAGACATGCTGGGAGTGGGGCCACCCGAAAGTAAGGACTGGACCCTGTCTTGTGAAAAAGGAATCAGTTTGCTTTTTCAATATATTTTAAGATTTTTCTTTGATACTGCACTGCAAAAAAGTGGGGGGCCAGTGCCCCCCCGGTTTCGACGCCCATGCTAAAATAGATTTGACCCTAAGGACCATTGAGACAATCTTTGAAGAATTTTTTATAATACTATATAACTTTTTCTGTTGGTAACTAACAATTTTTGTATTTTTTCCTTTTGTAGCATTTTTTATAGGACTGACATCTTCCAATGGGCTGTATTTTCTAAATTGCTACATTTTAGGTTCATGTAGAGAAAACTATAATAATTCAGATATATGTTCACTGCCCCCCCAGATTTTACTGGCTAGAATCGCCCCTGATTATTTCTGGTGTTTTTCTATTACCATGCAGAAAGAGAACTTTTGTGATCATAAGTCATTTAAGGCCTCAGAGATGGCAAAATCTCTGGAGCTTCCGGGGGCTCCGCCCCTTGGACCCGCTAGGTCGCTTACAGCGCCCCCAGGCCCCCAGCTGTTTTAGCCAATGACCTAAGGTCATTGTGATAGCCAAGGTTGACTAAATTACGCTAGAAATTAGCCCCCTCAAAGTTTTTGTGGAAATTACAGCCCTGCTATGGAAATGGAGATAGGTGCTGTCCTATGTACCATTGGCATAGGAAGGACTTTGAAGTTGAAGTTTTGAATATCTAATTTGTTTGATATAAAAAACTGTCCAAATGGGCCAGCTATTCAGAAAATTTAATGCAATTTTAAGATTAGAGAGGTTTTCAAGACCAATAAAACAAGTTGGCCAGTGGTAGCTAAGACTAAAACAGGATTCTATGGGAACTAGCTGAGAGGCAAAATGACAGACAAAAACAATTTAAGAAGATTCAGATAAAACTCTCAAATATAATTTTGTAAAACTCTCCATAATTATTCAGGATCTTCAATAAGAAAACTTGCTTCAGCTTTATACCCTATATATGATAATTCATAGCTTAGGTGT
The DNA here is from genome assembly GCA_018155075.1 of Cassiopea andromeda. NCBI lineage: Eukaryota > Metazoa > Cnidaria > Scyphozoa > Rhizostomeae > Cassiopeidae > Cassiopea > Cassiopea andromeda. Next base: position 344,416 of record WIPJ01001441.1, read on the forward strand.
GACTTCATAATGAAGCAGGTCTTGTCATTTGGCATGTGTGGTCATGCACACCCACACATATGCAAATCAAATTGTACATGATTGATTGCACTTCCAAAGAGATGTTCTTGGACATTTTTTGGCAATTTTCTGAACAAATCACGACTTCAATTCTAATTTCATAATTGGAAAGGTCATGGGCTTTATCTAATCTTTGTGCTTTAAACTTCATAATCATCACATACTTCCAACTTTTCAGGGCAACACCTAGTCTGATGATGAAGAATCAATTTTATGCTTATTGTTGAAACTATCATAGTTTCCTCATTTGAACAAGATTGTTTGATTGCTATCATCTTTGTTGCACCCCAAAACTGTTTCTTTGTTCCTTTGTTTGATCTGAGCACATGTATATAAAGAATTTTCAGCAGTGTGATTGTATACACAAAATCAATCATGCATGCTTAATAGTTTACACACAGAATTCTTTTCATGACAAGGCCTGATGAAGTACAAAATTATCAAAAGTGACAACAAACTGATGCTTTAGAGCTAAAAAGTAAAGCTTCTTGAATAAATATACTTAGCAGTACTGGCAGCAGTCAAAATATATCACCAGCTTTCCAAATATGATTATCCTTAATTTCTGTAAATCTCCCACCAGCATTGACAGTTTTCCAAATGTCCCTAAGGAATGACCTATAGATGAACTTAAACCAAGGTGTAATCTTGTGCTCTTCATCTTCTGCATTGGCCATAAATTCATTCAAAGCATCCTCATCTACAAATTGAACACTTGATACTTCTTTGGTATTAATTGATAGATCAATATCCTTTTTCACAAGTAAAATGTGATCCAATTCATTCTCTGCCCAGACTTCCCCAGCTGGTGAATTGTAGAGTATTCTTGTTACAGGATGGATGTCACTAATAGGAATCTGAGAAAAATTAACTTCTTACAACTACATTTTAATATGCTATTTCAAAACTGCATCAAGAAAAATGGCATGAAAAACCCATGTTCAATATTTGATGAACAAGCTTAATGTCAGAGACTATAGGGAAATATTCATGGCAACCGCAGCTACTTTGAACTGGCTTTGTAACATGGAGGTGAGAAAGAAACTACAATACTCTGGGGCAGCAAATAAGTTCTGGGGATTGGAATAATCAGGGGGGTTGGAAAATGTCCTGAAAATTGACAACCTGGGGGATTGAAGTAAATGATGACTGGAAAAATAGACGCCATTTATATTTTGATGAGCTACTTTTCACTCTCTTCCATATGCTAAGAAAAGTCTGAAGCAGAGAATAAAAAATAATGTTAATTTGATTGAATAAACTTCAGAACAAGCTACATATTTAGCATAAAATCCTCAAAACTAATAATTAGGGGGGTTGGAAAAAGCAGGGGGCTGGAAACAGCAGGGGGCTGGAAAAAGCAGGGGGCTGGAAAAGCTTTCGAAACTAACCATCAGAGGGGCACATTATTTGATGCTTGAGAGTACTAAACCTGTTATCACAACCAAACCGGTTAGTTGCAGTGACTAAAAATTATAAAAAAATACAGCAAAGCAGCAAAATATAATACCCATCACTTCACTGTACAATATTGGAGCTTAGCAGTGTGAGAAAGACAGGTGATAGTTTTGCAAAAGGAATTGCCCATCTTAAAAATTGTGCATAACTTCAATCAACATCAAAATGTCTACAGAAAAATAACAGGGTCCCCAAGATCTTGAGCATGATATCAACTATAAATGCTTGCAAGTTAAAAATATCATTAAGTATGGAAAAATATTTTAATTTATTTCCTACCTGCTCCAAAGGGATTCCTAATTCAAAGTTCATTCTTCTTTGTGCTGCTAGTTTAACTCCAATTTGATCCTTGTCATTCATCTCTAAATCAGTCGCTCTTGGGTGACTGCAACATGTGTTTGTGTAATACTCTGGAAATGTTATTTTATGCTTTGATCTTTGCTGCAACAGAAGCTCATTTTGCGAATTGAACAGAAAAACACTAAATGCCCGGTGCAACAGCCCCCCAGGCGACTTTTCACCTACATGGCTTCTGTTCTTCGCTAGATGACAGTCTATCTTTCTGGATGCGCCAATAATGTTGTCGTCCTTATCAACTAAGATACATTTGTCATCAAGTTGATCAATTTGACTCCTATCATAACTCGAAAGATTAACATCCGCGATACTTGAAAATGACTGGGTGGTTAAAGTCACACAACCTTTGGCAACTCGCATTCGACGAGCGCCTAGACCACACGATTTAGCCATATTTCTGCAGTTAAAAACCATCCTTACAAACCAAACAGGGCCGTATTAACCACCAACAAACATCTGAAGTAGTATAGCAGAAAAATGGCCTTCAACCCATTCACTACAGAAACGAGGCCAGCTCTTGATAGAACCCATAGAATAAGCGGTCTATTGTTTCGCTTTTGTTTTGCGCGTAATGCACATGCAGAGCAAAGATGGTACCAAGACGTTGGCAAAAGATTTGTGTAAACATAGGACTTGCAGTGGAAAGAGTCACAACGCTTGTTGTTTTTTTTGCTGCTGGCTTGCAGAAAAGCAATTAAATACGGAGAACAACTGTATGTAAGTAGCCACTAGCTAGAGTATTTGACATTGATTGATTGGAACAATTTTTAGTATAATAAACCCTGATATAAATCTGCAGCGTAGGCTGAAGGCTAGCGGAAAAGCTTACTTGGAAGTAATTTCGACGTTCTTAACGGACAAAATACTTGCAAATATTAATGCTAATGCCATATCTAAGGACCGCACGTCCTTTTCTTTTAGTACTTTGCTTCTTTTGAAGGAATTCATAAGTCAGGAGATCAAGAAAATGTGGACAACTATAGACCAGTATCAGTCTTGAACTGTCTCAGCAAGATCAGTGAGAGATTAGTGTTTGACACCATCTACAGTTTCCTCATCGAAGAAAATCTTCTCCATAAACTGCAATCTGGATTCAGACACCATCATTCCACAGCCACAGCTTTAATTCAGTTTGTTGACTCAATTTATAATGATTTTGACAATCGTGATCTTACTGGTGCACTTTTCTTGGATTTACGCAATGCATTCGACACCGTACATCATGGAATTCTCTTGGACAAGTTCAAATGGTTTAACCCGAGTAAAAAACTCCAGGCATGGATGTCAACATATCTGTCTGAACGCAGTCAAGTTGTAGATTTTAATGGAACATTATCAACAAAAGCAACATTAACAGCTGGAGTACCTCAAGGCTCAATTCTGGGCCCACTACTATTCTTAATGTATGTGAACGACTTACCATCTATCATTAAAGCAGAAACCATTATGTTTGCTGATGACACAACTTGCATATCCCATGGACATACAGTAGAGATAGTTTCCACTGGAGTCCAAGGTGATTTGAATAGCCTGTATGAGTATGCACGAAAAAATCACCTGGTACCACACCCTGATAAAACCAAGGTTGTAATTTTCCACAAGAAGAGGCAAATGATAGAGGACCGACCACTTCTCACCCTTGGCGAAAATGTAGTGGAGTACGTAAATTCTTATAAGTGCCTTGGATTCACCTTAGATGAAAGCTTGCAATATGATCTTCACGTGAAAGATATCTGCAGAAAAATGAATAATGGAATCCAAATAATAAAAAGAGTTAAATTCTATCTACCAAAAGAAAACCTAATTACAATAGCAAACTCTCATGTATTATGTCACCTTGACTATTGTGCACCTCTTCTTCACAATTTCTTTGCTGCTCAGGTGGACAAACTTCTTAAATTGCAAAAGTATTGTGCACGGTTGATCTATGGTTACAACAGACTAACTCCTAGCAAGCCCTTATTCATTGAACTAAACTGGTTGCCTGTTTATCAACAAATTGAATATCTTACAAGTTGCTTAATGTTTAACATCAAGAATAAAACTGCACCATCATATCTGATAGATATCTTTAAGGAGTCAAAAACAATTCATACCTACAACACTCGGCATTCTGGAAAAAAGAACTTATTCATTGCAAGAGGAAATAGCACTGAGTACACAAAAACCTTTCAATTCTTTGGAAGCAAATTATGGACCTCTTTGCCAACTGAAATAAGGCAAGCGTCCTCAAAGGAAAAGTTTAAAAACACAGTTTCAACTACTTTATGGGTATTATCAAGAGTGTGAATTACACTCACTATAAATGGACATTTTAGCTGGACTTTTTATTGATAAATAAAACTCAAATTAATTTATTTATATATTTATTTATTACCTATTCATTTATCTATTTATATTTATTTTCACTTTTTTATTTTCAGTGAACCAGATTGTAAACAAGCTTTAGCTTAACTCTGTTATTCACTTTAAATATTGAATACATACATACATACATTTAGGAGCTTCAACAAAGGGAGAATTTGGGGAAACTCGAGTGTTATGTGCTTAGACCTGGCCTAATATGTCTATTATAGTTCAACGAGAGTTGTAATTTTTTGAAGTATCAATCACATGTTCCATATAAATCGAAAATTTTCTTAATTACCTTCTCATAATGATTGTCAAACCAACAGCTCTGTCCATTTGAGTTACAAGAAGCCACCATTAAAATATATCAATCTGATGAGCAGCATAGGTCAGACAGCTGATTCACAAACCTACCCATGTGAGCAAACTACCCTCCTTGAGCCAAACCAAACATTTCATTGCCACCAAAGATCACAGTCAGTCAATAGAGGCACTTCATCTTCAATGATTTCACACATACAGATAAATGGGAAAAAACAATCTAGTTCAGGTCAATCAAGGAACAGCATCCCAGCTTGTCATTTCATACAAACATATCACTGAACTTCCATACAGAAAAAAGCTGTTAATGGAATGATCACATCCTTTTGTCTATTCATTGTTGAATAAAATTTGTTTTGTTAACTTGTGTCTTTGTGATGATTTATTTCCTAATTACACGTTCAGTATAAATTCTACCAAACTGATGCTAGAAAATCACAAGATAGTGTTTTACAATAAGTTTTATCAATGCTGTGATATGATCATCTCTGAGGTGCTCATCCAACACATGGCATTGCAGTGAGTGTTCCTGAATTGATAAAAAAGTTCTGTTTTTCATTTCATGTAGGACAGCTGTTGCTATTTTAATATTGATTTCTTTTAAGGTACATTGCCAAATGCATAGCTCTGTTCTGGAAACTTTGTCTACATATTCAAACATCTTATAGACTGACCAAGATGGAACTAACAAATTTCCATAACGTTTGCATGAGAGAAGGGAAAGGTGGCTTTGGTAGCCATGATCACCTGAGCTGTTGGAGTTGTGGTATAGTGCCACTACACATTCTGGACATTCTACAGATTCCAGCATTTTCTTAAAAATGTAGTCTGAAATGTAGTGGAGAACACCAGACCTCCAAACATTCTTTGAAAGCAACATTTCTGGTATTCGAGAATCAACTTTGTATTCTTCACTACTGCTATTGGTATTTGCAACATCAACACAATTTGCTGTGGATGGGGAGTCAATTTTGTTTTTCAATAGCAATTGTCTCAAGGCATACTTGAATTGGAGTACAGTTGGATTATTGTTCCAGCCAAAGCGACTTCTAATTTTTGAGAAATACATTTCAATTTGATCTTGAGAAAAACAATATGTCAAGATATATTCAAATGGTGTTTCTCTTCTTTCTAGTAATGCTTTGCTTATTTCCATGATTGAAAGGGCTGATATGGTAAACCCAAGAACAAATGTTTTTCTTGGACCTTTGATGATAGGGATACCTGCAGTATGCTTCAAGTATTTCAGGGTTTCAATCCCATCCATTAAGTACCCTTCAACTTCATAAAAAATTTTCAATGTAATAGGCCTCTTTGTGTGTTTCCCAAACCTACTTTTTGAATTTAGTATGTCAAATATATTGTTCATCAGAAGAATGAACTCACTTGTTGCCTTGCTCTCCTTTAACTCATGCACTTGAAGATTTTGCAGAAATGTTACCACTGCTGAAACAGAGTAGCTCAGAGTTTGGGCTGCAACACTCACTTTCATTTTGTGATTTAGCCATTCAACATGTTTTGATTTTAGCTTATTGGCAAGATTTAGCACATTTTTTTGCTGTGTTCTATACAGAGCAAGAACATACTCCAATGATATTTTTTCTCCACTAGGGGTACACAAGACTTTAATATTAGCAAAGGCATTCCTTGCAAGCTTGAGCATATGACAGATATCTAAAATGACATGCACCTTTTCATTTGTCTTTGATGGGTGGGGAATAGATGTTTCAAGCTTCTTGATGTTGCATCCTAACTTTTCAGCCATGCTAATATTCTTTGAGGCACCATCAAATATAACTGTAGAAACTTCTGCCCCCTTTTCTGTCGGCAAGTTGATAGCTTCATATATCAACTGTTTCAAAATCTCTCCATTTAAATTGTTTGTTAGAAAGTATGCAATGGGGACATGCCATGGTTTCTGGAGCCCACATACCATGAAAAGAAGGGCATTAGTGGCAATTGCGTCACTGGCTTCAGCTGTAATAGTGCCATAGTCAGTGTTTCCAACAAATTTGGACTTTTTTTGTCCCATTGAAGTTGTTTTCTAATTGACATTTCATCTAGCATTAGTACACAATCTTTCTGGCCTTCATTCACCTTGCCCTCAACAAACTCAAATGACTTCTTTAAGAATCAATATTCACTGACCATGATCTTATTGTTGCTGGATGTGGCAAACAAACTTATAGGCCTTGGGCTATCAAAATGTAGTGAAATGGCAAACTCTTTGATTTCCTGGGAGTACCTGGAGCCAAATGATTTATTGTAACTCCTTGCTTAACTTTTAAATAGTTCTGTAGCCATATGACCAAAGTTATCATTCATTGATCTCTCATTCTCTTCAGACAATAGTTTCAACTTCTTTAGCTCCCACAGGCATCCCTTAATGGTTTTCTCCTTCTGAAAGTTTCTAGCCCGAAGTTTATTGATTGTTTTGTTTTTGTTCCTAATCTTTTCCTCATAATTAGCTTTCATTTTTCCTTGTGAAATATTTGATGCATATGTGGGGTCAATCCATGCTTGCTTTAGATCCAATATAATAGGAATTTTTGGTGGGGAAGTAGACCTTTTCACTGGGGCCCGCTTCTTTGGACTCTTTTTTTTTAGATGCTCTGGAAAACTGAAAATTGATGGGACAGCATCTTTTTTCAAATATTTTCTCCCAAGAGATTCAGAGTTTGGCATGGAAGGAGGATAGCTGTAATCGCTAGGAAGGAAATGTTTCTTGCAAATTTGCTGTGATGCAGATGGATACCAGCTTTTGCGACGCATTGCAATAAGCCATTTGTCTAGCAAACTCTTATTTTGGAGTGGAAACCTATTATAAAAATATTGAGTCAGCAGTTAGTTTTGAGTTCATAGTTAATTTGAAATCAAGTGTTCATAATTGATTTGAAATCACGTGTTTATGTATTTTTGAATTCTAGCTCCAACTGAAGATTTAAAAGCAAATGCAGTTGACTTTCCTAAACTTAGGGGCTCAAGGTCCTTTCGGGAACTTTTATTTGGGCTAATATCTTGCTGAATGCATGGCCAAGGCGTGTACTTAGTAACAAGAGCAATATTTCAGCTAAGAATAATCATCTTATTTTGGGCAATGCAGAGAAATTTTTCAGTTTTGGCCCCAGGTAGTTACTTTACACAGTATGTATGCTAATGGATGTCCGAAGTGGAACTTCATCATGAGGTTCATGGTCCTAGAAATCAGGCTAGCCTTTCTACTTAAAATGCACTTATTTCTTAGGCGACTTATTGCTAAGTTATCAAATCATATACATATATGGTTGCAAATTTTAGAAACACTTCAAGAATAACATTTATCTTTTACTATAAGGAAAGTACACCCGCTCCACAACCGGCCTACTTACTGGTGAAATGAAATGGTTTTCTGCCCTGGAGGCAGCCCTTTTTCTGGAATCCAACGATTTTCGCAGCCAAATGCTGCACAAGAAATTACCATATTCAAGTTTTCACGCAAGTTCTTAGATCGACGCTTTAGATTGGTATCATTATGAATCCCCATGGTTTCGCGTCCAGTGATAAAGCACGCATTCTAGTCATCCTATTTCTATAATAGAACCCCGCTTATTAAACTTTTAACTTTGCAAGGAGAAACCTGCGAAAAAGTTGGCATCAGGGGCGGTGCCACAAGGGGACTGGCGGACATGCCCTCCCCACTCCTCAACAAGATCAATTTTCTCATTCGTTCAAATTCGATGAGAAAATGTTAGGGTGGGGAGGGTTGAGAGAGCCCTGACAAGATTTTGACATGAGTGCAGCAACCAGATTGCGTAATAATCGTATGGCTTGGCACCCAAAGCCCCTCCCTCCCAGGTTGCAATGTCTGGTACCGCCCTTGGTTGGTATTGTGGTTGAGTTACCCAAATCATGAACAGTGGCGTTTTAAGAGAGGCAGGGGATCATGATCCTAAGAAACCCACAATCCCTCTAGCCACGCTCCTAATCCAGTCCCCGTACTTTTAGTTTCAACGAATTTTCCAATCCTCCTGCTTTCACGGATCCCCACATATTCGGGACATATTCACAAGTTACTGGGCAGCTTTTCGACAACTTTTTTCTAGCACCACTTACGTTATTGAGCAACTTTCATTGCATCAGGCAACTTTTATGTTGCACGTTCTTTTATAAGAAAAAGTGGTCAAAAATTGATATTATATCATATTTACATTCAAAATGTTGAAGATGGAATTCATATTTGAGTATATACGATAAACAAAAAACTGTAACCCATATTAGTCAATTTATTTTAGTAAATGTTAAGAATATTTAAAGAAAATCTAAGGCTCAATTTCAGCAAAAGTTAAGAGATCGAGGCTCAGGCAAAATGATGGTTGTAATATAAAAATCGTGTATTGCGTCTCAGTAGTCATAGTCATACCCCTTCTACGGGGGAAAATTATAGCTAACAGAATATAATTTGCGTCTAGAATTTCATTATCCAACCATTTAACTATAATATTAAGTTGCACGTCGTTTCTCATAAAAGCAGTATCTATAATACACATGAGGCTGAAATTAGGTTAATATTAAGAAGCATTTTAGAAACAGACTGGCTGAGCTTCAAATGCTAACTTTAATTTTACTCAAAATAGAAACAAGATCTACCGTGACATATTTCCCCAACTTAACACTGTACCTCCTCAAAATTAAGACTGGCAGTTAGATTCGTGGCCTCAAGTCCTAAAGGTGCGTTCGCTGATTTAACCGCCAGTTGTAACTTTGAAAAGCATCATACGATCGAAAACCTCCAAGGGACAGAAAAAAGTTCCACGTACCAAATCTTCCACTTATCTGATTTTTCAGGAGAACGGGACATTGACAAATAACGCCAAGAATCTCATGCAACCATAAATAAACTACATCTTTGAAGAGAATAAGAACAATAACAATTTCGTTGGGTTGACAATATTGCTGTATCTTGCAGTTTTTAGCTATTTATGGAGTCCAACTCCTGGTATGTCGTAATCTTCACTCCTTTTCTCTTTTTAGGGCAATGTTTCCATTCAATTGCTTCAACTATTTCAGCTATCTTTTTTAAAAGTGCGACACTGCGTTTCTAACAACACCATGTCTCTTTGTTGTTGCTATACAGCTTTGGCTTGCATCAATTTCTTTTAAAGGCGTACATTTGTTTACAAGAGCTAAGTAAGCAAGCTCTCGTTTAGAAGACTAAATTGCTGCCATTTTAAAAATGTGACGTCTTGTGTATTCATTACTTTTTAGCAATTGAATGTTTCAACAAAAAAGTTCAACTTATCGAAGGTTCCACTTATCCGTCTAAAACAAGATGGATTTATACAAAGCAAATCCAAGGGACTGGGCAAATTGGTGACACTTAAAGTGCTTATGCATCGAATATTTCGAAATTGACTTTTATGCATTTTCTAATGCAACTTTGTGCAGTGATCATCATGCTACAAACTAAAGTATCATAACTCATATGGAAAAAAGTTATGAGCCCTCAAACTTCGCGATTTTGGCATTTCAAGTGCGAATTCTTGCTACTGCGCATAATGTCATAACGAGTACGCAAAGCATTCTGATCGCTTGTTAGCATGGATTCCACTAGCAAATCCTGCAAACGTCGTGGAGGACGGTACTGTGTGGCTGGTCTCCCGAACGGAATAAGCTGCACAAATGGTCAGCATACAGAAGGGAAATCCGTTCATACGTTTCCACTCAAGGAAAAAGACAGGAAAGGACACCAAGCTTGGGTCAGGTTTGTGCGAAGACATAGGCCAAAGTGGAGCAGCACCAACTCGTCTTTTCTTTGCTCTGACTAATTCGATGAGAGCTGCTTTACGAACAATCACGAAATCGCTGCCAAACTTGGAATGAAAAGGAAGCTAAAGCCAGACGTTTTTGATTGATTTATAGTTGGCAGACACAGCAGATACTGACAGATAGAGTTAAAAGACAGTTGAGACTTATCTATGTGTTTGTTTTTTAGACCCTGGTCAAGTAGTAACAAATAACAACGTTGAGGAAAACAGGGCAGGGAGGTGAAGGAAAACTAAAATGCCATAGCAATGTATTTCAATCCCTTTCAGAGACTATCCGTGATATGTGTTCAAAAATGGATGACACAATGGAGGAGGAAGAAATGGTCGCAAGCCCTAATACTGTTTGTACCGGATGTCCACTTTGGAAAAGAAAATTGTATTCTATCAGAAAAAGATCAGTTGGCACAGAAGATCAAAGAGTAAATTAGAAGACTCTAATCAACGCAAACTCTACTTCATCTAACGCAGAAGCCATTACCCTACACGTTGTACAGCTTTAACGCTTTTGCTTATAGGTCCTAAGTGAATGTTTACAAATTTGACAAGCTATGAGCTGCAATACGTAATAGATACTGGTACTCACCATTCCTGAACTTGGATTTGCCTCTCACACCAAGCCTCAAGAGTTTGTGGTAGCAGTCCATTGGGGTCATTGGCCTCGACATTTTCTTTATCTTGGGCGTCCGAATCGTCAGCTAGTGGCTCTCCGTGGCATGCACCTATTACCCAAACGTTGTACAAGTAGTAGTAGGCCTAGCTGTGTAAGCATACGGCCATCATTGCCATCATCTTCTAATTGATAATAAGTAACTTCATCATAAAATGACGATTCACTGTCACTGTTTGCCATTTTAATGAGCCGTAGCACGCCAAGACGAGAAGCTTTCTTACGCTTTGTTTGTCAACTGATATAGGCCTAAGGAATTCACTCAGTTTGATCCTCGTTATGACATCACGCAGTGGCTATCAAAATTCGCACCTAGTGCCTCAAAACAAGCGCTAATTTCTACACCTTTCTGGCCAGTAAGAACAGAAATAATATGATATTCATGCATTGGAAAGACGGAAGTGTCGATTTTAGCTAAGAAATTATATTCGAAATTTTCGATGCATAAGCACTTTAATGAAAGTTCCACTTATCCGAGGTTCCATTGATCGAGTATCTACTGTGCAAGAGTAATTGAGACAGCAGTTTGAAAGCTCAGTTTTAATAGGAATTTTGGGGTGATACCCACGATGAGCTACTAATTTATCTCTCTAATTTGTCTACAATGTTGCTCGCCATGGCTATCATTCTGAAATACAAGAATAAGTTGTCCAAACATCTGTTTGACACGATACATTTTACAGCACAGGGCCTTTAATAAATTGACTTATAAAGGCATTCATATGGACTCTGAATGCATGCATGCAAAAACAGACTTAAGATTGCTTGACAGTCTTTTTGGAGGGATGGTACAAAATCACAGTGCCAGTTATCAATGCAGAAATGGACTACTTACTACAGAGGAAGGGAATTAATGTTTTTAATCCAAATTTATCAGAGACACTTAATTTTTTATCCAGTTTGTACCATAGTGGGTGTGTGGTGAGGTCTTCAAGTATTTGTCAGAGCTCAACAAATTGAAAATGGAACAATTGATAATAGCTGAGATAATAAAAATTCGAGAAAACAGAAAAAGACCATGTGCGGAAACCATCTGGAGCCAACTTTCAAAGAATGGACATCAGTATGAGTTCTCTGATATTTTCTAAGTCCATTGCACAGCTTCTGAACATCTCAACTAGAAACAGTATATTTCCAGAGTCATGGAAAACAGCTAGAGTAACCCCTATTTTCAAAGAAGGCGATAAAGGTGAACCATCTAGTTACAGACCAATTTCAGTTTTACCTGTTATAACAAGACTTTTTGAAAAACTGATTTTTAATCAGCTATAAAAATATCTAAATGACAACAATCTTTTATCACAAGAACAATCTGGATTTAGAGCACACCGTGTCTTGCCTATTAAAAAGCACTGATGATTGGTATTCTGTGTTTGATAATAGTGAAATAGTTGGAGCCACGTTTGTCGATCTTAGAAAGGCATTTGATACTTTAGATCATTCCCTTCTTTGTGGAAAGCTTGAGAGATATGGGATCCGAAATGATGAACTGCGTTGGTTTGTGTCTTATCTTGCAGGTAGAAAGCAATGTTGTAGAGTTACTGGGACAGACTCCCAGGTTAATGCAGTTAACATTGGAGTACCTCAAGGCTCGTGTCTTGGTCCTCTCTTATTCCTTGTTTATATCAATGACCTTCCTAAAGTCATAGAAAGCTGTACTGTTGCCATGTATGCCGATGATACTGGTCTATACTATCGTGGTGCTAGTTTAGATCATCTGAATGAGACCATTAACAAGGATCTCGAGCGCCTTGACAATTGGCTTAAAGGGAACAAGCTATCGTTGAATGTAGTTAAAACTGTTTCCATGAATATCTTATCTCGTCAAAAGCATCAGAAGGTATTGGCGAATTAGACTTGAAAATACGTGACACAAATATTCAAAACGTAAAAGAAACAAAATATCTTGGTCTTCAGATTGATAGGCATCTAACTTGGAAAAAGCACGTGGATACAATCTCGCGGAAGGTCTTCCGTGCTTTAGGAGTATTGAAGGATGCAAAATGATTTTTACCACATAACATCTTGAAGAACTTGTATATAAGCATAATAGAGCCGCATTTTAGATATTGCTCCTCTGTCTGGAGGTGTTATAGCACAACTTATATAAGCAGACTCCAAAAGCTGCAGAATAGAGCAGTTAGAATGATAACTAACAGTGCATTCGATACCCCTGCCAAACCACTTTTAGCAAACCTTGGTCTAAGATCGATCAGCGAACTTAACGCAAATGAGTTAAAACCAATAACTTATAAGTCCCTCAATGACCTTGCTCCAAATTACCTTCGACAACTTCTAATTCGGAATTCTCAACAATCTTGTCGAGCCCTAAGAAACACTGATAGAGATTTGAAGTTGCCACTAAAAAAAACTAATAATGGGCAAAAAGGATATCTTTCAGAGGAGCAAAATCATGGAATGATCTCTCAGCTGGTGCTAAAAGTGCACCATCTCTGGCATCTTTTAAGTCTTATTTGTATATAGTTGTTTTACATATCTAGTTACGTACACTTTTTAGTTCAGACTTTTTAAATAATAATAACAGTAATTGAATAACTTTTAGCAACTTTATTGAAAAGGAGCAACTTTTTCAAAAGTTATGTCATCTTTTGAGCGACTTTTAGAGATTTATTGCACAACTTTTCAGGAAATTTTGAGCAGCTTGTGGACAGGGTTAGACTTAGAGTAGATTGATTCTGAAGCTACAGAGAGTGCAATTCAACGGAATCGATTGTGCTACGTGTGCAAAGATGTAGAAGTCAAATTTGAGAAGCTGAAACTGTCGCCTATCACAGATCTGCTCCCATAAATCAAGAAACATGTACTACAATATTCCTCTCATAGCGCACTGGAGAATTGGGGTCTGGGGGCTTGTCCCCAGAAAAATCCACTGAATTGCACTCGCTGTAGCGTCAGAAAATGACCTTTGTAAGATAGGAGATGTGCTAGTTTTTTCATTAGATGAGTAGAGAACACTTTAATTTATGTCTCTCAACTAAAGGCAATAGCAAGATGCCAAATGACCAAAATCAAAGTGCTCAGTGTTATTGCACATTTGACGATTTTGCAAATTGCACTCGTAGAATTTTTGCGTTGTACACTCAAATTCAAAGGTAAAGTGTTCATACATATGTGCATTTTGATCAGTGACGTAGCGTGACCCCTTCGGCTGGGTATTCTATCTTAAGTCTCTAGAAGTTTTTTGGGCGTGGATTGGTGATACTGGGTGTGGCTCCTTGATTCTGGGCATAAATATGGCAAAACAGGTTGTTTAGTAAACATCCCGTATTTAAGGTTGTGTTATCGGATAATAGGAAGTACACATCACAGCGGAAGTAGCAGAAATGACTTTGTAAAAATAGTAACTGAACAGTACACACATGCTTCGAACTATAAAAGACCAATTAATTTGAGAAGTCGATGGAACTGTTTGAAATCTATTAGTATTCACCACTTAAGCAAAAATACAAATTATAGTGCCCTTCCTAACCAAGGCGAGAAATTCATACGGAGAATTAACTGGCCTAAAGCGCCTTAAGTCAGAGAGATAAATGAATGACTTACCACTTTCTAGTATTCGCAATTGCTACTAATAGAAAAATGGCATACAAGTGCAATTATAGATTGTGTACTGAAAAGTGTATAACCACGGAACTCTCTTTTAATTCTTCCATAAGTACTTTTGTATCCTTTTCGACAACAGGCATGATCGTTTTCATGAACTTGGAATTGAGACTACGGCTGCGAGCGACTGTTGCTCAATCACTAACCGAGGCTGTACGCTAGGAAAATTTCTGCGTTAAATCCTATTGTTTTCGCAGATTAATCAGGAATATTTATTGATTAAAATGGAGCATTTTGATTGGTTAAACACCGTCCAGGGTATTCACTGCGTATTCGTGACAGCTTTAAGTTTAATATGAATTTCTTCTTTCTCTCTTACGGCATAGCAGCTTCAGCGTTCACTATGTTGAAGTTTAGAAGAGCTAAAAGGTTGAAAGGAATTACATTTGGCATTTCAATGACCATTAAGATTGCAGTTTCTTATTTTTTGAGAAAATTGTAGGGTATTCAGTGAATACCTTGAATACCCTCACGCTACACTATTGATTTTGATACAATCTGGAAAAAACTGTCCTTGCCACAAATTAAAGTACTCTTGTCTGAAGAGGCTGGAGCTCAAACAGAAGTCTGAAATCTATAGAACTTTCAAACTTAAGCTCGGGGCCCTCTAAGTTCAAAAATTCTAGGGGGCCCTGGGCGCATGCCCAGTAAACGCGCTACAACCACTGGTAAATGCGCCACTGGTGAAAATAGTGTACACTTTTTTTAAAAGAAACCTCTTTCTAAGCAGCCTAATACTAGACAGCCTAAAATCTAAGAAAGTACAAGGAAAGGGCTAAGAAACTCGCACTTGTGCATTTTGTTTGCTATGTGACAAATAGTTTGCTATATTCACTTCTTGCGTACGCTTTTACAGCAATTTAGTTCGCTAATTTAAGAAACTTTTAAGAACCTTCTAGAACGAAAATGTGGCCAAAAATTAAGAAACTTTTAGTACTAGTCCTTGGTCTAGTTTCTTATTTAATAAAAACAAGTCTCATGGTCGTTGCACTCTAAAAATCCAAAAGTGCGCCAGCAAATATGGCAAAAATTTTGCTGTAGAGCCTAATACGTCAAGGACAATGGAGCATATTTTTGAGTGGGGGGACTGGTGACGAGTTGGAAAGCTCCTATTGGAACGGGGGAGTGGGAGTCAAGAACGGAACCCATGAAAATTTTAGAATCACGTCTGTAGATTGCAAAAAACCCCTTTCAATATCAAAATACACATCTTAGGATAGGCAATCTATTGCATGACATGCATCACACAATTTTTTATAAGAAACATGTCTATAGTAAGCATAAGGCTGAAATGGGGTAAACATTAAGAAACATTTAAGAAACACAGGAGGGTGAGTTTCAAATACTAACTTGATTTTATAAGCCTGGAAAGAAGCTAGAGACAACAGCTATTACGCATTCACAAAACCTGAAGATCCGATGTCATGCACCAAAGTTGCTAAATCTAGGTTATTATTGTTGTTGGAACATTTCCATAAACAACGAGAAAATGTTAGAAGCCACGGAGATCTGATTTCTTAGAAGGCTGATGAAAATCCCATGGACAGACAAGAAAACCAATAAAGAAGTGCTACAACTTGCTAGTGTGCAGCACTCTGATTAAAAAACAAATGAAATTTCTAGGTCATATAAGCAGAAAGAATGGAATCGAAAAACTTGTACTATGTGGGAAAGTTGAAGGAAGAAGTAGAGGCAGAAAAAGAAAATTACACATTGACAGCATTAAAGCCTTTGCAACAAAGCAACAAACGACCAACACCGAACTTACCCAATTGACTGGTAATAGAGAGGACTGGAGAGCCTTGATCGTCTAAGAAATATTAAGACTAGGTTGATGGAATACCAAGCAACATTCAGGTTGAAGGCGGAATATATGCTTTATACAAAACAACGTGTACCAGAAGAGTGGGGGCTGCAGCCATGTGCCATCTCCACAAGTTCATGCTTGCCTCAAGTACAAACACATAGTTTGCAGTTAGAACTCCTCGAAGGGTGCCAAACCCACGCTTTGTATGAGCCCTGAATCCTATCGAAGAAATGTGACAGACGTTTTAAACAGTGGGCAGGCTCTTCTTCAAAATTCGTTGTATGTAGTGGCGTTCCGAATGTATCTTGACTGGAAGGGGGAGGAAATATCACTTGTCGGCAATTCAGAGAGATTCCGTGGCCTACCTGAATATTTCTTCTAAGAAATGTTCAGATAGGCCACGGAATCTCTCTGAATTGCCGAAAAGTGATAGTAACAATGCCAGCTTGTACCGACAAGCCAAATGATTACTACCGGCGTCGGCAAAGGGTAAGAGTGGCACACCCAGGGCTACCGAGAGGGGAGCAGGGGACAAATTGCATGGGGTCTTAAGGCCCAAGAGGCCCCATAACACCAAATACTTCAGGTCTGGGGCTCTCATAATGTATAACCAGCAGTAATTTTCCAAAGTTAATTTATAGAGCATGAAAATGTCCAGGGGCCTCAAAATTCTCTCGGCGGCCCTGTCTACACCCCACATCCAAGGACGTCGTGAGAATCTAACATGGTTGGGGTTGGAGAAAACATTTTCACAGTGATTATTCTTAGAAAGGTGTAAAGTGCTATTTTGATATTGGTCTTTCTGTAAAAGCTTCCTTTAACTATACGCTCTTTCAAATGTTGTTTTGCTGAATACTCTTGCCAGTTCGATGAGATGGGAGTAACCGACAGAGGACTGCAGAGAACCACAACTGTAATTTAACACACATAATAATTATATCGTTACAAGAAATCACTGAATTTGTCTAATCAATTGTAAATTTGAAAAACAGGATATAGACAACAACGAAGCTAACGAGTAGCTGTGTAATTTACCCTTAGTCACAACGCCATAAAATCATAGTCAACATCCGACTTTTCCCGACTTGACTGAGTATTTTATACGCAAATATCATTAAATAATATAGAACTTAAATAGCGGAACAAATAAAAAGATTTCTTGACCCATAAGGCAGTAACTAAGTATGACCACATAGTATGCTCAAGTGCTTTGTACCGAGAGTGCGTATTCCTCAACAGTTGCACAAGCATTACATAGCCTTATACTCATCCAATATTACCTGATATTGACGATGTAGGGACATAACATAGCCTGAATTTCCTCCAATTCCAAAAGTTGGTGGGGTGTTACATACCCACACCGCCTATCGCTACGTCTCTGCCTACAACTCATAGTTTGGTAAACCCCCTGCTCTTATGAGTTGCTCCGTAAATCGCATGAAAGTACATGGAAAGACACCTCAACTGTCCTTTTAGAATACAGTTTGTTGATTCCCCTCTCTCTGGGGCGTTTCTAGCCAGAAAAACCTCGAGGAACCAAGACCCCTAAGGTGAGGAGAAAGGGCTAGGGCTCTAGGGGCAAAGCCCCAGAAACTTTTTTCACTACATCCTTTTACCCTAGGAAAAGGCCCCTTTTCAGCATAGGGATTGACCCCTGTATAGATGAAAAAGCTGTATAAGTGAAAGAGCAGCAATGAAGGAGAGCAGGCAAAATCAGGAAATTTGTTCGAACTACATCTTTTACTTTGGCTATACATTCGACGAACGCATTTTTCACAACACACAGTTATTGGAGAAAAATTAAAAACAGCAATTCTTGAGTTCATCTTTCTACTTTTACTGATTGAATTATTTAAATAAAAAAAGAACCTGTATTGGCTTGCAATCAGTAAATATTATATCGAAAAGAAGTAATGAAGTGGGTCTGAACGCCCATGTTTTGAAAAAACTCCTATTCAAGTGCTTAAATCAGTGCACATTCTAATTACTTGTCAGTGCATAATAGTTATGCATTGACAAATAATTAGAATGTGTATCGGTTTAAGCAGTTGAATAGGGGATTTTTTCAAAAACATGCTATCGATACACAAAATTTTCTATGGTGGCATCTGGGAGCACCTTGCTCCCAGATGTCAAAAAATCGTAGGATGTGCCGATGAAACTGTTCCAAACTACTGACATTCCCGAAATAATGCTAGAAATGCGTCTAGAAACAGCAAAGCTGTGCAAAAACCGATAGATTTGCCGATAAGAAGCAAGATTTGCTGATATAGCTTTTTCCAGGGAGGTATGACTTCCCCACGTCCCCTAGCCTCGATGGTCCTGGGTGACAGTAAATGTTCTACTGAAATGGAGAACAGTTCTTTCTAGCACTGTTGCAATTTCACCACTAATAATGGTACATTACATCCCAACAATGGTTTGAATACTTTTCAAACCATAATTTGGATGTAATGTACCATTATTACCTCTCAATCGAACCATTATAACCATTATAACCTCTCAACCAAAATCTTAAGTTTGTGCTTTTGACGACCCTTGAAAGTCGCACTCAGTTGATTTTCAACTGAGAAAGTGACGGAAAACATATAAACCTTTCTAACGAATGCTGCGAATTGTTCTTTTGGAGCTCCTTAAAGTCACTCTAAGATGATTTTCGACTAAAAAATAATGGTAAAAGCGTTAACGTTTTAATTAAAATCTTCGTTTTGCTCTTTTAGTACCCCTGAAGAGTCATACCAGGGGGGAGAATGGCCCTATGCTACCAAGCCCCTGAAAATGAAAGAATAGCAATGAAGGAGAGCAGGCAAAGCAACAAAAAAGCAATGACAACAAAGCTAGAGAGATGAATTGTACAAGCCCTAAAATTGTGAGAGGCCAACTAAAAACCCAAGAAAATTTATGGGTGACCGTAGCTCCCCTGCCTTCCCCCCATTGAATCGCCACTGGTCACTGCCCTCACTTTCAGTGCTGGAGATGACTATCACGTGGCAACCATTTTACTTAAGCCTAATTTGCATAGTATCACATGACATTGAACAACAGCGTGTGGCAACAGGGCGGATAACCATTTGCAACCTAGGAGCAAGTAAACTGTCAGCTAAACCATAGCCAACTCACGCTGAAAAATGAAGTAATTTCAGCGGGACTTGAAGGTTATCACTGAAGAAAGGTAAGCATAGTATGAAGCAGTGTTTTTATTGCGATTAGGACTTCGTTCATACTAAAATAAGCGAGAGAAAGCTCAGTTCGCTTTTTGCTTTGTCTCCGAATTCTATGATCAGAGTTTTTTGTGAAAGCACTGTTTGTTGTGATAGGAGATCAACGTCACTCATTTCTTTGCAGAAACAGATCGTTATGATGAAAAGGCTTTCAAAACCACTTGAACCTGTTTTCAATAGCTGTTCCACTCACCTATGTCTTTTCTGTTATTTTTGAGTGCTAATCTCCTAGGCTTGCATTTTCCACGCATGTCATCACGTTTATCTTACGCATTTGTTGTATAAGGGTATAAACCGTTTATATGAACGATATTGATAGTATATTGATTTGAAACAGTAACTTTTCTATCCTAGCCAAGAGAAGGGTTAAGCATTTTGTAGCTGTACAATTTGTTCATAGGAAGAACTCAGAATTAGAGATTTGTAAAAAAATAATTCTGTGCTTTTGTATTGGATATGATTTTACAATTTACGTATTTTTAATGAACCAAAATGTTTTTTATTGAAATGACGGATATGCATATTGGCAATAGAATGATGACTAGGACTGGTGGATTGAACCGGGAAGTAATTCTAATGCTCGTAAATGCAGCAGCTACCCTACTTAACTGTTCCATTCAGCTACGTACTTGTTTGGAAAAGAAACTATAAGGCACATAACATATTTGTTGAAGCTAATTTTTGTTAGATTTTTGAAAACTTAAAGGCGTAAAAGCTGTTAGAAACTCTCGTACGTGTTCAAAGTGGCTAGAGGTCTCACGAACTTCTTCGTCCTTATTGAGTAACTTAGCCCCACAAAACTATATATGGATAATTAAATGCTTTACATGTCTGTGATCCAGAGTGGTGGAATTTGACTGGTCAGTGGCTTTATGCTAATAAGGCATTGTTTCGCTTTGGAATTCGCAAGGAATTCAAATAACAGGAAGGCAGATATTGCAGAACAAAATGAAAAGGAGAAAACTGGTTTACTTTCACTTGCAATTCAATTGCTTCCAGCTTTATCTAAAAGCACCTTCAGGCCCAGTTTAACTGCTACTTATCACTTTTTGTAAGGATAAAAAGGTGATCTGTAGCAGTGTAAACGGGGTTGAAAGTGACAATTATATGTAGGGATGACTTTTGATCCTTCTGCTGAAAAGATCAAAAGTGAAAAGGCTAACCGTATCAGTTTTGCTACGGATTGCTAGAAGTAATATAGACGTAAGGCCACTCCGTATAACTTGTGATAAGGATGAACAAGTGATCCGTAGCAGTGTAAATGGGGCTTTATTGCCATGTATTGGAAAATAGATTGTTACGATGAAATATGGGGAATCAATCAATGCTGACTCTTAACATCATAAACAGGGCAGCCGAGATATTTCAGAGGCCTGTGGAAAAAGTGAAGCAAGAGGGTCTACTTGAAGCGAAGCAAGCAGGAAAGGGGGGTTCTGGGTATCAACATCTGAAAATTGCTGATAGTTTTACTTTATGAGGCCCCCAAACCTTAAGCCCTGGGAAAGTTATTCCCTTCCCATTTTATTGGCAGCTATAGTCACAAGTGTGGTTAAACAGTGTCTTCTGTCGCATCTTCGAATCTCATTAAGGTCACAATTAACGCTGTTGGTTATATCACTGCTCCTTATCAAATTACCGTGTGTAGCGTGTTTAAGGTTCCAAGGCTGAGACGCGAGAGAATACGCAAATATGTGTCCGTACTCTACTTCTCAATTCCCAGACTACTAGTGTTTTACCATTGTTCTAATATTATAGGGTATAGAGGAAATACTCAATATAATGTCCATTCATTTTAAGAAACTATATTGCGTTACACGTGCTTTGATATATTGTTACATAATTTGTCGTCATAGAGCCAAGATTTTAACAGAATCACTTGTTCATATATTTTCTCTTGACGATCCATTGTTGTATTATTCGTCTTATGCAATCTTATGTAATCATTATTTAGTTCCTCTCTAGCATGTGCCGTATTTATTCGAGTATAACGGGAAAAATTTTCTGCCTAACAAAGAACTCAATATTTGGGTGCAATGGCTTAGTAGTCGAAGATATCGCTAACCACAGTTGAAAGACAGCTACAAATATCATAGTTTACTTTTCGTTGCTAAAAGCTGTTTTTTATCACAGCCGCCGCATGTGTTCAACAGCGTTTGTTACTTTCGCTCCTGGCTCTAAGTAGAGGAAAAGTGAAAAAAATTTCACACGGATTTTCAATCGAAAAAAGGGGTGTGCGTTATACTCGTACAGATACGATATATCTACAAGATTCAAAATACCATCTGCTAAGATCCAAACAATGTTACCATCTCAATTTCTACGTAAAGCTAGAAATTGTAGTATCTAGGACATATTCAAGGCCCAAACATTACCCCTTGGTAGAGCAGCATCTGTTTTTATTTGGATTTTTATCTTTTTGTCCTTTCATTCTAATCAAGTATATTTATCTCGCTGAAAGGTTTTGTTCGTGTTTAAATCTTAATGAAATCAAATGAAAAATGAAGAGAAAATATGTGCTATGTTGATAGGGCACTGTGAAGGAGCCGTGCTTATATTTGGCTGGTAGATGCAGTTAGATACCTCATGATAAGGTTAGGAATGCTACAGACGGTTGCCCATTCAGCATAGTTCATTTCCAATGGGCAGTCTATTTACAAACCAAAAAAGCTAAAAAGTTACAAAAAAGAAAAAATTATTACATATATTAAAGGTCTACAACTTAAAGTTCTTTGGCTTTCGTACAAATCAACTATTTGCAAACAAGATTCTAAAGACGTCAATGTAAAGTAATTAACTACAAGTTAGATCTGAATGATGCCAGGAATGATGCACGTTTAACATCAGCTTGGAGACTGTTCCATGACTTTGCTTCTCTGAAAGAATATCCTTTTTGCCTACTATTAGTTTTTCCAATGGCAACTTTAAATCATAATATGAATTTCTTAAGGCTGTACGTGAATGCTCAGAATTTTGAATTAGAGGTTTTCTAGAGTAATGTGGAGCGAGCGATCAACAATGTGGGCAAGCAGAGTGGGGTGAGCGATTAAAACTTTGATAGCACGACATATCAACTTTCACTCTTACCAGTGGAAATATATGTCAATAGGCAAATGATCAAGCATTCTCAAGTGGACTCATGGGCAAGTGTTTGGGCGAGTAAGAGCGAAAGCTCGCCCCCCACATCTAAAGCTCTTTGGAAAGGAAGCTATAATTCCCTGAGCTCCCATAAATCGTCCTTACTGTTCTCTGTACACCCTTGAAGTTTCTTGCTTGAGAGTGCTATGCAAGTGACTCTCAGAAAGAAGGCCCGAGAATTAGGTAAAATTAGTTCACAGCATATACCTTTATCTTCATAGAATGAAATAGACCCTCAATAATTAACAGAAAAGTAGTCTAATTTGTATTAACCTGTTTTTCTTTCCTTGATAGAGATTGCCAATGGTCGTTCCATGATGCTTTGCTTTTCTCTATCCAAACTTTGCTCCTTTGCAATCTAATATCTTCTACCTTTCAGGACGTTTAAGTCCTTCTTTCTGAGAGTCGCTTGCATAGCACTCTCCAGGGGTCGCGGCGCGAGTATTTGAGTGGGGGGGCCAGAAATTCGATAAAATTTTAAATCTGCCCCACTATGCTTGGATGACAGATAAAATTGTGCGTCCCAAAGAGCTTTTGATACCCCCCGAAAACAGCCCTTTATACCTCAAATTATGAACAAAAATTTATAAATACATACTAACGAAGAACAGTAAAATACAGATGCGCAAATTTCATCTTAGCAAAAAGTGGGGGGCCAAGGCCCCCCGGCCCCCCCGTCGCCGCGACCGCTGCTCTCCTGCAAGAACTTATAAATTGCAGTCTTACGCAGGATAGTACACATCTATTAGATAGACTGACACAGAGCGATGTCAGCACTACCATTCAATGCAATATACAACAGCGCTTTCCACAGAAGAGTAAAATAGATTCTACATCAAAGTGCGGTGCACTATGGGACAGAGACTCGGATCATTGAACCAGACAACCTGTTTCATCAGGGTCCTAAGTGTTGTGATTGATAGCTTTAAAACAAGGGCCTATTTTACCCTTGACCACACTTTTTGGCCTTAGAAATCTAAAGAGCATCTTGAAAATTAGAAAGTATTATCAGTTTTCATGATGTTGACTGCAGGGATTTGTTCTATAAGAATGCTGTATTTTCATAATTTCAATTTTGCATTGCTTTGAAAGCTATAAAAAGCAACGTGGATATGGGGCAGGTATTTCCCTTCTTTGCCAGAAGATGGCATAGACGCCCCCCCGACTTATTATTTACGAATAATGGATACGATGACATTCTAATTGCAGCCCCAGCCCCACCCTCCCCCTCTTATTAATTTTGATCCAAGATGAAAGTCATACCAATGATGATGACAGTACGAGATCGTAATGGAATGACTCTCTATGATGGAAATAAGCATTACTAGGACATTCTACCAGCCCCCCCCATTTAT